>CM029388.1:2644095-2764317 GCA_017165825.1 Hepsetus odoe
TCTCTCTCTCTGCATAGGCTGTTGTTGTGTTTTTGGGCAGCTACTGGATGTTAAAGCTCAAATCAGGCCTAAAATTTGAACAGAACCCAAATATAACCCCACAAATCTGTCCAAATACCTCCGACAGGTTTACTTCCTTCAAACTGTCCAGTTGTTGAGTAATAAATAGACCTGCTAGTGTGGGTTTTGACACCATATAACACACTGAAGCAGCAGCAATCGTCAAGCTTCATTCTTACCTGCACTTTTGTCTGTTTTTAAGCTAAAATCCAAATAACATTGGCTACAAAAACAATCATTTTAAGATTTGATCTGATTAGTGGTTTTAAAGGTTATTTCTATCCAGTTTGACCAAATGTTCAAATTTTGTTCAAAATGTCTAACTGTCTATTTGAAACGGTAAAGATGTAAAGTCACAGTGATGCTGAAAGGAACCGGATGTCGAAGGATGTGCATACAACTGACTAAACATCTCAGGTGCTCTGCATGCTAGACATAGACATTTTATCATTTGAATGGATGTTCCCTAACTGAAATCTATTATATCAAACAATTATAAATACTCCGAAATGTCCGAAGCTATTTTTTATTTTGGGGCAGCGTGGCCTAGTGTTTGGGGACTAAATCCCAGACTCAGAAGGTCATTGGTTTGAATCCCAGACCAGTAGGTTCCCCTGAGGTAACCTTAAGCAAGGTACCATCACCATCACTGCTCCCTGGGTGCTGGACATGGCAGTGGTTGCGTTTCGCTGTGCGATGCGTCACCGCGGTAGTCACTTTCACTTTCACTTGTGCCCGTTTTGACAGAAGGTTTTGGCCTAAAATGCCTTTTTTCAACGAATTCATGATTGAGAGGCACGTGCAATTCATGATTGCGTGTTTTGTTTTTTGTTTTTTTTAAACAATTTAACCATCATCTACATACAGAAACAAGGGTAGGTCATGCACAAATGATTTAAAGGGCACCTTCCTTTTTTTACGATCTGAGATCAACCAATAATCAAGAGATCACACCCTGAATCATACGCGAGCAGCACGTTTGATCCTGTACGATGAGTGTTACCTCGTTGATGAAGTCTCCGATGTCTCCAGGGTGCGGTGCGGCTGATCTGACCGGGTACTGTGGCTCCGGGTGCAGTGGTCTCTCGTCTAGGCGACGGATCCCCACCGGCTTCACCGAGTCAGGCTCCAGAGTGTCCGGCTGCTGCAGCTGACTCAGGTCATAATCCTGAGCACACACACAGCAAAGACAGGCAGATGGAACAGTCATGAGTGATGGGCATATTACACACACATGCAAATATACTCTTGGACTACATGCAGGCCAGAGAGCAGAAGCCAAACAAGCCAGTAGGACCAAGAAAAACAGTGGGATATAAACCACAGCTGACTTTCACTATATATAGCCGCACTGTGGGAAAAGTATGTGAACTCTTCGGGATCATCCACAAACTGAAGCAGGGCCAAAAGGACTAGCGATTGATTATGATATAGGTGTTTTAAAGGTGTTTCAGAGGTTTTTATTTCTTTAATATGAAAACTACCGCAAGGAATCATTTTGTTACTCAAAGATGTATTCTCAAAGGAATGGACTTTAAGGTCTTTAAGGTCTAAGAGGATTTAACATCTTAAAACAGGAGCATAAAGACAGGATGTGTAGAGTTAATGAAAATGTATATAAAAAACAGCTGCAAATAAAAAGAAATTCTTCTGGTGACCCATCCATGGCGTCTCTCCACCTTTCGCCCAGAGAGACTCCAGCACCACACATAACCCTGCACTACATAAACTGCGGAGATAATGAATGAGTGAATAAATGAATGAATGATTTTTGCTGCCTTGCGACTGGCCCTAAAGGTACCGATTCTCTGCTACACCTCTTCGTTCCAGTGCAGGACTGATGGGAAATTGTACTGGGCATTACCTTTATAGCGAAATTTAGCAAAAACATCCATCCATCCATCCATCCATCCATCCATCCGCCGCTTGTCCCAAACGGGGTCGCAGGGGAGTGCTGGTGTCCAACCCAGCGCACACAGGGCGAGGACGGGGGACGCACCCTGGACAGGTCGCCAGCCCATCGCAGGGAGGAGCAGGACGGGGACGGCACCTTGCTCAAGGGTACCTCAGGGCGACCCATTTGGAAGTTGGTTTGAACCCCCGATCCGCCGATCATGTGGCCGACGCCCTAACCACTAGGCTACCACTGCCCCTTAGCAAAAACATAACACTAAAAAATGAGAACAGGAAAAAAGAAACAAACGGAACACAACTAGCACTGCTAAACATCCTTTCCTAAAGACTATCGCGTAATTCTAGGGTGTAAATTCAACAAGTCATCCTCATGGAGCGTTTCAGCCTGAGCCTCCCTCGAGAACTCCCTCAGGCAGCTACAGTTTTGGGAGCCAGCCTAATTCTTTGAAAGACTGAAGGAAGACACATTAAGACATAACCAATATATTCATAAAGGGAAAGAGCAAGTCTTTGGATCTAGTTTTCCAAGAGGAAGGATTTCCTCACTTGCTCCTGTAGCTGAGGGGCCACGAAAATGAGCAAAACTAATGAAAGTATGAAAGAAATGCCTTGTGCTGGCACACACACTGTGAACAGCGATCAATTCATTTGTCCTCTGTTTTAGGCCAATCCAAACACATCGTTAGTAAACACACGCCAGGAGCAGAGGAGCCGTCCTGGGACAGAAACTGGGCCCCAAGATCAAAGGGTTTGAATCCTGGACAAGGAGGTTGCACAGAGCCTTGAGCAAGGCACCATTCCCATCTCTGCTCCCTGGGTGCTGGATATGGCTGGTGTGTGTGGGTTAAAAGCAGAGGAGGGATTTTGCTGTGTTTCACTGTGTGCTGTGTTTCACAACGATGATTAGTCACTTTCACTTCACACGCCTAAGGCCACCTGATCGATGTATCAGCCCTGCTCTAAATGACAGACAGACCCATAGACAGACAGGCAGACACAGGTCTGTAACAGGTGATCTGTCCTACTGTTGGCTAAACGTGCTTTAGGCACAAAGCTCTTCATGAAGCTGCTCTAATCCCATTAACATCACCGTGGCAACCTCACAGCCGCCGTTCCTCCATCGCGTCACTGGGTTCTGCTGAGGACCCGGGCAGTGAGGGATACGAAGGGAGAGGAGTCATATTAGTGACTCAGCAGGGTTTTAATAAGAGGGAATGTAATGAATTCAGCTGAATGAGTTTCAGAATAATCCACACATCTCCAGCAGCACTTCTTTAATTAGGAGGGTAAGAGTTTAATCTCAGTGTAATTCAAATTCATTCAGCAGAACACTTTTTTCGGTAAATGCAGCAACCAAAAATATTTGTTTTCTTGTCAGTTTCTCCTAAGGCAGATTAATCCTACACCTAGACTAAGACTCGACTCCTGTCTCGGTCCTTGCCACACATTGCTACAATCCATGTGTTTGGCAGAATCGGAGTTTAACTACACTCAGGACAATAAAAGGCACGGAAAACAAATGCTTCCCTCTGATAATCGTTCATTATAGTTACATTTAATTAGTCGCATATAGAACACTGCATGCATGTCATGTTAATTAATCCCATTTTTGCTAAACTACCCCACTTTGTTGTTACATTAAACCTTAGTTTCTTAGGAAATGGCTTTGCTCTAATGCCAAAACATACAGTTAAGTATCTACTGGGCTAGTTATGACAAAATGTATCACTATTGTGACAGGGTAGGATACTTGCCTATGGATCTATGGCTCAAGAGGTTCCAGGTTCGAATCCCACCTCTGGCACTACCACCACTGGATCCCTGAGCAAGACCCTTAACCCTGAGTGTCTCCAGGGGGGCTGTCCCTGTAATCAGGACGTGGGAGTTGCTCTGGATAAGAGCGTCTGCTAAATGCCGTAAATGTAAATAAATCACATCACAACATTCTTTTAAAAGTGTATCGTCTGTCCGTAAGTTAACTAGCTTCATTTTTAATTCCAAAGAGAGCCTAATTAGTCCCGTTTAGCAGGATTAGAGCAGAGCACTGTGTGCAATTATGAAAAACATTGTTGCTACATGTTTTTGTGGCATTATGATGTGCAAAAAGTAAATATTATGAGCAGTTTGTTTATGTTATGCGGCGGTGGTCTAGTGTTTAGGGACCAGGATCGGAAGGTCATGGGTTCGAATCCCAGACCAGAATGTTGCACTAAGGTGCCCTTGTGCAAGGTACCCTCCCCATCACTGCTGCCCGGGCCCAGGAATATTGCTGCGTGGTGTGTGAGGTTCAAAAGCAGAGGTTGCAGTTCACTGTGCGGGGCAGCGGTGGCCTAGTGGTTAGGGAGTTGCCCCGCATCAGAAGATTGTGGGTTCGATTCCCTCACAAGTAGGTTGCCCTGAGGTACCCTTGAGCAAGGTACTGTCCCCGTCACTGCTCCCCAGCCGCTTTCAATAGCTGCCCACTGCTGCACGGTGTTTGAGTGCATGGGTTAAATGCAGAGGTCCAATTTCTTTAAGGTTCACATGTGCTGTGCTGTGACCTCGCAATGACAAGGGTTGTCACTTGCACTTTCACAATGGCAAATAGTCACTTTCACTTTCACTTACACATGTATGTTTTCTATATTTGAATGCATGTCAACATTATATATCAAAAATCTACGTTCCCATTAAAATATGCTCTGGGCTCAGCTATTGAAGAACATATTTGTCCCCTTTTGATGAAAAATGTAATTTAAGTTTAAAATGATTCACTAGTGTTTTGTAGATTAGACGTTTCTCTCATGTGTTCCGACAAAACCTGAGCTCTTTTATGCTGGAAAAAAGCAAATTCACACACATGCACACAAAGCTGCTCCCCTGCATCCCGTCTCTGTTCTGCTTGTCCGGCAGTAGATTAGGATCTAAGCAGGGCGGCAGGCGGACAGCTGAGCCCCAGGGTGCGAACTCCAAATCAGTTGTGCTCCAAGCGCACGCTCGTGAATCTGCGCAGGGGCAGGAGGATAAATCTGATCCAGACGAGAGTGCTGATTTGTTTAGAGAGCGTGTTTGTCCAGACCACTGAAGCTTCTCTGTGAGACGTTTACAGGCGGATAAAGAGCCGCTGCAGCCTTCGCTCAACAGCAGCGACCAAGACCACTTTATATCAAATTCACAGGGCGAGAGAGATTGGAATGAATCAAATGTGGAGGCTATTAGTTCTCTGCTTGTGTCTCGTAGACACACTCACACACACACACACACACACACACACACACACACACGCACGCACACAGACCTGTGACGAACAATAACTCCATAAACGAACCTGGACAGACAGCAGAAAACCTTTTAGTGTTTTAGCAAAGTTTCTATTTACCTACATGCTTCTAAGTCACTGGAGTGTGTGTGTGTGTGTGTGTGTGTGTGTGTGTGTGTGTGTGTGTGTGTGTGCATGTGCAGATGTTCCAATCATTCGGCCCATTGGACATTAAAGCTCGCAGGTAACAGCAAATAGAGTAAACACCATCATAAACTGTGCTGAAGACACACACAGAGCTGAAACCGAGCAAGCAGCTTCATTCGTTCATCTCCATAATTATCGGCACCCTCGTTAAAGAAGGCACTTAATTAGCTCCATCTCACATTGAAAATATGGCAGAAATGAAAAGACAACTTTTTATTTTCTCTTCCAAAGGTGTAAAATATGGGGCTGTAGTTACGAACTGTATGGACCATCACTGTCAGGACAAAGCCTAGTTCAATTATTTTGGTAATGAATGCATAAAGCAATGGGTTCCACAGTGAATGAAGGCTGAGATTTGATCGGTCATAGGATTGATCGATTGGTCGGATTGGTCAGTGGGCTGTGCGTGTGGTATGTGTACCTGGTCCTCCTCTCCACCTCCCTCCTCGTCGTATTTGAGGATGTTGTCTCGGACGTCGTCCTCGGGATCGATCAGCAGCTGCTTGGCCTGACGCTCCTTATCCCTCCTCTTCATCCACATTACAAACAACAGCACCAGGACTACAGAGGGGGGGAGGGAGGGAGGGAGGGAGAGAGAGACAGAGAGGGAGAAAGAGGGAGAGAAAGAAAGGTGGAAAGAGAAGTTGAGGCAGCGATGATTATCTTTTCCAATTTCATTATCACCTTTTTTTGGGTGCGTTTTTCGTCAACACGTATAAGAAGGTCACGCGGGAACGTGTTCAGAATGAAGAAATGCTCGAAAAAAAACAGACTGCATTTGGTCACAGTGTAGCCTGGGGCAGAGGAACACATCTGAGCAGCCCTAAACCCTGTCTGGTCATGGCTTTTAATCCCACAGTATTCAGCCCAGCCTGAGGCTGCAGGAGCTTTTTTGCGGCTCCTGAGGTGATCTCAGAGTCAGCGTTCAGCCTCCAGTGCTCCCACACATCATTTTCTAACCATCTGCACAATATAACACAGCCACTCTTTTCAGGGAAAGAAAATATTAGGCTTGGCCGATGTATCGTTTGGCTGAATAAATCAGACAATATAAAAATTTCAGATTAATGAGCACAAATGCACACCATCCCCTGCAAATTAGCATCCGCCATCCAGCATCCACCTCCAAATGAACCCCCATAAGCCACCAGCAATAGAATTCAGACGAGAAGAAAGGCTTAGCTTAAGTATGTGCTGTTTCCATTTTTCTTATCATTCATTCATTCATTCATTCATTCATTCATTCATTCATTCATTATTTCATTATATTCTCTTATTTTTACATTTACAATTCACTGCCACCACCAGACCTCAGAGTCATGCTTTAAAGGCATGGTAGAAACTCACTAATTTCTAATTACTAAGGGATTTTTTTGGACAAAATGGAAAATATTGGCCCTAAATCTGCTGTAGAGATGCCTTGTTTCCTCACACAGCAGTGTCTGTTTCGTTTCTAAAACTTTCCAGTTTAAAGACAAGTAAAGCCCCTTTCTGATGATGAATGGGTGGATTTTATTTTGTAGTAAACATTTATGATCTACAGACAGAGATGCTTCAAACGAAAAGCTTTAAAGTTTAAAGCCTGGTATCTTTATATTTGGCAACTTTTTTTCTAAATAGAAAAAAACATTTTGTGATTTTGCTCGATTACCTCTCAGTCATATTTACTGGCCTATAGGTCAGTGACTGGACTAGCAAACACAACAGGCATCTCCAAACTTCTTCTTCTTTTGGCTGCTCCCGTTTAGGGGTCACCACAGCTGATCATCTGTTTCCATTTCTTCCGGTCCTCTGCATCTCTCCTCCTTCAAACTGACCACCTGCATGTCCTCTCTCACCACGTCCATAAACCTCCTCTTCGTCCTTTCTCTTCTCCTCTTTCCTGGCAGCTCCATCTTCAACATCCTCCTCCTGATATAATCCTCATCTCTCCTCTGGAAATTTCCTAACCAACGCGACCTTGCCTCTCTAACTTTGTCTCCAAAACATCTAACCTGAGCTGTCCCTTTGAGCTGTGCCTCCTGTCTTTTCTCCAGTGCCACCATCACCAACCCCTATAACATAGCTGATCTCACTACTGTCCTGTTAACCTTCCCTTTCACTCTAGCTGGTACCCGTCTGTCACAAATCACTCCAGCCATCAGCAAACATCGTCCAAGGAGACTCCTGTCTAACCTCGTTCGTCAACCATTGCAAACAAGAATGGGCTCAGCGCTGATCCTCGATGTAATCCAACCTCTGCCTTAAAAGCATCCATCACTCCTACTGCAGATCTCAGCACTGTCACACTGCCTTCATACATATCCAGTACTACTCTCACATACTTCTCTGCAACACCAGACTTCCTCATACAAAACCACAACCCCTCTCTACACACCCTCTCAAAAGCTTTCATATACATATCTCCAATGATGATGAGAAAGGAAGTTACATATATTTTTGTCAGAGACAACTTATATAATAAAAAAATGATTTAATTTAACAACTTATATAACTTAAATAATCAAATAAAATGAATGAAAACATTTGCATGTAATCCCTGGAGTGTTTTGCTAAACCCTGCCTGGCTGGTCAGGCCTAGCTTCACTTAATATTTTTCCGTTCTTGATCTACTCACTGAGGAGGATGATGATGCAGAGCAGGATGGCGATGATAGCGCCCGTGCCCAGCCCAGCAGCCACGATGCGGCCCATGTCGGTGCAGTCGCCGTTCTGGTCGCACTGGCACACCTTCAGGCGCAGGTAAGAGGTGTTGAACATGGGCAGGTTGCCCGAATCAGTGATGACGATTGGAATGTCGTAGGTGCCAATCTCCAGAAAGCTGATCCTCAGGCTCAGCTGAGCGTGATCGCCTGCAAGGGAGGATTGTGGGAGTTAATAGATGATTCATTCAGGTAGAATCCATTTGGGGTCTTGGCTGATCCAGCTGGTATTAAACAACATTTCTTTCATAAAATCCTTTAAAATGTCCAAAAGTATTTGGACACCTCAGCTACCTTTAAAGGCAACAAATGCACTTCTTATAATTATCTTAAAAACACAACTCAAGCATTTAAGCGAGACCAAAGCATGTGCTTTATAAACTCAATAATGCAGCATGTCTGAGAAAAGATGTTAATTAAGGCAAAGAGAGGATAAAGAATTAGAACAGACAGAAAACTGCAAGGCCCAGTTTTCCAAAATGCAACTCATGAGAGCTGCGGCGCTATTTGTGAAGCCGGTCCCAGTCTGGGGAGGACAGATGGCCAGAGCGGAGAGAAAGGCCCCGAGACAGACGCTTCCAGCCATGGATGAAAACAGTCTGGACAAATACGGATTCGGAAGCTGTTCAAAGTGCACAAAAGCATCCCCTCGTCTTTCATTACAAATGTTTGTGCAGCAGATTCCTACACACACACTCAATTGCACGGGCCCACGAGCGTGCATGCACACACTCTTTCGGATTGAACATTTCTTTAAACTTTGTCTCTTTGTCTAGGGTCTAAACACACACAATGATTTCGTGCACATTAATATTATCGAGCAGTGACATTTTCCCTCCTATGATAGATTTTCACCTGAGGCCCTCAGCTAAGCTCAAGCGCAGTCAGGATTTAGATTTGCAGCTTATTAATCCACCGAATATCTCTCAATAATGCAGCTTAGGGATAAAACAGCTTCTCCTCTAATCCTTCTGCCACTGATCCTATTATACATGTATTCCTGCACATTCCTGCTCCTCCGTGCTGAACCGTCCAGCACGAAAGCTTGACACATGTCTTAGTGCGTCTCTGTCTAATAACAGCAATCAATTACACTGTCAAACATCAGCCATTAGTGGACCACAAACTCTCTTCCTTCTACCTGTCTGTCTCCCCATTCATCTCCTCCGATCACGTGGCCGACGCCCAAACCACTAGGCCACCGCTGCCCCCCTTCACTACATTTATTGATTTATTTTCTCTCTCCATTTATCTATCTATCTGCATATGTTTGTATCTTTCTATATCTATCTTTGTTAACTCGTATAAGTATTTATATAAACAGTAGATATCTGTCTCTCCATTCATCTCTCTATATCTATATCTGTATCTCTAGCTCTATCTATCTATCTATCTATCTATCTATCTATCTATCTATCTATCTATCTATCTATCTATCGTATTATATTGCATCACGGTTTTGCCTTCAGAACCGATGTGAATCAGATACATTAGAGAGGTCACTGAGTTCTCTCACCATTTAGGCGCGTGATGGTCCAGTTCTTTCGAACATCTGGGGGATGTTGAGGCAGTTCGAAGGCGAAGGGTCCAGCGTTGGGGTTTATGTCTGCATCCAGAGCAGTGATGTTGATGGCATTGGGGTCGGGTTTCTCACACATTTCAGCCACCTGAGGGAACACCTGCGGGGCATTATCATTAATGTCCCGCAGCAGGATTTGTAGAGTCCCAGTTCCACTGGCTGGGGGGATGCCTGGAGACAGACAGGCACACACACACACACACACACACACACACACACACACACACACACACACACACACACACACAAAATATCAGTCCAAAGGCAGTTTGTTTAGAGCTGAACACTTTAGATACAACGGCTGCGGCTCTTTCTCAACAGTCCCTGTTTCATTTATCTACCAAAAACAATTCTGTAAACTAAGTCTCTCTCTCTCTCTCTCTCTCTCTCTCTCTCTCTCTCTCTCTCTCTCTCTCTCTCTCTCTCTCTCTTTCTCTCAAATCTCAGCACTGTCCCATCACAGTGGAGTCTCCAGCAGCTGCCATGCTGCATCACTATCATCCCCCATTTCCCATGTTGGACTGGGCATCGTCAGGCCTCTCTGTAAATATACAGTGCGCATCTTCCCGAGTGGCTATGATAGGTGCTGAATACTAAAGACCGTTGGTTGGCACACACACACAAACACACATACACCCCCGCCTCTGCCTGAGAAGACACGGCCAAAGAGGCTTTCTCTGTCAGCCTCCTCAAAGCTGCACAGCTCGGCCAGCAGCACATCACTGTCTAAATCTCTCAGTAAGAGGTTTTTTATCATGACAGGGCTCCAAATGCTGCCCAGGGTGTCTGGTAGTGAGCACAATATATCGGGCCTTTGCAATATTAATTCAACAGAAGGCTGTGAAATGCAAATACGTCCTCTTAAAAAAAGTCATTTCTTTTTGTTCTGGAGTGCCTGGACCCCTCGCTGATGCTCAGGGAGTTGATTGTGTGTTTTTGATGAATTGAGCATTGAAAAAAAAAAAATATATATATATATATATATATATATATAAATGCAGTCTTATACACAACAAGGAGATTATCAATGTGCTTTCTTAAACCGAGATTGAGCTTTCCCCCCTACATTTTACGGGGTCCTTCATGGTCAGCATGAATGATAACTGAGCAAAGGACCACGCCATGAAGGCGTTTTGATCTGTTTTAGCAGTAAATCAAGGGCGACGCTTGGTTCGTGGGTGGCCGTGATGAAAATCACCAGAAGTAAGGCTCAAACTGATCTGAGGGGTCAGTAGGCCTTAACTCATATGTAAAATTAAGAACCCGACTAAGCTTGATGTCGAGTCTGCTTGGGACTGAGTGGGACTGTCTGTGGTGTCAGAAGGGAGGTTTTTAACCTCAATTAAAACTGATAGCTAATTTGTTTCCGTCAGTCCCAGATAGTGGGATGTCGGTGATTGCTTTTACAGGAAACTGGAGACAGTGATTGTATTCCACTTGCATCACCTTAACGAGCCTTTAGGACTTTTTTCTTTTTCAGTTGTGATTTCCACAGGGGTTTACACCGCTGAAGACTTCATGTCTTCATGATGCCTGGCAACAACCGTAGCGTCAGCTATGCTTACTAGTTGCACTTGCAAATCTTCAGTCAAATTTTCTATACCACTTCCTGTTGACTCAGATAAGCTACCTGTTAACTTCTTAATTTTGTTGTCTGTTTATATGTTGTTTCAACTGAAATGCTATTTATGACTGGCGACCTGTCCAGGGTGCGTCCCCCGTCCTCGCCCTGTGTGCGCCGGGGTGGACGCCAACACTCCCCAGCGACCCCGTTTGGGACAAGCGGCGAATAATGGATGGATGGAATCACTTGCATATCTGCACATATAAACAACTTTTCTTCCAGCCATTTAGAACATTTAAACAACAAAAATATCTAAACGTCCTTTATAACTACTGAGGTTACAAAGATTCACTGCTGATTGGTTGGAACCCCTTTATCTAGAACTTTGTATCTTAGTTGTAAGTCCTTTGATCTCATTCCTTTCATGTGTCTACTCAATATTCCAAAGACTAGCCCGATTAACAGGCACCAACCAAGCAAAACCTAAAGAAATGATTGGTGGAATAAGACTTTTTTTGCACGGATGGCACCTTCTAAATTCCTTCTTCTAAGATGTCGGCTCTTTATCATCACAAACTCACCGCTGTCAGTAGCGAGGAACGTGGCGTTGTACATGTTGTTCTGTACGTATGGAGATTCACGGTCCAGAGCAGTGGTCTGTAGCGACCAAAGTAAGTGATCCTAAGCCAGTCAGCAGCTGGGTCTGTGAGCTTGGAGTATCTATGAGGGAAAAAAAATGGATGTCTAATGTAGAAATGATTTAAACAGATATACATTATTTACTTTGTTGAAACCCAAGGATGTTTCAAAGGGGCAGCGTAGTCCCCTGCTGCATACAGTGTGCACAAAAAATTTAAATAAAGTTTCCCTGCACATGACCACCCCTGCACTGGGACTGGACTGAGCACTTTTACCAGTTAGACAGTTATATGCAAGTTGAAACTCCCAGAGCAATTGATGACTCTAATTGATAAAAAATACATAGTCTCTGCAGGGATTTTTCTTTTTCACATGATCTTCTGATTAACTCAAACAGCCGATCAACAGCGGCTAATGTAAGCGATCAAAATAGGAGCTTTATTCACACCCCAATGGGCGGTGATGGAGAAAGTGTCCACAGTTCCAACTAAATCAAGTTTACCAATTGACTGAAAGGATTGCTTTTGGAGACACGATGGAATTGTGCAAATATTTGTTTTATTCCTATCACCCAATCACACTGGTGAGTTTCCTTCTCTTGAAGGTAAATGGATGTTAGTTACTCAAAAAAAATAAATGGTCAGTGAGCTGTGTGTGAAGAGTGGATAGATTTGCAGCACCTGATGCTCTGCTGCATGAAGTGATGGGTCCTGAGCCGTGAAGGTGGTCAGGACGGAATCGGCCGGCATTCCCTCGTCCAGTTTGATGAGTTTAGGGTTGGGGTCAAAGTATGGGCTCTCATTGACATCGATGACCCGGATGGAAACAGTGGCTGTGGACTGGCGAGGCAGGTGGATTCCTCGCTCCAGCGCAATCTCGTTCCCCGCCACCACAGTTAACACAAACGTCCGACTGGTCTCAAAGTCAATGGGCTGTTTAGAGGTTGCTCAGCGACTCAAGAGTTGATTAGAAGTCATTTAGCAGGCGAGTCTTTGGACACCGCATGAAATGTTCTGTAGTGTATAAAAATAAGTGCACTTCCTCTTTACAAAGAGAACAAAGTGGAAAAATATTATTATTGATGTATTTCTGTAGTCTTATTACACCTTATTTCCCTTCAAAATCAACTAAATGTGTGTCCAAACTTTTGACTGAATGACTGTTAACCTAAAAGGCTATCTGAAAGTTAAAATGCCATACATTATACAGAAGTATCATTCTAGAATTACTCTTGAGTCTTGAGCCAATCCTCTCTTTATACTTCGGGAAACACCTCATTGGTGCAAGATACTAATTTATGTCTTATCTTCGGCATACTGCATAGATTACATGTCAGAAATGGGAACAAATGTTTGATTGTGGTCAGATGCAGAGACTGGACTGAAAATGAGAGCTAAAAACTTTGTCCTTCACTTGAAGCCTGGAACTATTTTACACATTTAAAAGACATTAAAAGTGCAAATAGTAAACACACTACATATATGCAAAATATGAAGAAATAAGATTAGCTCAGGATTTTACTGTAGACAAAATAAGATAAATGGAAACCCAATGAATGGGCACAAAACCTATGAACCTCTTATTGGGTTTCTTAAACTACACAGCTTTAATCAGATTTATGACAGCATAAAAGTGAGCATAAACACAGATTAGGCACTGAATAGTAGTGTATCAGTGCAGCCTTCAAAAACACTTCCATTATCAGTATAATCTAGTCTAGAACAATGGATCCCAGAAGACCACAAAATTAATTTAGGGACATAGGTACCAGGCATGTAGAGAAGTAGTGGGATACTGGACTCGCATTAAAATCATAATGGCAGACAGATTCTCCTGGGGACTTTGGTTTCTTCAGAATTTCCATTAGGCTCAATGGAAATGCCTGCTGCAAAAGATTGCTGATCTTTGAATCAATGGAATATAGTGTTGAAGTGGCTCCCAGTGGCTTCTGGGAAAATTTGCTCACCTTGACCACAGTGGCGAGGCCCTGCGTTAGTGGCGAAGGTCAGTTGGAACGGAGAAGCGACCAGTGGGGTCGCCCCCGGTGATCTTGTAGACTGCGTTCCAGGCTGGCGTGTTGGGCTGGTCCTTGTCCGTCACTGTCAGATTGGTCACGATGACATTGACCCGGTCCTCGGGAACTTCACCGTAGAACTGTGTTGGAAACACATTCTGCAGACTCAGTTTATCCATTACGTGACTGTTCTCACTTTCACTTTTAATGTCCAGGCAAATAGTTTGTAAACATCATGCCCTTTTGTGGTGTAGCTGATATGGTTTAAATAAGGGCAATGAAGGGCATTCATTTTGGCTTGATTATTTGTATTAATATCATGATTATTATGGTATAAAGCACAAGCTACATCACAGCCTTTGTTCATGAGACACGTTACCTGCTTAAGCAACAATACAATTCATCTTTGTGGCCACCTGGGCGGACACCTGAGCAACAGCAACAATGAACTCAGTTGGGCCTTGAGCATCGTGCACCCGGTAAAGATTATTTTAGGCCAGGAACCTGAGGATGTTACACACTGACTTGCAGTCTCCGGCTGGGGCCACCAGGCAACACTACATTAAGCAATAATACTTCTAGACCATCATACATAGCTACAAAGCTTTCCAGAAGACCATTTATGATGTTGTTTACGACTATAAACCTTCAAAATCAGCCCTGAATGATGTTACTGCAGCTAAAGCTTTCAAAGCCAGCCTGAGTGATACCACACCCCTGTGTTCTTCAGGCTAGTGAGATCCCATCACACCAGGCTTAAGTTCAGTGGCAGACACTTAGGCAACACTAGTTAAGTCAGATTGTTACATACCCAGAGCTGTCATTTCACAAAACATTCTCAAGTCTGGGTCTAGGCCAGGAGGCATGAGCCAGTGGTGACAGAAGCAAGAACTCCTAAAGCTGGAGGAAGAAATACAGGAAGAGAATCAAGATCAGCAGAGAGACACTCCTTCTCTGATAACACTACCACAGCTACATGGCTTCTCACGGGCTGGACACTGGACAAACTTCACCTCCAGCTTGTTTGGAGATCGGCTGCATCTTTAAGAAGTGAAGGTAACACTGGCCTCTACAGCGTTCATTTAACTATCTCTTCATGTAATAATTGGGTGTAGTGTCTTTGAAAGCAGGCACCTCCCGGTTATAAAGTCCCCAACAAACATCAGGCCTTAATTTACTCTATAATGGCGACACATCCGGCCTTCCTTTCATTTTTAATGTTGCAGAGGCTGTAATTAATTTTACACACAGCTGTACCAGTGTATGATCCGTGTCCCTGTCTCCTTTTGGCTTTTGGAAAAAACTCACAGTGCTGTCAGACATGATTATCTCGATGATAGGCCCTGGCATTGCTGAGTTTTCCCGGTACATAAGAAACACTTACCAGCACCTGGATTTCTACCGAATGACAATTTAATCTATAGTCTGGCGATGATGTTATCATGGCGAAGCGCGCTTGCACTTTATCACATGAGACACTCAAGGTAATCAATCAGACACTTCTGGGAATCACAGCGGTTTGTGTTCGCTCCGGAGAGATTGATGGAAGAGAAAGTTGGCAGTTTATTTGAAGTCGGAGTTGTTAGGAGGGTTGCGGTGGTCTATAATAATATGTGGTTAAACAAAACTCAGGGTAGTGTTTTTTGAAGTCCTCATTAATATCTAAAGAAACTAGGCTGTGACGTGACAGATTTTCATAAATATACTTGGCTGTCATGAAGGCTTTCACGGAATAATGAGAAATGTCCTTCAAAAACACTTTTCCAATTCCATTAAACACCGATGTGCTTTCCCTCAGTCGTTTCTGATGACAAGTGACAGAAATCCTGAAACTAACTAGATGTTGGACAGACATGACCTCTAATATCTCTTACCTGTCAGGGGGTAGAAAAAGAGAGAGAGAGAGAGAGAGAGAGAGAGAGAGAGAGAGAGAGAGAGAGAGAGAGAGAGAGGTGCTACAGTATGTCAGTGCTGCCAAATTGGCATTACTGCACATACAAGTAATAGTCATGTACAAAGTAATGATTATTCTTCAATGCTTAGATTACAATATGAGGTGGTATAAAGACCCTCACTCACTCATTTTCATAGCCGCTTGTCCTAATTATAGAGGTGCTGGAGTCTATTCCAGCTCTCACAGGGCTAAAGGCAGGGAAACACCCTGGACAGTTCGCCAGCCAGTCCATCACAGGGCAGACACACACACACACACACACACACCTATGGGCAATTTAGCATCTCCAATCCACCTGCTATGCACTATTAGGAAATTAAGGAGGAAACCAGAGCTCCTAGAAGAAACACACAGACACAGGGAGAACATGCAGCTCCACACAGAAAGTACCTGGACCGTCCTGCCAGGGAATCAAACCGATCGATGTGCATTCAACATAAGTATGTAAACTTATTCAGATACATTATTGTTTGTCATGTGGTATGTATTTGGGATAGTGGTATTGTGGTAGTGGTTTGTAAATTTGCCTCCATTTGATCACCTACCATTTAATCGTTGTAGTGAGATGTATTATTCTTCTAACCCTTATGAGTGATTTCTTCTTTAAACAGCAGTGCAGATACTTGGTTGGTGACTGGAATACATTTACATTTACATTTACGGCATTTAGCAGACACTCTAATCCAGAGCGACTTCCATGTCCTATTTACAGGGACAGTCCCCCCTGGAGACACTCAGGGTTAAGGGTCTTGCTCAGGGACCCAGTGGTGGTAGTGCTGGAGGTGGGATTCGAACCAGGGACCTCTTGATCCAGAGGTCCGTAGGCACTAGACCACCGCCACCCTACGTGCAAGTAATTATTGGTGTACAGCGCATGCTTGGGACACAGTTTAATGCTGAACTTAATAGCAAGTTCAAGCTGTTTGCTTTAAAGAATAAAAGTACCTAAGTAGAATTTCCCTGAACCTATTCCAGGGAGAAAGGTGGTAGAGGATAACCTGACTTACGGTCTCTGTGGTGAACTCCGGTGGGTTGTCGTTGATGTCCGTCACTCTGATGACCGCCGTGGCTGTGTTTGAAAGGCCGTACATTGGGTTTCCCTCCATGTCAGTGGCCTGGATGATCAGGGTGTACTGAGGAACTTTCTGAAAACAGAAGAACAGACAAAACCTGAAGTTAGTGACAAACGTCTATTCATCCACATTCATAGTTAGTAAACACACACCAGGATCAGTGGTCTGCAATGTCTGAACCCAGGGTGCCGTCCTGGGTATAGCATTTTGGGGCAGCGGTGACCTAGAGTTTAGACACTATTTAAAGCACCCAGGGAGCAGTGATGGGCATGGTACCTTGCACAAGGGTGCCTCAGGGAAGCCTACTGGTCCGGGACTTGAACCCACGACTTTCTGATTCTGGGGCCAAGTTCCTAAACACTAGGGCACCTCTGCCTAGTACAGAAATATATGACTCGTTCTATAGACCTTGTGATCCCTGGTTCCATTCACCACCACTGCAAATAAATCTGAAAAAGTTTCTCTTCAATTGATCTACTCTAATTGACTTTGGTCACATCTTAAGCATTACAGAATTTAAAAAAATGTAAAAAATGAAAAAGATAATATCATTTCAGTTTTCAGAGTTACAGAGTGATAAGCCTTAGGGTTTAATAAGCCTGTTATATTAAGGTTTTAAATGAATGCAACAAAGGTTAATCATTCAAACTAATTAGCATGTTCAAAATGTGATAATCTGAAGTTTCATTTTCTTGGTTGCTTCGGCTGATTTCAAACTGCTAACTTCAGTTGGCCCCATTCCAGAAGAGAAAATAATTCGGTGTCTGTAAAAAAAATGGAACGTTTTTCCTGCCTTTATGCTCCTCTATAATGTTTGTCTCAAACAGAATCTCAAAAAGTACAAGTACAAGGAAAAAGTCTCCTGTTTCCTTTCTAATATATCCTTATATAGATATATATTTATGGGGCAGCAGTGGCCTAGCGGTTAGGGAGCTGACCCCAGGATTGGGGGGGGGCAAGGTCGGAGGTTTGAATCCCAGAGCAGTAGGTTGCCCTGAGATTGCCTTGAGCAAGGTCCCCATCACTGCTGCCCGGGTGCTTTCAATAGCTGCCCCCTGCTGCATGTGTGTGTGTGTGTGTGTGTGTGTGTGTGTGTGTGTGTGTGTGTGTGGGTAAAATGCACAGATTGAATTCCGTTGTGTGCTGTGTGCTCTGCTGTGTTTCACAATGACAAGAATAGGCACTTTCATAAATCCATCACTTTGACAGATTCCAGTCCAACAGCGGGACAAAGTCTAGCACTTACCCTGGGAAGCGAGGCCTGGATAACATACTGTACTTCAACATGTGCTTCGAGCTGTTTGTTTGTGCATGTTGTGAAAGGTATGATTATTACAAGCCATCTGGAGTGTGTGTGTGTGTAATGTGGTTTCCACGTGTCTATAGCTGTATAGATCTATAGATGCCATACACAGTTGGGCTTTGAAAAATGAAATAAAAAACATGCGCCCTTTAATAAAGATCATTAAAAAATCATGCGAATAATAAATAATAAAACCTACAATTTGAACTATTGTGCAAACATGTTGATTAAATGTGAGTCTGGCTCCTTTCTGAATTCTGCACATCCTTCTAGGGTGAAGCTGCTGGTATAATGGTCATCTTTAATTCTCCATTAATGTCCTACGAGGTCAGTGTCGGTGACGGCGAACTGCTCCGTATGAAACACACACACTCAGGCTGAGGCAGCCTCCGACTCCTGCTCTGCTAATGGTCGCCGAGGAGCCGTGTGCGGGTTTGGTAATAAGGTTTGCTCCTTGCGGCCGCAGACCGAATACATTAACCGGCCCACGGAGAGAAACTGATTGCGCTCGCGCTACAGAGGGACCTTATTAGAATTACATCATCTATTCATTTATTTATATTTCACTTCTCTTTCTGTATGAGAAATGAAACAATTACACACACCACTAATGATTACAGTTCAATTATCTCCTACAACTGCACATCAAGGTCTGAGATGTAGGAGACGGTAAGCAAACAGTCATTTCTCTCAGTAGTTGAGTTGGATCGGAACAGGCAAACATAAAGATCTGAGCTACTTTGACAAGAGACCGATTTGTTTTGACCAGATAGATCTGAATATCCCTGAAATAGCATTAGCTCATGGACTGCCAGTGGTGATTACTTGCTGACAGGGATCCAAGGACTCTAAACCGACGCTACGTTGGATCAAATTTTCATTAATTTGCAGCAGTAACGCGCACTGTCCCATCTGATTTGAACCAAAAGAAGGGTTACTTTGGTAGAAAGGCTTGATGCTGCTACTAGGAGCAATTTTTCACAATAAACCCTGCAGTCCAGCCAAGATGCCCAGGCTAATTGCTAAAATCACCTACAATGACCAAGCCAGCTATGGATCTTGACCTGGAACAAAGCGGTCTGGTCCGTACATCCCATTTTCTCGTATATGACATGGACACCAGGTATTCCTTTACCTCGGAAAGTGATGGCACCAGTTTTCAATATGGAAGAAGTAAAGCTGGTGGAGGGTGATGCTCTGGGAAGTGTACTGCTGGGAAACCCTTGACTTTCACCTGGATGTCAATTTGACATGGGAATGATATTGTAGTGGTATTGAGAATTCCTCAGATCTCAGATCAGCAGGAAACAAAAAGTCTGCAGTGGGAAGTAATCTTGCAATTTACACAATTTAAAAAGTCTGACGCTTCCATTTTGGCTCCAGATGTCATTTCCACAAAGCAGGAAGCATTGAGCCTATCAGGGCCAGAAGCACTTGTTGTACTGATTTTTTTTAAAGTGTGGGTTAGTGTAGGAAGTCCTGAGCAGCAATTTATCAGGCCTTGGTCAGTATGTCGTTAAAACCCCATTAGTCTCTGAACAGCCATGCAGCCAGCGACCCAATGCTGAACACGGCAAAGCTTTAGAGTGTGGAGTCTGATCCAGCTCCTGCACACCTCATCCAGCTAATGAGGGTTGATAATGAGCTGATAAGCTGAATCAAGTGTGTTGGAATGAACTCTAAACTGTGCAACATCAGTGATGTGCTCAATAGAAGTTCTAAGTGAAGCCTTGGATGCTAAACGGAAGACTAGACAAAAAGTCCATAGATGGTTTGCCCCTGAATCAATCAGCCACGTTCAGCATCCAGGGTTTGCTTCTTTGCTTAAACACTGGAGCTAATTTAGTGAACAGGTAGGAAGCTCTTAGAAACTTTCTTTACTTTGTAAGCTTCAAACAGACAGTCAAAAATAAATGCATGTCCATGGGTTTCCACTGGAAGCTCCAGGTTCCTCCAGTCCAAAGACATGCACATCAGGTGGGTTGGAGGTGTCGAACTGCTTGTATGTGTGTGTGTCAGTGTGTGTGTTCTGGCAAGATGTCCAGACTGCTTCTCCACTTTTCACCTTTGAGTGCTGGGAAAGGCTCCAGTAGCCCCAGAGCCCTAAGTGGCTGAGATGGATGGAGATCAAATGCTTGTTTCTAATTAATTAGTTTGAAAAATACAAAATGACAATGCTAAATGCTCTGTGATTGGCTGATTTACTGTCAAGTAGCATTTTCCATTAAATGCAGGTGATTCTCAAAGTCCATAGCTGCTTGCTTAAATGGCTTTGCATGCTTTGACACATTAGAATTGCTTTTATCATGTGTAGAATTTCACACTGGTGAAGAACTGGGTTTGAGTTTTGCAGACTAACTTATTTCTGAACTTTATTTTTGTGTTCTTTTGTATATTAGGAACTTATAATATAATATAATGTTCACTCATATGCACATTTACCCACACATCATCTTCTCCAAGGCTGAATAAATTGTGATAAATCAACTTGAGTTTACCTCTCGGTCCAGCCCAGCTGCCACAGTGATGATGCTGCCGGTGCGGTTGTTGATGGTGAACATGTTAGAGCTGGGGCTCTCAGGATTCTGGGACAGGATCTTGTAGCGCAGCTGGCCGTTATGAGTGCGGGGGTCATCCTTGTCCTCGGCCGTTACGGTCATAACTGACGTGCCTGAGAATAAAAAGGTATGAAGGTACAGCGTTAACCCCACATAAGTCTCCCTCAGCCATGATTCTACCAGCGCTGGTAGGGTGAAGAGAAGTACATGCTTTCAACATGCAAATTCAAAATCACTGTACAGATTAACACTTGGAGGAGAAGATTTAAGCTGCTTAAAAATAAAGTTTTCACTCCCAGACTACTGGCCTGTAGCTCCCATACTGTTGTGCCGGGCCAGAAGTGGCCTAGTGTTTAGGGATTAGACCCAGGAACGGAAGGTCATGGGTTAGAATCCCAGATCAGTAGTTTCGCTGAGGGAACCTTGAAAAAGATGTCCCCATCACTGCTCCCCGGGTGCTGCCCCCTGCTGCACGTGTGTGTGGGTTACATGCAGAGCATGCATTTTGTTGTGGGTCACTGTGCCGTGTGTTTCACAATGACAAATAGTCACTTTCACTATACATCAGAAATAAGCAGACGTCTCAGTCGGAGCGTTACCTGGCCTGGAGCCCTCTGGAACAGTTCCATTCCAGATCTGATGGACAAACTCCGGTCGGTTGTCATTCATGTCAATCACGTTGATCACAATGTCAATAGGGTTTTCCACCTGATTGCCATTCAGGTCCACTGCATGTGCTTTTAGCTGCAGAGCAGGAGAGCACATCAGATTTTAGAGCAAACACTCACACACACGGCACATCACATTAAAGCAGACAATATTTTTAGCACTCACACTTTAAATGAAAGCTTCCTGTCTCTGCAAACAGTCTCACTCAAGCTCCCAATTTGGCTCGCACACACAAACAGCTCACATACTTACAAAGAGGCCTAAACAAAAGGCATGACGGCCAGAAGTCTTCTGAAGCAGACTAACCATTTAACACATAATCAAGAAGTCAAAGCACTCATACCCACATACACACGCTGCTCTTCAAGCGCAAGGAAATGATTTCCACTCTGATTAAGCTCTGCGGGCCAGCACTCGTTTCTGAAGCCCTTCCTCTGAGGCTGGGAGGTGTAGACCCAGTTGAGTCTGGCCAGCTGATTAGCACGACGGATTAGCATTTCCAGAGGTGGTTCTGTGATGTGGTTTATAATATATAGTTTATATTTAAGTATTTGTGTCAGTTACTATAGTTACTATACGCTATTCTTTATACTTTTGTCATTTGTTCCATCTGTGACAGATGGGATAGTGAAAAGGAAGGTTTACAGGATGTAGCGAGACCAGCTATGCTGTACGGGTTTGGAGATGTTGGCGTTGACGAATAGACAGGCGGCAGAACTGAAGGTGTCAGAGTTAAAGATGTTGAGAGGGAGATTTGCTTTGGGAGTGACGAGGATGGACAGGATTAGAGGAGGGACAGGTCCAGTTTGGAGAAAAAGTTAGGGAAGTGAGACTGTGTTGGTTTGGACATGTCCAGAGAAGAGATGAGGAGTATGTTGGGAGAAGGATGTTAGGGAAGCCTGGCAACAGGAGAAGACAAAAAGAAGGTTTATGGATGTGGTGAGAGAAGACATGCAGTGGGTCAGTGTGAATGAGGAAGATGCAGAGGACAGGAAGAAATGGAAATGGATGAGCTTCTGCGGTGACCAATATTTGGGAGCAGCCGATAAAAGAAGAAGAAGAAGAAGAAGTGAATTGTTATTTGCCACGAACAGTCTCCATCTGAATATAGAAAAGTCACATATAATATATGCAACACTAAGGCAGACATGTTAAATCTTCTGAAGGTGAAATGCAGACTGGTGTAATTGAATTGCTTTCCCCTGCAAGATGTGATATTCATTTTAACCCATATAAAAATATAGACCCACATATTTATGCTGAAGTGGGGTTTTATTAGAGGGACTTTTAATTTGCTATCAGCTGGCTTGACGACTGACAGTTAATGTTGACGACTGCACTATTGCCACTATAAATCTTCACAAACCGCTGGGCTGCTTTAGGGCTGCCGGACTGCTCACATGTAGCCCGGACCCTCTAGGGGTCGTCCTGACGTGCATTAGAATTTGGAAGATATGGGGGGTTTGGTGGGTCCTGAGGACTGGACAAAGGAACCCTGCAGGACAGGCTCAGACACCCACCCACACTGCAAAAAACCCAAAATCTGCATCCATACCGCTTTACTATCAGCAGGGAACCACGTCTGTTTTTGTTCAGACTGCAAATTTTCCATTTTCATTTACAGAAACGGCCTGGTGTTTAGGGACTAGGCCACCTAATCGGAACGCTGTGGGTTCAAATCCCAGATCAGTAGTTTTCCGAGGTACCCTTCAGCTCCGTCCCATCACTGCTCCCCAAGTACCAGATATGGCTGCTGACTGCTACACTGCCCGTGTTCGGGTTCTTTGCAAAAGAAGCATTTGGTTGTGCTTCACTGAACGTGCTGCTGTGTATTCACAATGGCCAGTAGTCACTTTCGCTTTGATCGAAAATAAATCAGCTGGAAGCTAAAAAGTTGGTTCCGGGCTGGTGGGTATGAGGGGTGTACTTTCAACCGACTGCAGAAGCGTGGGTGGTGTTAAATTCTAAAGCTGTGAGCTCTCCTCCCTCACCTAATATATTTTCACTCTATTGCATTTTGCTCAGATCTGAGGCCATTGGCTCAAATTTGGAGGCCTGTAAGTCACTGGTCATGTAGCCAATAAAGGCATGGCGTCCACATCAGACAGATCCTGTTACGGGCCACGTCATGACCGAAAGTTATCCACAGGGCATTGCAATGAATATCTGGAATATTTTGGTGAAAAATCTTGTGAACAGGAGCAGCTCATCATTGATCAAACATGCTGAACATCCAAAATTACAGCTCATCACTGTTGGTATCCAAGCACAGGAGCATAAAAGCAAGTATAATTCTGTTGTGAACTACTCTCCCTTTGTTTTGTTTTTTTCGAGACCAGCACAGGCATATGCTTTTATCCTTTATTTTGCACAAAAACGTGATCCACGGAGGTTTACAACTGATGCACGGTGCAGATGAAATTCTCCTGCATGAAAACAAACCTGCACTAATCAGCCGAGCTCAAAATCAGTCCAGAAACATGCGTTCATGCACATAGTCTACTTTTGTTATCCATACAAAGTGACAAAACTAAAGCATTTTTTACATGATCAATTTCCTATAGCTAATCAAATGCCTCAACGAATAACCAGAGATGTGCTTTTTCACATGCATTTACAGGCTAAATGATCTTAAAGGGCATTAAAGGATAGGTGAGAGGGTGTGTGTGTGTGTGTGTGTGTGTGTGTGTAATTGAAATGCTCCAGCTATATGAGCTCTGAGAGAACCTGCTGACAGTAATGCTTGTAGCTGCAGTTTCTGACTGTGAAATTGTTGCAGTAAATTTGTAGATGCGGCTGCGCCGATACGCTTTGCTGTTCGAGCTCCTCTTCAGGATGAACACAGAGAGGAATCTAGTTCATTTGTACTTTCTTAAAGCTTAACATAAATGTGCAGAATAAAACAAATAAATGGCAAACGTGGATGTTGTGAAAACAGACCAATTATATATGCGACATCACGCTGATACTGATCAGAGATCAGCTGTACAGTGGCTCCAGATTTGTGTGAAGAGAGATAAGCAGCCAGTGGTCCGGCTGAATGCTATGAAAAGCATTATTTCTATTTTTTAAAAGTTTGTGGACTTTCAAAACTTTTGTCGGGAATCTATTTTATAGGTGGTTTCGCATTCGTTGAAAATTCCAGCCGTTGGGAAAATTTGCTGAGAAAATGGCTGAGAGTGGTTTGGTATAAAATGTTTAGAGTCAGTGGTGGTGATAGGAACCAGACGTCTCGTGATGTCAAAGCCTCAAACACATTCTGACAGTAAAGTATCTTATGAACTGGTGATGAATACCCTGCCTGATGCCGGAGATACTGATTAACATCATTCATGGTGGAGAGGTACATGCAGGGCATAATGAGGAAAACTGTTCCCCAAAAAATCACTTCTTTCAGATTTTCCAGTTTTCGGTACAAATCTCAGGCTGACTGCTGGTTTTGGATTGTGTGAGATGAAGAGACTTTTTTGCCATCAGAGCCCCAGGATTAACTCCTCCACTAACAAGTTACAGCTGAACTGAATGAGGGGAGGAGCCAGAAAAATCTGGGCTAAGCCAGAATAGGTCATATGTTTAGTTAGCTTTGTCTGGTTTTGCTATCAGACGGGTCTAAAGAACGTACTTCTGTTTGGGTTGCGTGCTCCTGGGTTTGTATTCAGCTTCCCAGCCCATGCACGTTGGCCCATCCCCAGGCAAATGCAGTAAATTAAATATCTGCACTGACGAATACATGATATTCTAATCACCACCACCGTACAGACGTCTGTAGCTTCCCTACTTCAAACTGCTCTGAATGTTCCTATCTAAAAGTCAATTTATGCTCCAAATCATTTGGACATTTCTTGTTCATCAAAGTGTCTTCCTCAGTTTGAAGAGCAGGTCTTGCCTAAGTAGCGATCTGACAGTTTTCTTTTTAAAACCTGTCAAAAGCCAATTTGGGCCCCAAGGCGGTTTGAAAACTGGAAATGTTTGAGGATTCAATTCAATCCTGCTTTAAAATGTTAATCTGCTAATCTGATGTTAAACCGATAAAAGAAAACATTCATTGTGTTAAAAGTGTCTTTAAGCGAGGCCTCCCTAAACTTAAGATGGACAGTAGCGTGTATGAATGCCCTTTCCCTGTCCCAGTATGGGTGCCTTACGTGGAAGTTGGGGATGTGTTCACGGTCGAGGGGTTTGAGCACGCTCAGTTCCCCAGAGATGGGGTCGGTGGAGAAGATACCGGTGGGCGGCTGGTCAGCTCCGGGGCCGGTCACACTGTAGCGCAGGTTCACCTTGTTATCGTGGTCTGAACGGATCTGCACACACACACACACACACACACACACACACACACAGTGGACAGTTGAATTTATTATAGCCCTGAACACATGATGTCTAAGGCTGTGTTCATATTCCAAGTCTTAGTGAATTTCAACTTCCTTCTTTGAGCCAATCTTTGCGACTTGACAGCTAAAGATGCACAAAACGTGTGTTTAAAATATCCTCCGGTTATAATAAAAAAAAACTGAAGTTACAGAAATCGTGTGCTATAAAACAAGCGTAAAATGACTTCAGGTTATATTAATCCCATCCTGAAATATAATCCCAGAATATATTAATCCCCTCCTAAAAATGACACCAGATTATTATCCAGTGCAGTAAAACACTCTAAAACTAAACTAAAAAGGTTGCAATAATGAAGTATGAGCAATGTAAAAAAGCAAAACAAATAATAAATTGTAATAATAACCAGATGTCATATTAATCTTCTGCAAAGAAATGGATTAAAAACAACCCCAGGTTATAATAATCCTATGTTATAAAACAAACAAAAGAAATAATCCCAGATTATAGAAATCTTGTGTTATAAAAAAATGGCGAGAAATAAGCACATGTAATGTTAATCCCACACAGTTTCCATCATTATTTTGTTCACTCTTAATGGCTCTTTTATCAAAATGGTTGTTACTGTGGTTACACTGTGCATCTTCTGTTTCGGAGGATAAGCAGAACTATTGCGTGCAGGTTAAACAGATAAGAACGAGGCTTTTTATTAAAAGAAATCAAAGCTTTCCAAATTCAGCTTTAGGTTAAGGCTATTGAAAAAAAAGAAGAAGAAAGGAGCTTCACACAGATCAGATCTCCTTATCGAGCGTGGTTTGCTGCATGGCACTGAATTTGCATTGCTTTTTTAGCTTAGTTTTTCATGGCAGGTGAATGAAAGACAATGAGGACTTTATTTTGCCTAAAGTTTGAGTAACTTGCGCTGATTTTCCTCATGCAGGTAGACGATGACAGGAGCTTTGAATGAATGACAGGGATGGAAAATTCATCATTTCATCAAAATCACAATTTTGAAGGGTGCAATATTCCGATTGCAACTGGAAGTTTATTTATATCTAAAAGGAATATTGTAGCACATAATTAGTCATGGAAAACAAGGTTATTTTTGGTGAGAAAAAGGAAAAAAAAATAAGATTGCTTGAAAAACTGCATGAAATTTCAGTCCAAAAGTTGAAAGTGAGATTAATTCCTCAAAACATTAAGGCCTAGACTAATTGAGCCACCACTAAACACCACTATCTCTTCATCACTGATTTTTCCTTTTCTGGTTGGTTGTGATGGGAGCAATTCCCGGGATAAATTCCCAGACGGGACAGTCTGCATCCTTTCTGAGTGGAGTTTATTCTCCGTGTCTGTGTGTGTTTCCTCCAGGAGCTCCAATTTCTTCCCACCATCCGAAGACCTGCACGTCGGGTGGATTGGAGATGCTAAATTGGCCGTAGGTGTTGTATGTGCGTGACTGCGCTTGTCTTTTTGTCTACCCTGCCATGAATTGGCGACCTATCCAGGATGTTTCCTCGCCTTTAGCCCACTGAGAGCTGGGAAAGACTCCAGCACTCCCTGCGACCCAAATTATAACAAGCAGCTATGAAAACGAATGAGTGAGTGAGAAGTTTGGGGCTTCTTGATGACCCTGTTGCTGTTGTGAAGCTCTGTTCCTCACAAATGCATAGTAAGTGTGTATTCTTGGTCAATAGATCAGGTCAGACACATTATGGAGCTCTGCTGTTGCATCAGCGTTTCTTGCCGTGTTGACTCACATATGTATACATCTGGCCCCGAGGTCCCATCATTCAACAGCTTCCACAATTAAACAAGTGCAGACATTGTGTGAGTGCTTTGTGACAGAATAAGCTCTCCAGTGTCACAATGAAATTAATTATAACTTTTTGCCAAGATTCACTTCTCGTGTCACAGCTCCATCTTCCACTGCTTTTGTGGCAGATTCTTTGACTCTAAGACAGCAGATGGTGTGTGTGGGTGTGTGAACTGTGTGGGTTTTCTGCAGCGTTATGGGGATTATATGTTGTCTGCAGGCCACGATGTGCGCGTAGGCCTGAGAAAGAGCACGGGCGCATGTGCGTGTTCAGAGAGCATCTATGCGCGACATCTCTGGGCTGTTTCTTTTCTTTTTTCAGCAAAAACGATTGCACCGCAGGGTGTCCCGTGTGTGTGTGAGAATGGGCGAGAGAAAGCGAGAGAGGCTGTTGACCTTACCCTGACCAGATCCTGAGGAAAAGGCCCTCTGGAATTCTCTGGGACGTTGATAGGAGGAATAACCCAATCTCTCTTCATGCGCTTCAGCTCGCTGTCCTGATGCCTGGAGGGAATTATGATCTCTGGAACCGTCCTGAAGTCGGCCGTCTCCTGCGGAGCAGAGCACAGATGGGGGCAACAGGTTAATGCGCTGTTCTCCTCTGCAGAAGTGGATTCACGCTCAGGCACTGTAGGAATACCAATTTGCACTTTTAAGTGTTTAAGTCCATTTCACAGCTTCCTATTAAACTGTTCTCAAGACAGCGATTCTGAAAGTCATTTCGGAGCTCAGACCACACGTGAAGAAGATTCGACTGATCTGTGACCGATCTCAGCTCATTTATGCCACGATCCATACCTTGAATGCATTAACCTTAAGCATTGAATATTACTGACATTTTATTATACATGCCAACATCATTATTTCAAAAGTTAAAGGGCCCATGTTTCACAAGGTTAGAGGGCTCATATCCTACATTTTTCGTATATGTAAATATTCTCCCCTGATGTCCACATAGAGTTATTTTATGTGATAAAAACAGTCATAATCCATTCAGCTTGTCTCCTTTTGCGATCTAAAAAAAAATCATTTAGTTGCTATATATATATATGCTATATATCTTTTTAAATAATTGTCTCCCATCTTTTTCTCTGCAGGTAAGTCTTTTTGGGATAGCAGTGGCTTTAGAGACTATGCCCTAGGAAGGTTGTGGGTTTGAATCCCTATAGATTGCCTTAAGGTTCCCATGAGCAAGGTGTCGTCCCCATCGCTGCTCCCCGGGTGTGACCACTGCTACATGGCATGTGTGGGTTAAATACAGAGGATGCATTTTCATTGTGTGAGCTGTGCTGTGTATTCACGATGACGTGTCGTCGCTTTCACTTTCACTTCCCAAATACCACTAACTAAGACCCACCCAATTACCTGACGCCACCAACTCTGGGAGGATGAAGGACGGCACATCCTTCCACCAAGTGATGTGAAGTGCCCGTGCATCTTTTCAAGCTGCCTGTAAAGCAGCCTGCTTGAAGGAGAATGCCAGATGCTAATTCTGTTAACAGACACCCAGGAAAGACTGGGAAGAGAGGAAGAGGAGGTCCATCACATCCACCCAGAAAGATCCAGGATAACTGCAAAGCTTTTGTGGAATGAAGCTTGCCAAATTAAGCTCAAACGAGCTCCAGATTTAATGGCAACAGTGAAGAGGTACAGCTGTCATTTGTAACACTATCATACCGCCATTAAGAAAAAAAAAAACCTTTTGTTTAATGCAGAACGGGCTTCATTAATCCTTGTCAGGTTTCTGCCTCTAAGGGGTGCTGGGAGTTGAAGTATTTGCAGATGATAGCTGCTTGATTAAGGAGGAGAGAAGAAGGGAGGAGCAGCATCTTCTGACAAGCTGAGAAGGATTAAATGCTCACGCTTTTCACTTTGAACTTAAACACAGACAGACAGACTCCACTTTTTCCATCTCGCTGGCCAAAAAGAAACCCGATTTGCCACTTTAGATGAGAAAAACTGTGGGCCAAACGTTTCAGAAAACACAGCCACTTCAGATGGCCTCAGCTCCTCCGCAGAAAGAGCCTGAAGGGGTGCCAAGAAGTCGGACTAACCTTGAACCTACACAGGACAGACAGCAGCTTTGGAAAAAGCTCTGGACACCTTCTGATTCTTAAGCATGCCATGTGCTTTAAAAGATGTGCTTTTTTTTTTTTTACTCGTGAGTTAGGCGTGTGACTCGGCAGAAACTTTCAAAATAATTATGGCAAAAAAGAGCAAAAGTTCAAGGAGCAGACACGTAAATGAGCTGCGCCTCATGCGCCCCGTGCAATATCTGCAGAGAATCTGACGGGTACCTGCTCCCTCCAACTGACCTGGCAAACAACTCGTGTGGATGCTCACGAGCAAGGGCGAATCTGCAGGATTGGATATGAATACATTTGCGATAACAAAAAAAAGCCACCGTCAGTGGTAACCTTGACGTTTCGTGAAACTTCTCAGACGAGTCTCATAGTGCCACTTCCAACCATGTCAAAAGAAACGGCAAAACGGATTGTTTTTATGCTAAACAGGTTTCCTGTGTTTTCCTGACTCAGAGAGAAGAAAGACTTCAACTTAATGACTGTTTGGACTGGAAATTGAAGTAAATGAAAGGGTTGTTCACTCCGAGAGTGGGAAGGTCTGCAAAAAGAAGTAAATAAATCAATAAAATATACATCTTCTCAACCCTTTTTTGTTGTTTTCCCCCTGCGCATAAACAACCTAAATAAATAAATATGTATATATGAAGAGCTTGCATCCGAAGACATGCGTGTCAGGTGGATCGGAGAGGCTAAATTGTTGTTCTCGCAGGACCATCCCACTAATCTGGACTGTGGTTTCTCAGCTGCGTTCCTCAGCATGGCAGCCTGCATCCAGTCAGACAACGAGCCATAATCTCCCAGGATGCACCCCTGCAGCCTGCACTGCACATGTGTGTAGGCTTTTTTATCTCTCACACACTTACACACACTTCTCCCACTTTACACGCAGGAGCTGCAGCCTCTTTCTGCACCTGCTCCAGGTGTGAATTCACCATATGTGCATATGATGGTTTTTCTCTTAACACATATCTCAGAACAGCACTTAACATCGCACGCAAAAAAACACACCAAGCCGAACAGACCTTTAAGTGCTGGAGCGGTGTGTCCCCAGGGGATAGTAACAGACATTTCTTTTCCTTTGCCAACCCGAGGATTAATTCACCGTTTAGGTTTACCTGCACATATGTCACATCCTGATGTGCTTACACACACCGATCAGCCATAACATTTAAAAAAATCTCCCTAATATGATACAACACATGGCACAGATGCTTGATCAAGAGAATCTGGGGGTCAAGTTTGTGTTTCTGTGTGGCAGGAACTCCACTGCCTTTAGTGAAGACCATTTCTAAGAAGGGGTTTGCTCGTTCTGCAACATTTCGGACACGTTTTCCCAGCAGATCATTTCCCAGAGAATCACACTGGCTCCACCTGCTTGCCTTCCCATAATGCATCCTTGTACCATGTCTTCCTGAGGTATGCAGCGCACACGCTCCCGATGGAAAAGAAAACACGATTCATCAGATGAGTCCACCATCTCCATTGCTCCATGGTCCAGTCTGTGTGCTCATTCACATTAAGCTGTAAAGAAACTGCATTTCTTTCAAAGCCAATATGAACTTTGTCAGCAGTTTGTGCTCCGGTATCTTTTCCAGATCAGACCAGGAAGACACAAATGTGGCACAGACTAAACTGTCAGAATTCAATCGTTCAACAGTTTTAATGAGCTATAAGTTGGAAGAAGATTGTACTCATTTACAGAGCGCTCGTGGTTGAATAGATGAGTGTAACGGACAAGATTTTCTTCTATTCAGGACAGAAAATTCAGCCGCGTGAACTTTGAATGCATCCGCCCTTAGAAGCTTGTTTGAGGACTCTTTAAACAAAAGGATCTCATCCGCCTTTTAGTTCAGCCTGCGGGTGAAATGATGTTTGTGGTAGCTGTGTGGATATAAGAGGTCATGAAGACGTTAATGAAGAAATCTTTAGTGGTCATTGATTAAAGCTGTCCCCTGGGCCTGTGTAGCCCTGCGTGCAGATAAAGAAGCTAATTGCTGATGCGATTAGTGAACACGCACTGATTTATGACAATCAGTGTGCTGGAGCGGTGGTTATTAACGATGACCTTATAACTTGCATGCAAGGGGCCTATTGGAAATGTCATTATTCGCAATTGAACGTCTGGGTGATGGTGCTGAAGACCAAATCAGCACAAAATAGGACCAGCATAAAATCTTCTACCCTGCCCTCCCCTGGAAAAGTGCTTTTAATTTTTAATTACAATGGTTAAATATCATATCATCTATTCTTTTCATCTATTCTGAATGTTGGTAGTGGCCTGCCTTGGGATCTTTGCAGACATTTTCAGAGAAAAATTGCCAAGCAGTATTTTTAGATCCTATTAGAGCACATTAGCACTAAGCACAGTTAAGGCTGTTTTACAATACAGCGTAAAAGTCTTAACGATTCTTTTTATATTTTCGAAGGAATCACTTTGTTGGTGTAAAAATACTATTTTATGCCTGCCGCACTGTCACATCCTTGACATACTGATTGGATTAAATGAACGGGAATCATTGTCTTACTGTGACAGGCTGCAAAGTGTCTTAGGTTCTAGATAATGGGCTTTCGACCACTCAACGCTCAGCATCAGTAAACGAATCACCTGGTCGTCTGGATTTATCTGCACCTGTTTCTTCACTGCTTAAGACGAGAGACAACAACACTGTCCTTCAGGAAGATCTGAAGAACTGCTCAGGTACAGTACTGAAAATGAGAGTCAAAAACACTGTCCTTCAGGAAGATCTGAGAACCATTTTCAGGTACAGAGACTGGACTGGAAAATGAGAGACAAATAACACTGTCCTTCAGGAAGTCTGAGAACCGGCCAGGTACAGAGACTGGACTGAAAATGAGAGACAAAAACACTGTCCTTCAGGAAGATCTGGAGAACTGCTCAGGTACAGAGACTGGACTGAAAATGAGAAACAAAAACACTGTCCTTCAGGAATTAAATTCACTGTATAACCAACAACCAGTGCTTGCAATGGTTTAGTCAAGTAAACTTCTTCTCCTTTTGGCTACTCAACCATCTTCCTCCCTAGATGTTTAGTCATGGAATCATCTCACATAAACACTGGACACACCTTCTGTCCAGTAGTCTTTAATGATTTGCTATCAAAATGCTTTTTTTCAGAGAACTGTAGTGACATGTTAGCAGAAAAGTTGCTACCCATTCAGTTTACTTGCAAATTGGGAAATTTAAATCCAGCCCATTATGTGTGTTTCTCATTTTATTAATGCTCCATTGTTTACGCAGCAAAAGCGAGCCATTAGTATTGACTTGCAACTTCCTTTTAATTAAACATGCTTACAGAGTCAATGGTAAAGTGAATCAATGCCCATTGTGTCTCATCTACAAGTCCTCACTCTCTTATAACTTCTACCAGAATGGGCAGAGCTAAACTCAATCAATCACTCATTTCTGAGCTGCTTGTCCTGATTAGAGTCCTGGGTGGTGTATCCCAGCTTCTCCAGGGTGAAAGGTGGGTACACCCTGTTGCCAATCCATCACAGGGCAAACTCAGACCTAGGGTGATCATTCAGCATCTCCGTTGCAGCTGACGTGCATGCCCTTGGGATTGTGAGTGAAATCTGACACACAAGGACATGGCTAGACATGAAACAACGAAAGAACTAGACTGCTCCACCTGGAAACCAAACCAGGACCTTCTCTATGAGGCCATGCCGCACTTTCAACCAGGAGTAGGTAATCTCAGGAATATAATCAAAGCTTACAGACACTGATTTGCCCTAAAATATTAAGATATAATTTACTGAACCCAGAATTTTTGCAGGTATGAAGAGCACAAGCTGAATTTCGCCCCTCTAGGAGGATGCCAGGCCATTACTGACCTCAGTGGCACCTGTTTAAAGCCCCGCTAATTCAAAGCAGGAGCATAGACGTTGACACCATGCGGTCCTTTGCCGAGCAACTTTTCCGCAAACTGAGTCTGGCATAACGAAGGCACGCTTTGTCATCTGCAGCTAACGAGAGCGGCAAGTCTGCAAGCTGACGGTGGCTGAGAACATTCTACCGCGTAACTTTCTCTTGTCAGTCTACATGTTTCGTTTTTTCATTCATGAGCGTGTTTACAAGCGGTCGGGATATCAGTCTTAGTTGGTGGCGCGTCCTCATGAAAACAATAAGCGCCGAGACTAATGACTTCATTAAAAGCCCAAACCTGCAGGAGATACGTTGCTTAATGAGCACAGGCAGCCTCATCGTGCTGTTTTTCCAGCTTGTATTAATTATGCTGACTCGCTTAGCTGCAAAAGTACCACAATTTGCTCCATTGACAACATCGGGGAGCTACAGAGACGAACGATTCGTGGTGGGTTTTAAACATAGCATGAGCAGCATTTCTGTAAACACGGCATACAGAACCCTTTAATTGGATTCATGTTTTTTATGCTAAATCCGTACCATTTTGTACATTTTGTGACCAGAACTGGTTTAAATATTCATTATGTTGGTAAAAAAAAAAAAAAAAAAAAAAATTTAATATGATTAAAATATAAACAAACTCCCTTTTAATTCAACAGACTGACTTTATTATTGGCTCTCAAATGTCACATTTAAATTATAAAGGACAGGGAACTAAATAAGAATTGGAATAGGAAATAGGGTGGCTAGTATCCTGACCCTTGAGGAAGGTACCGTCCCCAGTGCTGCCTGGCACTGGCTGCACTGTGTGTGATGGGTTAAATGCAGATCCTTCCAGATTTAGGCAACTGACCTCTCATTCTAATGCTGGACTGGACAAGCCTGACACACATGCTTGGCTTAATCGGTCCATCCCTATTAACTCTCTCTTTAAAAATAAATAAATGAATAAATAAAATAATAATAATAATAATAATAATAATGGAATTGCCTTTTAAGAGGAGTAAGAACCCCTTATTTTTCAGGAATTGCATTAATTCAATAATTTTTATTTATTTTATTTTTCTTATTTATATTTATTTTTTATATATATTTACAAATATATGTGTTATTTATTTTATTTAAAAAATAATTAATTAAATCAAGTAAATTCGTGAATTAAAGTGATTGTTTCAATCTCTGATCAGTCTCAGCCTTCTTATGATCATCATTAATGATACTCCAGCAAATATTTTATTTCTGGTTGATTTGATCTGGTTGATTCATTTCACGATTCTTATTCTGTAAAATCTTTTTTTTTTTTGCTTAAAAACTATACTCAGTTTGAGTGGTTTTTAGATCTAATTGATCGACACTCAGTTATCTGTCTTAATGATAGACTTGTGTTTATTTCCGTTCTGTTGAATAAAAGCGACTTGTTTCCTGTTTACTGTCTTTATTGATTAATATTGTAAATAAGACATATGATCCTAATGTCTTACCTGGTAATGAACAGGTTAAATTGTGTGCATCGTGTGATGTGACCTGAACAGAAGCGCCAAATCTGTCCTTTATGGATGGCATCTAATAATAGATGCCTTACCTTTTACAATCATAATCCAACTCATTATTTTAATTTCTCAGCTACTTTCATTTTTAGAGCTTGGTTAAAGCAGGGCTTTTTAAAAAGCACTGTAAGAAAACCTCACACTTCACCAGCTAAAGTTGCCTCTCAGCACCTTCCAGGCAGGAAGAAAAGTGGAAGAAGAGCAGCTTGTGAACTGAAAGAGGTGTGTACAGAGTGAGGAAATGAAAAAAGACAGTAAGGAAAAGAGGGGGGCATATGGAGAGAGGTGGATGCGTGAGCGAAACGGAGAATGAAAAGAGCAAAGCAGGAAAGAGAGAGAGATTCCACTAGGGATGTTACAGTAGACTGCTCATAACCCAAGCAATTTACACCATTTAAACTTGTGAAAAAAAGTGGAAAGAGGGAAAAAAAAAAAGGTCCCGGTCCCTAGCGCCTACACAGGCGGAGTCTCGCCACACTCAGAGCCGTGAAGGAGTGTAAATGAATAAATCACCTCATGATGCTGAGAGCGTGTGCCAGTTTATAAATCACCCTACAGTGTGTCGTGCTCGGTGTGGCCTGACAGGGATCCACACGTCACGGTTCACACTGATTCAGTTTTAACCATATGCAGAAAACTCCAATTAAACCACATGCCAGAGGATGCCAGGCACATTCAGACCTAAAAGGATTCAAATCCATGTACAATTTCTCTCCCAGACCAGTAGGTTGCCCTGAGCAAGGTACCGTCCCCATCAATGCTCCCCGGGCACTGAATGTGACTACCTACTGCTGCACGGTGTGCGCGGGCGAAATGACGAGGATGCTGTTTGTTGTGGTTCACTGCGTGCTGTGCCATCTTTCACGATGGCGGTCACTTTCACTTTCACTTTCTCTATCAATTTCACTTTTTAATCAATTACATTGTTGGAGCTTTTCAGAAGCATTGACAGCTTAAAAGACGCCCGTTTCCGTGGCGACATTTCTGATGGGGAGGACATTGCACATCAAATTGACCTGCATCACAACTAATCCATCTAATTATGCAGATCATTAAAACAAAAGGTGGTTGAAGTTTTGCGTCGTTCACATGTTCACGTGCATGTAGATGCTGCACTTTTCATCGTCCGCTACTAGAGACGCCATTAAGCTGGGAGAAACAGCAGCGCTGTAACCTTGCCGATTTGCGAACTGAACAAACTGAAACATCCCTTCTTTTATGTTCCTCCTTCACCGCCGCCACCTCTGTGGAGTGTACATTTGTGTTCGGTCATAAATCGACACATTAACTTTTAATCACAGAGCATCCGGCCGCTCGCTCGGAACACCTGTTTCGTTTGAGCCGTTAAATCGCCCGTGAGCGCGGCGTGGTTTAAAAGCCGTGAAGAATTAAACAGAGCTGGAAGGGTGGCTGAGAAAAGAGCAATAATGTGGAAAGCAAATTGACTGGGCAAGAGAGATGGAGGCAAGTGCTCATTTTAAGGGCTACATCTCTTTTTATCCTTATTTAATATCTGACGGTCCTGATGGAGCAGTTAAGAGTGAAGTACAGGTAGCTGACAGGTCTGGGATCAGCCTTTTAAAATTCAGCACTCAAAGCAAGCTGCCGTGTACCAAAACCCTTGTTTCATTCTATGGACTGGCAATTAGCAGGCATGGTAATCATAACGCTTTGGCAAATGGAATCAGGGTTTACTGCCAGGCACATAAACCATCTGGCACCACACTGATGCCTGCAGGTCTGGGCTCATTCTTATACAATCTGCCACAACATTAAAACCACTTGCTGGAAATTATGCAGGTCCCCCATTGCTGTTAAAACAGACACATGGAGTCAAGGACAAGAGCACTGAAGGTGTTCTATATTTCCTGGCACTGGGATTAGAATCAAATCCCTTAGAAGTAGGCACAACTTGAGACCTTAATCATGTTTCTCAAACCGTTCCTAGACTTTTTTTGCAGTGTGGAAGGGAGGAGTATCCCACTGAAAGAGGCTACCGCCATTAGGCAATAGCACTGGCATGAAGGGGTGAACTTGTTTAGATATCAAGGTAACACCCACATGAATGCCAGGACACAAGGTTTCCCAGCAGATGTTGCCCAGAGCATCACACTGTCTCCACTGGTTGGGGATTAGGCCTCATGATTGGTTCGAATGCTGGACAAGCAGGTTATCCTGAGGTACCCCTTGAGCAAGGCACTGTCTCCATCACTGTTCTCTGGGCAGAGAATATGCTGCAGGGTGTGTATGGGTAAAATGCAGAGAAGTATGGGTAAAACGCAGTGACAGTTCCCCTGGAGCAAGTTGAGGTTAAGGGATTTGCTCAGGAGCCTTTAAAGCTGGAGGTGGATTCGAACCTGTGCCTTCTTGGTCTGTAGGTGAGTATCCGACCACTAGACCACCACCAATGGTTCCAGGCTGTCCATCCTGGACCACCTTTAACTGGTATTAACCACTGCTTCACAGGAACGCCCCATAAAACCTGACATCTGGGTGCCCAGGTATCGTTGTCTGGTTCTTGTCTCGTCCTTTCCCTGCTTCCAACACATCAACCTCAAAAACAAACTGTTATCCTGCTGCTTAATAAATCACATCCTCTCGACCGGTTACATTAAAAAAATAAACAATGTTCCTCACCCATCAGTGGTCTGAATGTGAATGATGGGCATAAAACATGTCATTACCACGGCCAGAGCGATTTAGATTTTTGGATAGACCTGCTTACTCACTACTGAGCAAATTCTGCGAGAGAAAAGAACAAAGAAAACTCTGATATAATCAACACTGAATGGGGAATGAAAGAGTACAATTTGACAAACATGAAAAAGCTGCACTCTGCAGACTGACACACAGCACATTTGATCATTTATAATGGGATTCAGGTCTATGAAGAAGGACAAGCTGTAGCAGCAATGCATGAACTGCGATATGACTCACTGGTGTGGAATTATAGATAATTAAATACATTGTATGTTTTAAAAGGCCTTTAAACAAACTGTCTTACTAGCAAATGTCATATGGCATAGTTCTTAAATTCTCATTTTTCCCAAAACAGCCTCCATGCCACCAATAACACACACACACACTTAAACTGGGTCTCAAAAATCAGTCCAGGCAGAAACTCATAACTCCAGAGTGAATGGGTGACCTGGCAGGATGTATATAAGTGTGAATTCATGAAAAAAAAAAAAAAAACATTAATTCATTCATTATAACAGCACACGCACATTTACATTTGCTGCATTTAGCAACTTCCGTGTCCTAATTACAGGGACAGTCCCCCTGGAGCAACTCAGGGTTAAGGGTCTTGCCCAGGGACCCAGTGGTGGTAGTGCCAGAGATGGGATTCCAACCTGGGACCACAGATCCATAGGTCTGCAGGCAAGTACCCTACTACTAGACCACCACCACCCAGCCCACACAGACACAGGGAGACCGAACCAAACACAGATAGTGCTCAGTCTGTCCCATGTGGGAATTGAACACAGGATGCGCCATCATCCCACCCTAAACACAAAATCTATTAATAAACAGAGGACGTCCTGTGTTTGATTGCCAAATAGGACAGACAGTGACTATTTGCATTTACATACCATCCCAGCAAAATGCTTTCTCTGTCGGCCTCACATCCAGCACCAGGGGAGCAATGTTGGGGACGGTTCTTTGCTGAAGGGAACCTCAGGATGACCTTCTGGTGCAGGACTCGAATCTGCAAATCTCTGATCATGAAAGTCACTCACCACATTCCCACCCTTAACATTTAGACATTTAACAGACGCTCTAATCCAGAGTGACTTCAATTTCCTGAATATAGGGACAGTCTCCCTGGAGCAACAAGGGGTTAAGTGTCTCACTCAGGAGCCCAACGGTGGTAGTGCTGACGTAGAGTTCGGACCTGCAACCTCTCGGTCCATAGGTGAGCATCCTACCACTAGACAGTTGCCACTGTGAGAGACTTTCGAAGCCATGCTGTGCCGCTGTTCACAGTTTTTATCAGTTTATACTGCAGGTCAGCTGTATCGGCGCTCGTGATAACAACACCATCATGCTTCCTGTAAACTCCGCTGGAGGCCGCAGATCCGGATCCTGTTTCACATTGTATTTGCTCTGGCACGTCTCCATTTGCAGATTTGTCCCTGAGGTCAAAGCCAGCACTGCCAGGGCTGTGCGTTTCACATCTACACACTGAAGCAACTGATACAACGCTATCTTATATTCCATCAGCTGCTCATGAAACTCATAATGACATCAAATATAGTGCCACTGCCTAATTACGAACAGCTCGGCTGAAAGAAAGGAACAAAATATGTTAAAAAACGAATACTGGCTTGTGGCGTAATGCAAATCCAAAAGCTGCTCCAGCGAGGCCCACGCTCTAGTGTGTTTTCTGCAAAATCTCAAAATGAAATTGGAGAATATATGTCCCAGGACAGTTTTTTTAAACAAAACGGTTAAATACTGGGAAGAAATGAGCTGATGCTGGGAAGGGGAAGACATTGAATCATCACTAAAATCTACCAGGCCTTCTACTCTTGAGGACGGTACCTGGTGGTGGTGGTCTAGTGGTAGGGTGCTTGCCTCTGAATCAAGAGGTCCCAGGTTTGAATCCCACCTCTAGTACTACCACTGGGTCCTTGAGCAAGACCCTTAACCCCAAATTGCTCCAGGGGGACTGTCGCTGTAATTAGGACATGGAAGAGGGTCTGCTAAATGTAAATGTACCTTCCCTGTCACTGCTCCCCAGGTGCTTTCAATAGCTGCCCCCTGCTGCAGGGTGTGTGTGGGTTAAATGCAGAGGTTGAATTTCGTTGTGATCCGCTGTGCCGTGTTTCACAATGACAGTAGTCACTTTCACTTTCACTTCAAACTAATCAGATTTTTTCCCCCCAACATGACTGTGCTCTGTTTAGGGCTGAGAGATACTTGATTTTTTTTTTTTTTTTTGGAGGGGGAAGGGGGTTTCAGCTTAAGGGAGGAATCCTTGCCCGCAATGCCAATAGGCTCAAAAATCAGCACCTTTAAACTGAAATTAAGGAAATAAAACCAATGAGTTTATGAACTGCCAGTACATTAATCAGAAGGAACCAAACACTGCATCTATAAGTAAGTAACCATTACTAACTAGTAGTCTGGCACGCTATGTTCCATCTCCAAGCCAGAAAAAATATTATTTTGGCCAAAAAAATCACTTACGTATAGTATCTTGTTACCTTAAGTTAACTGCTTAAGCTGTGAATCAAAAATCAAAAACAGGAGCTTAAAGTATAAAACAAACTTAGTAAATCGTATAAAAATGTAAACCGTAATTCCTTTGGAAATGGAAATGTTATAGGGCAGGTCAAAAAGGTCAACGTAAAGTGTTTGTATTATTTTATATATTCTATATAAGAAACAGTGGAGCATTTCTATTGGTTTTTTCATCATGAAAAACCTTTTTCACGCAATAAAAAGAGAAGCTGCAACATATATATGCTGATTTCAAATTTTCTAGAGTCTATCATACGAAGATACCCAGCACTAACAGCACCACGGGATCTGAAGCACTGCTAACACATCAATGGATACACTCGGAGAAGAAATGTTACATTAGCAACCAGAGGCTGCCGTGAGAGTGATGGAGAGAAAAGGAGGGCTATCCTCACCCTGGGAGAAAGAGAGAGAGATCTGTTGTGCTGGGAAAACATAACCACTGAGAAGTTCTTCTTTATTGAGTACCTGTGTCTTGAGGCCTCCTGAAGCCTGCAGCCTGATCTCGGTCTGCCACAGCTCCTGAGTGGAGACATCCCGCGCTATAACGAGGATTGGTGAGGAGGTCCAGGAGGAGGAGGAGGAGGGCAGCTGGAGCGTTCGGAGAGGCAACACTTCTCCATTCTGTTCAATCCGGAAAACCGCAGGCTGGTTACATTCGAATCGCACGTGTCCGCCTCGTCCACAGTCATGGAACTTCACTGGAGGAGAAAGAGAAGAAGGTGTGTATTAGAGAGATTCCTCGCAGGAGCAACGCGCTTTGATCTGAAAAGAAAAGTGCTGTTCCAACTGCATCAGATGCCACATTTGATAATAATAAAAAATATTCAGTAAGGTCATTTTTTCAGCCCAAATCATTTAAACTCAAAAAAAAGAAAATACAAGTCTGTGTGATAACGAATCAAACCAAAAGAATCACTGTTGAATGAACTATTATGATGTGTGAAATGAATCATTTCCATAAGAATATTGGATCAAATTGAATCTTTCTGAAATTGACACCGTGTGTGCTGGTGTGTGTGTGTTTGTGTGTGGCCATGTGAACATGTATATGTGGGTCTGACTGTCTGTCTGTCTGCCTGGCTGGCTGTCTGTCTATCTTTGTCTTTGTTGTGGTCTCAGATTGTAAGGCAGGACTTGGTCAAAAATTCCTGGAGCTCAAAGTTCATACATTATGGATGGTGGACGGTGCCCCCAGGCCTTCCACAAACAGGTGTGTGTTGTAAAGGGTTTGGGAGGGGAGGAGTTGGGGGGGTGAACGTGGGAAAAGTGCTGCCCAAAAGGACACAGACAGAATCACAATCTCAGAAATGCCTCGACGGCGGCGCTATCCCCAGCAGTTTAACGCTCAGCGCTGCCAATTAGGCTCCTCTCAGAACCCCTCTGCAGCAGGCTGAATATTTTAATTCAGTGCTGAGTGAGTGATACACACCTGTTGGATGGACAGGTAGAGCGAAGGTCAGAGGAGTCAAAAACAGATCACTTAATAAAGATGATTTCCTAGAGCGTGGCGGGAGCGCTATGATTTAATCTTTTTATCTAGATGTACAGAATTATGTGCGCTGTCAAATAAATGCAGTTTTATGCTTATGAAAGTGAAAGTGATTATTTGCAGCAAGGGGCAGCCGTATCCAGCACCCGGGGAGCAGCGATGGGGGCTGTCTGTCTGTCTGTCTGTCCGCCCGCTCATCTATCTATCTATCTGTCTGTCTGTCTGTCTGTCTGTGTGTCTGTCTACCTGTGTACCTACCTACATGTCTGTCTATCTATCTATCTATCTGTCTGTCTGTCTGTCTGTCTGTCAGTCTATCCATCAATCTTTCTATCTATGTCTGTCTCTCTATCTCTGTTCATTTAACTGTTTGTCTGTCTGTCTGTCTGTCTGTCTGGCTGTCTATCTATCTGTCTATCTGTCTGTCTATCTATCTATCTGTCTGTCTGTCTGTCTGTCAGCCTATCTATTGATCTTTCTCTCTATCTCTGTTCATTTAACTGTTTGTCTATCTATCTATCTATCTATCTATCTATCTATCTGCCTGCTCGTCTGCCTGTCTGTCTGTCTATTGGTCTGTCTGTCTGTCTATCTATCTGTCTGCCTGTCTGTTTGTCTGCCTATTGGTCTGTCTGTCTGACTATTGGTCTATCTATCTATCTATCTATCTATCTATCTATCTATCTGTCTATCTGTCTATCTATCTATCTATCTATCTATCTATCTATCTATCTATCTGTCTATCTGTCTATCTATCTATCTGTGAAGTGGTTGTGATAGGAATCAGATGTCTAAAGCCTCCAGCTCCGTTTTGGTCTAAATTACATCCATCAAAGAGATGAGCATGTTGGGCAGCGCAGGACAAATTAGCTCCACTTTTTTTTTCTTTTTCAGATTTTCCACTATTTTACCATCGATGTTCTTAAACATAAACACTCCGAACACCTTGCTTCACTGGTGCGAATAATAAGTGCTTTTCTTCAAACTATCATTTGGAACTGCGGGCTGTATGAGACCCAAACTGATGGTCTTTGTTGGAAGGAGTACTGTCGTTGACTCTTTTTTTCCCACCCACTCTCTATCTCCCTCTATCTTTTCCTTGCTCTCTTCTTCACTCACGCACACACACTTCCACACACATCCGTGCTCACTGAAGCAGCTCAGCGACACCGTGCCCTGACATCGGCTCCCTTTCAGGGCATGAAACTAGCTCCCCTGGGCATGCACTTCCTCTCCGAAGCAACTACACACACAGCATACGATATATCACACTGATACACCACCGCGCTGCCCCTGCTTCAGCGCTGCTAATGATCTCTGCAGCATAATTAAAGCGGAAAAGTATTCATAAAAATGCTGCCCCGCCATTTACACAAGGAAAGACACTTTTTGAACTGCAAGGCCTCGAGGGCAGAGGTCAAACTCACAGTCAGCAGTTCCAAAGATGAGTTCAGACTCAGGGATTACACTTTAAGACCACTGAAATGGAGCTTGATTTTATTTTTTGGATCTTTTTCACCCTGGTATATATGTACAGGCTGATATTTAAGCAGTAAATGCAGAGAATTGCATTAGAATGAATAAACTTGAATAAAAAGATGCAGCGCACTGGTGCTCTCCACTGGAAAAGTTCTTGGTTTGATTCTCTGCCAGGGTCTATCTGGGTGAGATTCCTCCCACAGTCCAAAGAGATGTATGTCAGAAGAATTGAAGATGCCCACCTAGATGTGAGTGTGTCTGCACTGTGAAAAACTTGGTGTCCAGGGTTTTTTCCTGTTTTTTCAGAATACAGCACTGTGCAAAAGTTTTAGGCAGGTGTGGAAAAAATGCTGTAAACAAAGAATGCTTTCAGAAATATAAATAATGATTGTTTATTTTGATCAATTTACAAAATGCAAAGTGAGCAAACAAAAGAAAAATCTAAATCAGATCAATATCTGGTGTTTCTACCTTTTGCCTTCAAACCAGCATCAGTTCTTCTGGCCCCACAGAGCCCTGATCTCAACATCATCCAGTGTGTCTGGATCACATGAAGAGACAGAAGGATGTGAGGAAGCTACATCCACAGAAGATCTGTGGTCAGTTCTCCAAGATGTTTGGAACGACCTACCAGCCGAGTTCCTTCAAAAACTGTGTGTGAGTGTACCTAGAAGAATTGATGCTGTTTTGAAGGAAAAGGGTGGTCACACCAAATATTGATCTGATTAAGATTTCATTCACTGCATTTTGTTGATTGATGAAAATAAATGATGAACACTTCCATTTCTGAAAACGTTCTTTGTTTGTAGCAAATTCAACCTCTGTGTTTCACCCATACACACACGTGCAGCAGGGGGCAGCTATTGAAAGTGCCCGGGGAGCAGTGACGGGGACGGTACCTCAGGGCAACCTACCGGTGAGGGAATTGAACCCACAATCTTCCGATCCGGTGCAACTCCCTAATCATTAGGCCACCGCTGCCCAATGTATAGAAATAATGTGCCATAAGATGCATTTAATCCAGTTATTTTTTCTTTCCCAATATGTCGAATTAAGAAAACAACTTGAGCAGCGGTGGCCTAGTGTTTAGGAATTTTGGCAGAAGATCGGAAGATTGTGGGTTCAAACCCCTTACCGGTAGTTTGCCCCCAGGTACCCTTGTGCAAGGTACCGTCCCCGTCACTGCTTCCCGGGGGCTTTCATAGCTGCCCCCTTCTGCACGGTGTGTGTTTGTGCATGGGTTAAATGCAGAGGTCCAGTTTCGTTGTGGCGTGCTGTGCTGTGTGTACTCACAATGACACGAATAGTCACTTTCACTTTCACTTAAGCAGCCCTTAATAACAGAAAGAATTTGGCCAAATAAACCAGCTGCTTTAAAAAATGATAACACAATTAAGATGAACTTCCTCAGACAATTAAGGACTCGCCCTGAATAAATATACAAGGCAGGAAGCAGCGGATCCGAGCCATCCGCAGTTCTCGTCCTGTGTGTTTTATTAAGAGTGTGCTGAACACACAGCGCCAGTGCTTTAACCTGCCTGAGAGACACGGAGGGGGCGAGGACGATGGGATGTTTCTTCTTTCTTCGCAGGAAAAAGGACAGGAAATTGAGGAGGAAGATGAAGCAGACATTGCGACGGCGCGTTTGCTCTTTGTGGACTTTTGAGAAACTGACAACACATGAGCAAATCCGCACGGACGGAGGCGGCCGTGCGTCTCGCGCAGCTCTCCCTCTCTCCTCGCCCTCCCTTTTCATTCTGCTTCTAACACGTCCAGAGAGAGAAAGCGACAAGGAAGAAGGAGAGAAAAAAAGGAGAGGCTCTATCCTGTGTAAACAAAAACACCTGGAACACCAGGAGCTTCACCACCTTCGGAAAAAGGACATTGAAATGGAAGGGGCTTTATGAGACAGATACAAATCCAATTTCCTTATTTTCATCCCTGCAGTGCATAAAAAAGAGGGAGAGGAAGAAGGTAAGAAAAATAGAGAGAGACGGAGAAAGAGAACAAGAGAGGGAGAAAGAGAGAAAGGTATATTTATATATTTATATATGTGTGTGCGTGTGTGTGTGTGTGTGTGTGTGTGTGTGTGTGTGTGTGTGTGTGTGTGTATGTATATTAAAGGCATTATTATTAGAGAACCCTTCATGCATTTAGATGTAGCTCACTGCTTTACATTTTGTAACTATTATTTAAACAATTAGCTGTTTAATTGTTCATTGTTTTTGGAAATACTGCTCTAGGGAAATCGAAAACATCTCAAAACATCTAAAAAAAAAAGGTGAAAGTGACTTTTTGTCACTATAAATCCTCTGTATTTAACGCACACACACCGTGCAGCCATATCCAGCACCCGGGGAGCAGTGATGGGGACGGTACCTTGCTCATGGGTATCTCAGGGCAACCTACTGATCCTTCCAATCATGGGACCCTGTCCCTCACCACTAGACCACCTCTGGACACAGAGTAAGTTACGACATGAAGAAAGAAAAATGAATTAACAGCTCTGTTGAACAGGATTGTTTTTGACTCTTAAAGGGAGAGAGAGAGAGAGAGAGAGAGAGAGAGAGAGAGAGGGGGGGTCATTATATAGCAGTCGGCTGGAAAAAAAACAGTCGAAACCCAACACAAAGGAACACTTTTGTCTATCAGCATTTGGCTTTACCTGAAGAATCATCTCCTCAGTGGAAGACACACACACACACACACACACACACACACACACATACACACATACACACACACACACACACATGCACACAAAGCTCTGTGTGTCTGAGCCAAAACATTTCCACTCTGGCATGAAAAGGATCTCAGCAGAACAAATTTGAGCTTAGGCCTGTCATGCAGGAGCAGTTCCTGCATCTCTCAAACTTCTCCTGGTCGATCGACAGTCACGGCCCGAGCGTGGAGCTGCCCTACAGGCCGTTTCCAAACTCAGCAGCAAAGCATGAATCATCAGCTCATTGTCAAGACGGTTGATTCATGAACAAATCATCCTTTAAAGCCTCACTGTTTTTTTGTGAAACTGGTTCCCATTAAAACAAAATCACTGGTTATTAAGTACACGTTACCTTTTCAGGAGATGTTTCTGGAGGTTGCATAGAAAGCAGGAAGTAGGAAAGCACAAAATTATTACAAGATCAGGGGTTTGGATCTGGTAGAACACACAACTGCTACATATGTTAAAAGAGCACCTAAAGTTTCACCCAAAGCTTTTAAACGTTTGAGAAAACCACAGGTGTTTATGTCTGTTCTTCTACCGGGCGAAGACCCAACACTGTGTGTCTGGAGCAGACAGAGAAGAAGAGCACTAGAAGAGAAGATCAGATGAGGAGGGGGGTGTCATGGACTGATGAGTGTAAATCCTGAACCTTGAGAAACAAAAACCCCATCTGACCTCAAATTCTGAGCGATAAAGAAGTTTACAGAAAGAGGCAAACTATCCCTGCAGGCCTGAGCAGGAAAACTGAGTCTCCTGAAAAAAACCACATGCTGAAATAAAACTGTAATATTGACCAGTCTGACTGAAACTGGGATAAAATTCTTAAACCTTTAAGAATTGAAGGTATTTTTTTTATTCAATAACATTTTTTTTCATGATTAAATTCAGCACATAATAAATAATCTGCTCTTTTACTTGCACTAATTTGGTCTAGGCTCTAGACGGTTCAAAATCCACACTTTTTAAAGACGTTAAGAAATAGCATTAAAAGACACCCTACATTTGTTAATGAGCAAATAAATAAACAAATAAACAAACAAACACACAAACAAACTGTTGGTCTTTACATCCATGCAAATGTATTAGACACTGGAGGTTAGGGGAGCCCCCTATTGGCCAGAGACGACTGGCTGAAAAAGTGAAAGTGAAAAAGTGAAAGTGACAACCCTTGTCATTGCGAGGTCACAGCACACCATGAACCACAACGAAATTGGACCTCTGCTTTTAACCCATGCACACAAACACCGTGCAGCAGTGGGCAGCTATTGAAAGCGCCTGGGGAGCAGTGACAGGGACAGTACCTTGCTCAGGGGTACCTCAGGGCAACCTATTGGTGAGGGAATCGAACCCACAATCTTCCGATGCAGGGGCAACTCCCTAACCACTAGGCCACCGCTGCCCAAAAAAACTAACTGAATAACCAAGTGCTCTCGAAGGCAAGTATGCTTCCATTCCAAGCATCCAGAAGTAGAAGAAAACTAGAAGACAAGAAGAAACGTGTGATGAGAATGAGGTGCTGGACACAGTTGCCAGGCCTTCAAACTGAGAAGCTGCATCACTGGCTGTAGTTGCAACTGCCCTGGAGGCAGTTACTGTAGATGATTTAATCAAAACTAATATCTATTTCTGCTTTGGTCAGAACTGTCCATCCATCCATCCATCCATCCATCCATTGAACCACCAGTTATCTTAACCAATTATCATATTGGGGGGGGTCATAATCCAGCACTCATGCATCAAAAGATGAAAGATCCCGGAGTGAAAGATGAGGCTGCTGGGCCTGAACACCTCTCTGCCTCTTGTTCAAGACATCTTCACCACTTGCTGCATCCGCAAAGCAACCAGCATTGTGGATGATCCCTCCCACCCATCCCACACTCTCTTCTCCCTCCTGCCATCTGGAAGAAGGTTCCGCAGCATACGGGCCTCCACTACCAGGATGGGAAATAGCTTCTTCCCCCTGGCCATCAGACTTTTAAACTGACAATATCCTCACAATTATTACTCTTCCATCCATATATCAACTATTTAATTTTACTTTATTGCACATCGCACTTTACCGTACTGATAACGCTGCTTCGCTTGTTGTCCTATGTGTAGAACCAGGGTCCTGGAGGAACGTTATTTTGTTTCACTATGTACTGTGTACATGGCTGATATGACAATAAACTTATAAATAAACACTTGACTTGACTTGACTTGACTTGAAAGTGAAAGTGAAAGATCCCAGACAGGTTGCCAGGTCATCACAGCAGGGTTGTTGACGAACACGATTTTGCAGAGGCCAAACAAAGAGGCAGCGGTGGCCAAGTGGTCAGGGAGTCGGTCCTTTGATCAGAAGGGGGTCATGGGTTCGAATCACAGACCAGTAGGTTGCCCTGAGGTACCCTTGAGCAAGGTACCGTCCCCATCACTGCTCCCCGGGCGCTTTCAATAGCTGCCCCCTTCTGCACATGTGTGAGTATATGTGAGGATTGTGGTTCTCTGTGTGCATTGCTATGTTTCACGAATACAAGAATAGCCACTTTCAAAGATGGCTCAGTTCTGACTCCAGCTAGAAAATTTTAAGTCACATAAAAGCCCAAATGCCTGGGCCTCCAGACATAACTTTGCTTGGGACCCCAGATGCTCCCTATCCAGCCGTCAGTGACTTCATTGTTAACGACGGACGGTACACAGTGATTGACTGGGGCTCATTGTAACTGACAGCTTGCTGTGAGATGAAAACTTCAGAGACTGCAGACTTGCTGACAGAGGCAAAGTGTGCGATAACAGCAGTCTTTTAAGTTTATTGCACGTCACACTCCGTGCCAATAAACTCTCGGGCCAAATTCAGTGGCTGGATGTGACACATCCTTTCGTCTTAAATGTGCTGCATGCTTGATGATATGATAAATACGAGAAAATCACCGCCTTCCGCTCAACACTTCCATCCATTCTGGTTCTGAAAGTGAAGTGAAAGTGACTATCACCATGAAACACAGCGAAACAAAATGTAACCTGCATTTAACTCACACACACTGTGCAGCAGTTTGGCAGACATATCCAGCGGCCGGGTAGAAGTGATGGGGAGGATATCTCAGGGCAACCTACTGGTCCAGGACTCAAATACATGACCTTCCAAACCTGGGGTCTAGTCCTGAAACCCTAGGCCACAAGGATCTGACTTTTAGTAAATACAAACATGATTATATTTTATTTGGATATTATACATTTCTATATCCATTTGTTTGTTTGTTAGCAGTTTCTAACATGAAGAAATGAAGAATCAAGTGCTGATGATTCCAGAAGAACTGGTGATTCGGTTACTGCTAATGCTGAACAGTATCTAGAACCTTGTATCTGTGGCCTGTTGCACAAAAACTCCCACTAATTTAACCTTTCAAAAAAAAAGACAGAACAGTTTGGCCAACAATGCGATTCCCCAGCAAAATCTAAAGAAATGAGCGTTGGCTCAAGAGTTTGCACAGCATTGCATGTTCCTCTACCTGGATTGAATGGAACAAAAAGCATAGCCAAAATGCATTTTCAAACTGAAAAAGCACAATTCAGGAAGCAGCGTTAACATTTTGAGCCCTATTCTGAACCCCGTCCTGGACTCGCACTTGCATTTTTCAGGGGTTAAGATAATATTCGTAGAGGTGTTTTTCATTTGCCTCTGTAGCAAAATGCTCACAGGTGGTACAGTAAGTCATTTGCATGCAGTAATTTGTAAATGTGGATCCGCTCAAAAATAGCTAATTCAACTGCACACAGAGTGCCCTTAGGACAGTCTGGGAATTATCATAACAAGCGCATGTATATATATGAACGAACAAGGTTTAAATACACGTTGGTAGAATTGCAGCTTTCATGTGCAAATGCACTTGGGCAGACAGGAAGGTTTTGTGAATGAGTTTCATAATGCGGCGGGCCGCTGGCTGTACTGCCTCTGTGCATGTGTGTGTGTGTGAGTGTGTGTGGGTGTGTGGCCGTGGTTTATTTGAAGTAAGCTCAGGTACATGACTTGCATGCTCATTCACGTCCACTTGTGCATGGCTAAAAGAGCTGCAGTTTAATTAAATAGTGCTTAATAAGGGCTTTATGACATGATACGGCAACACCAGACACGTCCTGCTTCATGGGACGTGATGAAGAATCCTTGTGGTCACTCTTTGCGCCATAACGAAGCGTTACTCCTTTTGATGGACAACCGAGCTGTTTATTATTCCAAGCATTCTGCCTGTAATTGCTGCAAAATCTTGCCTCGTTTTAAGCCTTCGTTTAATTTAATGCTTATTAGCTTCTGTATAGATTCGCTTTCCAAACCTGTCCAAACACCGCTGCAGGTGCAACACAATTACGCCAGCAATGTTTCAGCTCCTTGCGTTGGTCTTCCCAAGCTCCAAAAGCTTTGAAATTAGCTGGGAGATGAGGCAAGGCCTGCCAGAAAGTGTAACAGCCTGTAAAACAGCAGCCAAGATGAGGAATTGTGAAATGTTTGTTTTTTTTCCAGCTCCGCCCGCTTGGACACACAGATCAAATGCAGAAAGATGTGAGCAGGGAATATGTCCCACTTCATCATGCTGTTAAGTAATGTCAGATAGACTTGTTTATATGGTTTTGGACACTGCATGAACACGCTAGATATACACCAACAAGCCACTTATTGTGAAGTGAATAACACTGAATTCATATGATCGTAAATGGGGGCAGCTATGTCCATCGCCAAGTGATGGGGACAGTACCTTGCTCAAGGGTATCTCAGAGCAATCTACTGATCCAGGATTCAACCACAAGCTTCCAATCCTGGTCCCCAGACACTAGGTCACCGCTGGCCCGAAGTGTTCCCCTATGCAGTGATTAGTGCTCAATATGCTCCAAGAAAAGACTATTCGTGAACCAGCAACAGGGTCATGGGTGCCCAAGGCTTATTGATGCATGTGTGGAGTGAAGGCTGGGCCATCTGATCTGACCCTGCAGCTACTATAGCACTAAAAAAAGGTTCTTGGCAATGTTCTGCTGGGAAACCCAGGGTCCTGGCATTCAGCAGTCTGAAATTTGGAATCCCAAATACTATTATTATCAAGGCCTTGTCCACTCGGCCTTGTCGATCTCCATCAGGAAGGATCCCTTAAACTATTTTCCATTTCTATGTTAGCTCAAGGTGAAGTGTATTAGATCTGAGCAAACGTATGTTGACATTGGAAGAAGAACTTGTGCAGAAAAGAGCGACATAATGGTCATTCTGTCTTCTTCACTGGGATCTGTCGGTACTTCTTGGGATGGTGCTGGTATAGGATGCTCGCCTATTGACCAAGAGGTTGCAGGTTCAAATCCCACCAAGCCCAAGTAGCTCCGTGTAGACGTAAGAATGGAAGTCGCTCTGATTAAGGGCTGATAAATGCTTTCAGTGTCCTGCTTGTCCAAATTTCTTTCTCTGCTTGCTAATGAAGCCAAGTTTTACAAAGCAGGCAACAAGAAAATGGTAATGCATCTCCCTACAAAGCCAGAAAAAGCAGTTATCCGCACAAAATATGTACGTTATCTGTACCATTTCTGTACGTTATGTTCCATTTGAGTATCTAATTATCTTAGTGCCAGCGGCACTGATTGAAAATCGGCTCCTTGATGTCTCCTGCGCTATTTAACAGCTTGTAACCTGTAAGAAGTGAAGCTTAAGACCTGATTTTTTGCTGAATTCCAAAGGAAAGAAATGTTCAAAACACTAAAAGGTTTTGTGAGCTCTAGCCTGCTCTGGGAGGCACGCAAAAATCAATACGCCGATTGCAATTATTTAATTATTTCACCAGCAATCGGCTCCCAAAAAAAAAGGCTCCTGGATCCAGCCATGCCTTCTGATCCGCTCTGTGAATTCTGCAGGCCGTGAGGATTGACCTTTTCCTAACAGCTCAGCTTTTGCTTGTCTTGACACTACATCTTGCAGATCAGTGGCATTCCATGACTATAAGCACTAAGCTTTCAATTTAAGTCATAAACAAGAAAGCGCGGTCAAAATACGAGGACAGAACGTACGGGAACTCACATTGCATTTAACATTTCCCCTTTTTCGATCGTTCTAGATTAAACACAAACATCCGAAGCTCATACTGACGTTTCATTTATTACTCAAAACTTGGAGAAGACATGGTAACACATTTTTGTTCTCCTATGTAGTAATTCTGGAACCTTTTGTGAAATTTCCTGGAATAGTGCTGATGTTTTCCATCTAATTAAGGCCTATGTTCATATCTGCACGACTCAAATTATCCAGAACCTTCAGAAGGTCTAAAGTGAGATTTCCACCACCCTCCAATAAGAGCTTCCTTAGCTTTATCAATTTAGATCCAAAATACTGACTGGAATATTTTTACTTGCCCTTTTAAAAGCTGAATATTTCTCCTTTTCCGGACAATAAAAAGAAAGACGCTGGCGAACTTGCAGAGTTTCAATAAAAATGTGATTCTGAAGGAGTCTTCAGGGCATCTCTGCTGACAAGGTAATGGGGGACCAAAATGAACATGTAGGTCTGTGTGTTTGTAGAGATCAGCAAGACTGTTCTCTCTGTTTTATGACAGAGTTGATAATAGATGCTTTATTTTGGGTGATATTTTTCAGCTCTGGATGCTGATCGTGTGTGTTTATTTTATGGATCAGCTTCAGGATTGAATTGATTAGAGTGGATTTCATTATCATCGTGTTTCGTGCCTTAATCTCGTAAGTTAAAATAGTTCATACATCACTGTGTGTGTGTGTGTGTGTGTGTGTGTGTGTGTGTGTGTGTGTGTGTGTGTTTATGTGTGTGTGTATGTTTATGTGTGTGTGTAACCAGGACAGCACTGTAGGTACCTCTGTCTCTGCCATGCTTTTTCCTCTTTATACTGCAGTGTGTGTGTGTTGTGTGTGTGTGTGTGTGTGTGTGTGTGTGTGTGTGTGTGTGTGTGTGTGTTTGCCCATGCTCTTGGCCTGGCTGCGTTTTGGCACATTATGAGAGCCTCTCGCACCTCTGGGAGGCCCCGTCATCTCCAAGGCGCCACGGCAACGGCAGCAGAAATTCCCAGTGGACCGCCAAATTCCAGCAGTAATGAAGCAGGCGGCTGGGATGGGGGTGGGGGAGCAGGGGATATCCTTTTATTACATATATCCCTTCAACAAACTCACGGATATCTAGCTAATACAAATCTGGTGATACTGGTGTGGAAAAAAAGACAGAGCTACACAGAAAAATAGGCAGATAGACGGAGAGATGAAGGGATGGGGGATTGGTTCCCATGTGTTTGTGACCATTAGTTTTAAAGTGGCAAATGCGGAATTACTACAAAGGCGCAATTACAACTATTACAACATCGATGGATGGATGGAGGATGGATGTATTAATTACCTTCAAGTCAAGTATGGAGGAATACCAAAAAGGTGTTAACGCTGCAAGTGTTGAAAACGCTTGAGGTGGCCATGAGGCCTTGCACTCCCTGCTTCCCAGCTACCCATGCTGGTAGGAGATGTTTTTAACTGTTTAAATTAGGTAGGATTGTGATTGTGGCACACACACACACACACACACACACACACACACACACAATCAGAGCAGACACGGCGTCATGGCTGGTGGAGATAAAGTTCTCTATAGAGTTTTGGACAGAAGCGCCGATGCAGACAGAAAAGGGCGTAGTCAGCAGAGGCCTAATGCCCTGCACCCTGGCCCACATTAGCTTTAGCTGAACGGTTCTTTTCAGAACACACACACACACACACTCACACACACACACACTGAGCACCTCCACCAACAAACAGGAGCTCTACCCAAACCCCATCACGCACGCTGCTACACAATGACCAGAGCCCTGGCATTGTCCACTTCACATCACGTGACACTGTGGATAAAACTCACAGGAAAACAGGCAGGGAGAGATGGAGAGAGAGAGAGAGAGCGAGAGAGAGAGACAGAGAGAGAGAGAGAGAGAGAGAGAGAGAGAGAGAGAGAGAGAGACAGAGAGAGAGAGAGAGAGAGAGAGACAGACAGAGACAGAAAGAAAGACAGAGAGAGAGAGAGAGAGACAGAGAGAGAGAGAGAGATAGAGAGAGAGAGTGGGAGAGAGAGAGTGAGAGAGAGAGAGAGTGAGAGAGAGAGAAAGAGAGACAGACACAGAGAGAGAGAGAGAGACAGAGAGAGAGAGAGAGACAGAGAGATAGACAGACAGAGAGAGGGACAGAGACAGAAAGAAAGACAGAGAGAGAGAGAGAGAGAGAGATTCATTTCATTCCCTTATCAATACCAGTTCCACACTGGACCACAAGGTGGCCCGGTGGTTGGGGCAGCAGTGGTCTAGTGGACTAGGCCCCAAGATTGGAAGGTCATGGATTTGAATCTCAGACCAGTAGGTTGCCTTGAGGTACCCTTGAGCAAGGTACCATCCCCAACACTGCTCCTCGGGTTCTAGATAAGGCTGCCTCCTGCAACACTGTGTGTGGGTTAAACACAGAAGATTTATTTCATTGTGGTTCACTGTGTGCTTTGCTGTGTTTCACAATGACAAATTTTCACTTTAATCGATAAGACAACAGGCAATTTCTAATCCTGTCCATCCTCGTCACACCCAATGAAAATCTCAGCATCTTTAACATTGACACCTCCAGCTCCACCTCCTCTCTTTTCGTCAGCGCCGCCGTCTCCAACTTGTATAACATAGCTAGTCTCACTACCATCCTGTAAATCTCTCCTTTGACTCTTGCTGGTCCCTGTCTGTCACAGATCACTCTTCTCCACCCACTCCAACCTGCCTGCACTCTCTTCTTCCCCTCTCTTCCCCACTCGCCGTTGCTCTGAAATGTTGATCCCGAGTGTTTAAACTCCTCCACCTTTGTGTGACAAGATCAATTAACTGCTACAATTTTCCCAACGTAAATGGAAAAATTTGCAACAACAATCCCCTTTTTTTTTCCCAATAAAAATAAAGCCTCCAAAAGAGGGTCCTGTACCGATATCACAGAGAAAACACTGGGTTTCCCAAAGATGCCTCCAATAAATATTTAGAGGAACCATTTTTGCAACTAAGAAGAGTGTTGAAATTTAAGGAACCCACATCTAATGCAAAAGTTGTAGGAAAAACAAAATTAGAGCACAGCGCCATCCTGCCCACATTAGCTTCGTTGCGTGAACGTGTGCCAGAGATGTGGGCCCCATCCTCCCTCTCCTCATAAAGACCTGCTAAAGAGCTCGGCCCGCTCACAATTGCGCGTGCTTTTGTACATTAAGACCAGTCATCCGGCAGAGCCAAGGTGAAGTGACAGGCGTGTAACGCCCTGCATAGGGGGCTCATCGGGGGGCCGAGCGAGGCGGGGAGGGGAATGAGGACATGCCCAGGATGCACTGCTGCCTGACTGATGCATTATTCAGCACCACAGATAACCAAATCCAGCTTGTGCAGCGATTTGGTGCGGGAGTCACACTCATTTCCCTCCTGCGGTGAAACAGCAGCGGCGGGAGAGTCAGAACTTCAGAACCCAGCCGGTGACAGGCCACTGATTGGGCAGACAGTGACTGCTTAGCTCTGGGATCCTGATAAGGCTGATAAGGTAGTCACAGCTTTGTCATCCTCTCTGACTTAGAGGACATTTTTACTGGCCTTAAAAGGAAGGGTTTGGTGAGAGATGTCTCCAAAGGTTGTCAGTCAGCAAAGACAGGTTCAGTGTCCAGAGTCCAAAGCAAGCGATCAACATCATGCATACCAAGTCCAAAAACATCCCCCACTCATCTTACTGACCCATCGAACTGCTTCAAAGTCATCTCTAATCAAACTGGTAATGTCATTTCTGATGCCGTAGGAAATATTGTCCACCTTTGCATGCTGTAATTAGCTAAATTGGTTCTACATGGTACCAAAAAATGATTCTTCAACAATAGCAGAACCATTTTTGGTGCTTTATACAATCTTCAAGCCAGAAAGGATTATTTGGATGAACAATTTTTGCTTCCCTAAAGGACCTTGATTAAGATTTTTACTTTACTAAGGCTAAAAGAACATGCACAGAATCTAAACGTTGCGTTAATGTTACATCTAGTGAAGGTTCCTTATGTTTCTCATCTCCACTCAAAGATGGCACCCTTTTGGCAGCACAGAACCATTTTTGAAGGAACTCTTTGAAAAAAATGAACACTCGGTGGTCCATCATAGAGATGCGATACAGAACCAGGCAAGAGAATATTCAAGCAATGGTGGATGCAAAGGGAAAAATCTAATATCTCAATATTATATGCACGATAAATAAAATGTAATATTTATTTATACGGAAATTCCTGAGCTTGTTTGGAGAAGAAGGAACCTATTCTAGATCATAGCCTTTTATTAACATTTCACACACTTCACATTTCACAAACAGGTAAAATGCAGTTTTTGGAATGAAGCACGGGTATTTTTTTTTTATTTCTGACTTTATTTCTGCTCCCTCCGATGGGCTGGCGACCTGTCCAGGGTGTGTCCCCTGTCCTTTGCCCTGTGTGAGCTGGGATGGGCTCCAGCACCCCCCTGTGAGCCTGCCTAGGACAAGTGGCCCGGAAAATGACTGACTGACTGACTTTATTTCTACCATTTTCAACCATACATTCTCCTAGACCTGCATATATCTATATATATGCATATATACTAGAATGAACATAGCACCCCGGCCTTTCTTTACTTAAGAATAAAACCTAAGTGCTATTTCTATAGACACAAATAAAAATGCCACACATACAAACCTGGATGAATATAACTGCTGTCAGACACTGAAAGATTTATTCGATGTCTCTCTAACACATCAAGATCCGTTCCATCCTCACACTTCCCAACAGAGCATCAACAGCGCTCCACCCTTGCTGGTTATGAGCTATTAAGGAACGTGTTCCTGTTCCTGGTTTACTGCAGATCTATGTTGCGTCTAGTTGTAAATGCTAAGAGGCACTAAATGTCCAAAAGTGTGAAAGAGACACTTGCTCATCAGTGTTTTCCTTCCAAGATTGCACAAGCATCGTGCCAGCAGTGAGTATCTATGGGCAGTGCATAAGCCTATTGCTGGTCATTTTCTATGCTGATAAAAGAACACTAAATGTATCAATCCAGACCGGTTACGAGTCCGACTGTGGTATCATTACATCATCGCTAGTCTTACATCACAGCCACAGGTCTGTGTATCAGTTGCAGGCAAACACTCTGAATTCAGAAGACTGGATTGCTCAAGGTTTGCGAGTTGTCTTTAGACATCCAGTCCACCGCTCTCCTCTGATGCACTGCAGGCAGTTCCACTACAAATGCCAACAAGAACACTTTCAGTCTTTCTGCTGGAGTTGAGAGCTTGTCGGTATGAGGCCCCGCCAACCTGCAGGGCTTTAGATTCTAAAACACTAAAACACTGTGAAATCAAATCTGGGACTGCTGCGTTATTTCACCGTCTGCATCCGCTCGCTTTCCCCAGGAGGGCTCCGGCTCCTGAACGTGAATCGCGCTACAATGACAATAACACCGTAAGCTGATTGAGTGTCATCTCGATTTCTGTTTGAGACATCTCCTCATTTAAGAAAGCTGTTGCCATAGCTATAACTGAGCTGATCATTATTCACCACCTCTTTGCTGGGACCACTTTGTGACTGCAGACGCCCCTTGGCAAAACAGCCCAGGACCTCTTTACGGTAGATGGGCAGAATTGACAAGCTGCAAAATAAAGATAATGGATCCCTATGAATACATGAAAACCAAACTGAGGAGTGTGCTAGGAAGTACAGACAAGTCATGCGAATATCATAATGATGGTTGCCTGCAGTGCTGCCGCTCTCATAAGATCGCATTCTGAAGAGGAAATTCGATGGCACAAAACTTAAGCGGTGTAAAGCCAGAGGTGGGAAGTAACAAAGTATAAGTTACTGTACGCGCTCACAGTTTTCCCGTGTATTTCTGACGACTTTAACGCAAATATCTGTTCTTTTTTACTGCTTCATTTTCAGAGCAGCTCTGCACGGCTGATATATATATATATATATATATCCTTCAAAGGAACAGTTTAAATTTTATAGAGCCTTTATTTAAATTTTTAGTTAGCTCGTTTATACTTTATTTACTATTTATTTATATATATTTATATTATTTATTTCCCTGCGATGGGCTGGCAACCTGTCCAGGGTGTGTCCCCGTCCTTCGCACTGTGTGAGCTGGGATGGACTCCAGCACCCCCCCAGACCCTACTTAGGACAAGCAGCCCAGAAAATGACTGACTGACTATATTATTTATTATATATTTATTTATAATCTGTCTTTTCTCTGCATTTCTATTTTTCAGTGATAATAACAAAAATTATGTAAATTTCCTGTATAGACAAATAAAAACTACCATACGCAGCCAGTAGTTCTGTTTTAATAACATATAGATAGACAGACAGAGAGACAGACAGACAGACAGATAGATCATTAAAATTTAATAAGACATGGCTGCTGCTGGTTGCCAGGAGTGATGTCCTAACCCTTTATGGAACTGTGGACATTTAAATACCTATAAAAACTGAGCATTGCACGGGTGCATTGCAATAAACCACGCAGCGTGCAGATGAAGTAGCTTAAGTCTCGGCACCCAGACAGGCCACAGTAGAGTTGTCTGGATTAGTGAGTGGTTGGATCACAAACTGCAGCTTTGAGGCCTGATAACCGTAAGCTACATCCTTGTGCGGTTATCAGCTGGAGCTGCTGGGATTTGCTCTGCGCCGAGCTGATGATGGCCGCTTGATAGAGGGGCTTTACCAGGGTATTAAAAAAGGGGGGCCAAATTCACCAGCCGTCAAAGGCTTTCTCCCTCGTGCCCCGGCCACTGGCTGGATGCTCAGACTAAAAGCTGAACAGCCGCTCCGTCTGCTGTACTGTGGGTCATTGATTAGAGAGGTATTAGCACCTGCCTCCACTGTGCATTTCTGTGTGGACCAGAGAGATTACTGTGATATTCAGACTCGCTGCACGGGGGCCCAAGAACCGATGAAGGAGTCAGATTACCATTGGTCTCGGTTTCCTAGCAGTCGTTTCCACCTGGACCTGCTGACCCCCTGAAGCAGGTGCATGAGGTGGATCCTACGATTAAAGGTGGGGAATATGGCAGAAATGTACTTCACGATATACAAAAAGCATCAAGATATTTCATTTTAACCAAGGGCTGATGAGGCAGAGGAAGCATTTTTGAGTGATATTTTAAAATATGGGTTAAGAAAAGGTTATCGCTACATATCACCATAATCATATACTCAAAATATCATCTTGCTGTCCCAAAACACAGGCAGTAAACAAACCACTCGTATGGTAGCAGAGACTGTCGGTTAGATCTTGTTACAGCTCCGCTGTGTCAATGCAAAAGTCCCGACTTTTCAGTTTTAATGATTTCAGAAACGGACACGTGGGGGCTTTCTGAGCAAAGGTGTTTTCGCAACAATGGCAGCTCAGTTGCAAACACTTACATGAACCATCGAGGCACAAAGATCTGATTAAAGCCAAAAACTGAATCGAGTAACAAAGCTTTAGCTGTATTGAATTGAGCCCACTCTCAGGGCCAGATATCACCTGGATCACGACCAACCATCCCACTCAATTATACAGCTCCAGAAATTATTTCAGAAACCTGGAGACTCATGAGAATCGAGACCATTTGCTATGTTCTACCCAAGTTCCTTTCAAAGCGCCTGCCAAATGTGGCTGTGAGCAATCTACACATTCTCCTGGGAGCAGAGTGAAGGCAGCACGGCTGTGGTAGGAACAAGACCAAACACTCGGCCTGCTCTACTGGTCTGACATGGAAATAAATAAATATAATACAATAAAGGATGCTAGGAAAAAACAACTCCCAATTTGTGCACTTAACTAAAGGTCAGGGTTTTAATTGTATTTTCCGGTGTATGGCATTTGGAAGGACGACTCTGTTCATTCCGCTCAGTTGCAAAGGGGAAAGAAGTGAGAAAGGGCAGAGAGAAACATTTAGAGGACGGTGTGTGACTGCATTATAATTAGATGACAAGAGACAGTTGGCACTTGGATTGAAAGAAAAGATCAAGAGGTCTACTCTTGACAGTTAATGGGTTCAATGTGCTTGAACCCGGCCTAGACCACAGGCCAGAACTTGTGTTTACCAGCAAACTCTGCAGCGGTGGCCTAGTGGTTTGGGACTAGGCCCCAGGATCACAAGGTCATGGATTTGAATCCCAGAACAGTAGGTTGCCCTGAGGTTCCATTGAGCAAGGTATCTTCCCATTACTGCTCCCCGGGCACCTGCTGCATGGTGTGTGTGGGCAAAATGCAGAGGAAGAATGTTATTGTGGTTCACTGTGTGAAAGTGAAAGTGACAACCCTCGTCATTGCGAGGTCACAGCACAGCACACGTGAACCACAACGAAATTGGACCTCTGCATTTAACCCATGCACACAAACATCGTGCAGCAGTGGGCAGCTATTGAAAGCACCCGGGGAGCAGTGGCGGGGACGGTACCTTGCTCAAGGGTACCTCAGGGCAACCTACCAGTGAGGGAATCGAACCCACAATCTTCAGATGTGGGGGCAACTCCCTAACCACTAGGCCACCGCTGTGGAAAGATTTCACTTTCACTTTTAAAGGTTCAGGGAGGCTTTGACTAAAAGTAAGTAATTCTGGTAATAAGGCACAAACAGTATTTCACACACTGGCAAACCATGACTGCTTGAGCTAGGCCTTCAGTTTGGCCCATAAAATAAAGAAGCATCACACCTTTACAATAATGGTCACTTCTGCTAGCACCCCAATGGGATTTTAGTAGTACGTTATCAATAAGCTCAGGTAATTCTACATAAATCAATCATCATAAAATAGAATTTATTTCCTAAATTTAATGACAGACATGTTGACATGTATTTAACTTTGTGTGTATGTGGCATTGTGTGTATGAGTCCTGGGACAAATGTGCCACTATTTATCGTCCAACGGGGGCAGAAGAAAATGCCATTTCTTGCATCCAGGGATGTATCTAGGACTTCCAGAAAGCTTAGATTGGTGTTGTTCTGTACAAAATTGGTCCCACCTTTTAGAAAATGTGACTAGGTTTATCTCTCTGTCACTTCCTAATTATGTTGACTGTTAATCTGACTCGCCTGCAGGCCTAACAAATGAGAAGACAGGCTTAGATAGCAAAAAAAAACCTCTGATTGGTTAGTTTTTTTCAGGACGTGCAGAGTTTAAACACAACATGATGAACTATAATGTGTTTTCTTCGTTTCCATAAATCATTGGGTGTTGAGGTGTTACCCTAGGGTCCACTTGCTCCAATATGACCTTTGAATCACTGTATGGTGCTGTAAGCTGCTGCGTGATGCATTTAACAACTGTTAAAGTTTGCTAAAGTTAAATCACACTAGTCACAAGGTGCTAATCCTTTTTCCAGAGAGTGTGATGCTCACTGCGTTCTCTTCCAGTGATTTCTGAGCTGTGAGGGTGTGAAAAAAAACTAAAAACTTCTCATATCAACAACATTTATAGGGAATAAGAAGTCTGGGTGAAATGTCACACATCTTACTCCAACTACACATCTTCACGTGCTGCACTGACATATTCCAAAAGTTCTGATTTCTAGCAAAAACAATTAATGACTGTAGGATCACTCGTTCTCACTCATCAACCGCTTACTGAGGCGAGTTATGGGGGATGCTGGAGAATATCCAGGCAAACACTCTGGACAGGTCGCCAATCCTCACTCATATGCACACACACTCACACCTAGGGGGCAATTAGGAGCCTCCAATTCACCTGACAAGCCTAGAAACCAGACTACCGGGAGGAAACATAAATATGGGAGAGCATGCAAACTCCACACAGAAAAGAACCTTCTCACTGTGAAGCAAGGGCGCTACCCACTCCACCTTCTTGACAACTGACGTATGATCAATAAAAGCATATATATTCAAATGTATGATAATAATAATAATAGAATCAGTCATTGCTGCTGCTACTATTCTGCATAGACCATTTCAAGCCTGTCGCATACGTTCATAAATGCCCAGACAAGCCTCATCTTCTCCTCTGTCTCCACAAGTCTGCCCATCAGAAAGAATCAAAAGCAAGCCTGGTTTGACAGAAGATCCATCATATTAATGTAGGCATGAACTGGGTCATAGCTCATAGCGCACCATCCTAGGCCTGAACGTGACTCTGCAAATGAATGACATGCTTAAGGCTCTTTGGTTTAAGTGTAGACCACTGCTACTGTCCACAGCGCTTTGCTTCAGTAGCAAACACCTATGTAGCGGTGTGTGGATCCACTGCTCTTCTAGGAGGCATCTCTGGAAAAAGCTAACAAAATCAGCCATTGAAGCTTGTTAATGGCCAGACTCGTGTAATGCAAATTGCAGCAGCAAAATGAGAATCTTTAATGAGCCTATTCTGTCAAGTACATTAAATATCATAGTATCTTCGGTCAGATACATGATCCTAAGCCCAGATGCAGAAGCACCGTCATTACAAATTAATGAGTCCAATCTATAGCAAATCACTGTCCAGCGCCAATCAATCGTATACGCACTCTAATCAGAGAACACTAAATCCAAATAAATGTCCAATTAAATAAGTTTAGATTAACTATTGACAGCGCCAAGCTAAGGTGGCTATGGATCAATGTAGAGCAAACCCCAAGCCCCTGAATCTTCGATTGAGTGCTTGAATTATCATAAATTAGACTGTGGCCACGATGAAAACCCAAGAGCAAGCACAGTGATGACATTGTGTATTGCTACCTCAGGAGGGCTAAAGGAGGCGAGTCGGTACGATGTGAGTCTGGTCGACTCCGTTTGCATCAGCAGCTATTCAAATAAGGCACAGCGAGCTGATTGCGACATGTGTGGATGCACATTCCGACACCGCCAATTTTACAGGGTTTTCAAACAGCGATGCGGTGCGCTCGCACATGCCAAAGCAAGGTTCAAAAAGCAGCCCAGCTGAGTTTCAGCAGAGCGTCTCCCTTTCTCTTTCTCTAAAACGCCTTTTCATTGCGGCTCAGCACTTGACAGGCTGATCTGTGGGGATTCCAGAGGCCAGCGAGCATCCCCCAGCCATTTCCATTTGAATGCCGGTGCAGCGGTGCACTAACAATCACTCCGGCCCTCCCTCCCACTTCCTGGAGTGTTTGCAGAGAGAAAGGAAGAGAGAAAGAGAAATGGTTCATGCTAGCTAACATAACAAATCGAACACCAACCAACTTGCACCGTCTTCGCTAGCACTGCAATATATGTTGTTTTTTATAGGTCTTTGTGGGCCATTCCAGGCCAGTCTTAGTCATCCAGGACACGAGTCTGTGGGTGCTTTGATGTATTAAGGCATTCGTGCAGCCCCCAAAAAGAAAAAAATGATAGTAAAAGCAAAGCAGGGAGTTAAAATGATATCAAGTGCTCACCGACACATAACATCACAATCATACGGACACGTCTAGTCGTCTATCATGCCCCACTTCTCTCTGCCATGTAAAAAACCCAGGAAACAAACATCCCTGGCCACCCACAACGGCAGTCGCATGATAAGAAATGGACAGGTTTTGGGGGAGGGGGTCCTCCGTGTTGCTTAAATCCATTTTAATGAGTCCTTAAACTAAGCCAACGGGAAAACAGAATTGCATTTGAAGTCAGGAGGATTAAACCCTCCCTCTCCTCCCTTCTCCCCCCCTCCCCAGGAGGTGAAGTGGAATCACCAGACTGTGAGTCTATTACAATCCGTTACACTGCGGGTCTCTGGAGGAGACATCCCTGGCCAGCCCTCAGAGACAGCGCCGACACACCAACTCAGCACTACGAGAGAAGTGGGAAAGTCAGCAGAGGACAAAATGGGGCTCGTGCGATGGCATGGCAGAAGACAAAAGCCATTTCCCTTCCCCCGAGCCCTCCGCAGCTCCCTCTATAATTCAGATAATTTGCGTTTTGATTGAATGAACAGCCTTGTAGATTGGGGCATGATTAAATTGCTGACAAATTGCTGGATCCTCGGGCCCATTCGCTTCATTAGGCAGCGCTCTCACGTCCCTCGGCCTGCCGGTGATCTTCCGCAGCACCCAGCAACAACAGAGGCCGCCCGGCTGATGACCTATTCGGATAACATCCCCCTCACCCCAAATGCGTGTTTCATATTTACGCCCAGGGGTCACGCTTTCCCAAAACGAACCACTTCTCAATGACCACCTCTGATGACCTGCGATACTTGGAAAAACACTGAATTATGCATCATGCATTTCACACAATAGCACTTTGGCCCGGGTCACGCCTGTCATCCTAAACCCTGGTAATGAAGATGCTATGGTGAAGATTTTCATGCAGTGCCGGGTCTGTTACAGGAGGCTATTTGGCCATCCACGGCAGCGCCGCGAATGCAGGGCATGGCCACAGTATCCCCGTTCATTCGGAGTTCAGGACACAGTGTCTGGATATGCTGAATATTTCCAATTACACGCACTAGTTCCTTCTATCTCTCCAACTACTATTCTTTTAAATAATAGCCTGAGCAGACATGCTGTCGGTGCTTTATGAGAAACAGCCCCAAGATATACAGGCCTCAAATGGGTAGCTGGCACATCATCAGCAATGCCATTACACCGCAACTCACTATTATAGGCAGGCATACATTACACTATGAATTTAATTGAATTGATTTATAGTTTGTAATAACTGATGTACTGCATGTTTGGGGCTACGTGCTGTATTTAGCAACACATAAATGCATTTTAAACAAGCACTGCAACTAATTATTTCCATAATTCTTTAACCTGTTGAGGTTCTAGGTTCGATTCCTTGCCTGGGCGGCCTGGGTCCTTTTTGGAGGTGGATTGGAGGAGCTGAATTGCCCTCTTGGTGGGACTGTATGAATGTCTTTCCTGCACCAGACAATCTTTCCAGGGTGTTTCTCCATCTTTCCCGCAATGAAAGTTGGGATAAAAAGCTTATATACTGGATGGATGGATCAGCCTGTGGCTATTATTTGATATATCAACTAATAAAACCATTAAAGCCTGTTTTTCTGTTTTAGAGCCTGTAGTTAAAGACCAGGCTCCAGGATCGAAAGGGTCGTGGGCACGAATCCCAGACTAGTAGGTTGCTCTGAGGTACACTTGAGCAAGGCGCCGTCCCCATCACTGCTCCCTGGGTGCTGGATTTAGCTGTCCCCTGCTGCACAGGACTGGGATTGCAAACCAGTGGATTGATCAATGTACAGTTCACACAGCGAGTGAATCTCCTTCAGCTTCTGCATAAATATTGCAGCACTGCTTCTCAGGCACTTCCCGACTCTTTTAGACAAGGCCAGAGGAGATGAGAGAGGACTGGTGTTCCTGAGAGGTCATAGCTGAGGAAATAAAGTTGAAGACAAAAGGAAGCAGGCCTAATGGGTGCACAGCCGGGTCTGTTCACATTGACGTCTGCAGCAGAGAGCGGGGACTTTCTCAAGCCAAAGGAAACTGAGAGGCTGCATCATTTACTGAAAACCATGTCCTAAGGATGTTTCATTTTCAAGTTGCTGGGAAAAAAAAAGCATGCACTTTTTTCAAGGTAATGATGTTCCAGCAATGATCCAAGTTGACCTGTGGACATTTCTATTGCTCGGAAAAAAATGTGCATGTAGCGTAAAGGCAGTTGGAGCGTCCAAATGGTTAAAAAAATAACGAGTTTACACGAATAAAATACAATGTTGTTCAATTTTAGGAGCCTCTGCTTGCTTTCTATATTTTCTGTTTTTCTTTGTCTCCCTGGTTCCATATTTTTCCTGTTCAATCCTGGTCCTGTCATGAGTCTGAGACCACCTCCCCACCCACCTCCAGCACATGACAGGTTTTAGCAAAGCAGTCTATGCAGTGGAGGGGGGAAACACAAAGGGGGGGAAAAACAACGTCTCCAGAATTGTGAGAAGCTGACATATCCAGTCTGAAAGGGGAAAAATCCTGAAAACATGAGGAATGAAGAAAAGGGAGGGCTGGGGCGGTCATTGGGGAGGAATTTGTAGTGTGGGGGGTATTGTTGGGGTTACAACAGATGCCAGTGCACACAGTAGAGTGCAGCACGGGCCAACTCCTGTCCCAAACACTGCGTGTCAAATTCCACTCCCAACACAATTAACAGCCCCTAAAAAGGCACATAAGACACAGGAGAGATTCAAAACGAGCCACGTTCCTCTCCTGTTTCCTCTCCTGGCTGTTTCAGATCTCACATAAAACTATTTTCATCAGGATCATCAGACACAGTCAACCCAAGAACATTGACCTCAGGCCTTACAGACACACCTTTAGTGTCAAAAAGAGCGTAAGAAGAAAATAATGCAAGCATTTATATCTGCATCGCTTGGTCAGTTGGTCACACCTACACATCCTTCCTGCAGCCAGCCTTCAGTGTAGAAAAGAGGCGGAAGGAGAAAAGAAAGATGAGTCGAGAGCAGACAGAAAGAAAGATGAGAGGAAGGAAAAGAGGAAAAGGTGAAGAGAACAAGATATGAGGGAAGAAGGAGAGGGGGAAAGAATTAGAGAGAGAAGAGAGAGAGAGAGATAGGCAAGAGTCAGAGAGCAAAGATGAGAACAAAGCAGAGATGAGAAGGAGGTGAGAGAGCGAGAGGAGAGAAACAAACAAGACATGGAGAAAGGATGGGTGACTTGGGAGGGTGGTAGGCTCAATCATCTGTAGCGGCAATTAGGTGTGAATCTGCAGCACCGCCCGAATCAGCTACTGTAGGGCCATTGATGGTGAAGTGTGTTGTAATTGCACTGATGGGTGACAACAAATAAATGATGGAATCTGGAGAAAGAGAGAGAGGAGAGAGAGAGAGAGAGAGAAAGAAAGAAGGAAAGCAAAGTAGGCAATAGATACAGTACGGCAAGCAACCACCTTTATGTGTGTGTTTATGTGGCATCAAGCACAAATTTAATAAGTGTACCAACAGTGTTTGTGTGAACTGAAATTGAAAGTGATTAATCTTGTCATTGTGAGTTCACACAGCACGAGATTGGACCTCTGCATGTAACCCATGCACACAAACACACACCGTGCAGCAGGAGGCAGCTATGAAAGCGCCCGGGGAGCAGTGATCAGGGACAGTACCTTGCTCAAGGCTACCTCAGGGCAACCTACTGGTAAGGGGTTTGAACCCACAATCTTCGATCCTGTGTGCTCCTATCCACCAGGCCGCTGCCGCCCCCCACACACCGTCAAGAATGTATGCCAGTCATTGTCCCCTAACTTGACTGGCTGGTGGACAAAAATATAAGGTCTGATACCTGTTCTCAAATCAGAAGCAGGAAAAACTCCCTAAAAGCCAGGAAAGGTAACCTCGGAAGGACCCCAAACTCAGAAGAGGAAGCCATGCTCCACAGACGAAGCCATTATTAGCATGACATAAGAAAAAGCAGGACATTAATAAAAGGTTTTATGTGATCAGAGTAAAGAGATTTCAAGATTTCAGCACGATAGTGGGATCCACACTCTTGGTTGTGAAAAACTATGACACCTAAAGACACAATCTTTTTGATTTTGAAATAAAATATTTAGGAAGAAAACCAGGAAGAAAAAAATCCAGATGCAAGATAATATCAAAATGGGCTTCCATCCTATCCTCTGCTTATTACAACAATCATTTTTGTATCTTACATAGTTTATTTTACAGGCTGCAGAGATCAACTCAAATACTGGACAGCGTTCTCAAATGAAACATCACAGAGTGCATAATATGTGTGTAAGCTCACTCGCACAACCGATTTAAAATAAAAAAACATCAAACTAAGTCTTTTTTTTCTCTGTTGTGAAGATCCTCAGTGGTCTTAAAGAACTGAGTATCCAAGACAGCATCGTACTTAAGTAATTTATTAAGAGAGCACTAACACATCATCATCACTCGCTCCTGCCAGAATCTTACAAAACTGGGTGTTGAACTCTGTGACCCACAGCCTCAGATTCTGGGAGCAGGCCAGTGTTCACCATGAGCCACAAAGCCACCTTAGAAATCCAAACCTTCCTCTTCTCCTCCCCTTTTCTGCAAAATCTGGACTTGATCAGTGATAATCAGAATTTATGGTCAAACATCAACATGACAGTCCATTAAAGGCACCGCCGGAGTCAGATCCGTCGACAGTCCCATCACTTAGAAGTTGCTATTGGCAACAGTGATAACAAAAGCGTGTGATTCCATGTTCATCCATCAGCCTTTAGACCGTGTTTTGGCCTCCATGATGCAGATCAGTGCTGTCAGTAGTCTAATCAGCCGCACAGCCTTCTGCAGAAGTTTTAGATTTAAAATCAAGCTTTGAGGTAAAATGATAGGAAACTGTGTTAATACAGATAGTTAACCATCCCTGTATTTATCTTTTCCTTTAACTGCGAGGCGAGACCCGCGTCCACACCCGCCTTTAAAACGGCAGAATTGGAGTTATCAGTTTTCTCATGTATTGTGAGCGCTTGTTTAAGATACCATGTGAAGAGCAGCGTTTGGGGCGTTAAATGAATTAATGTTCCACCAGCTGTTTAAGAGGATCAGGAGAAATTCGGCCTTTTTGAACAGACATTTGGAGATGTTGGGGTCATTATTTTACCCAACAGATCGAAAAATTACATTTACAGAAAGCGTGTTCAATCAAAATCGAGAAATCAGAAACTAAGTTTGTTTCCTTTGAAACAAAGAGAAAGTGAGGTGTGGTCATTCTGAAACGATACATCGTGACACTTTTTGGTAAATGAACAGAAAAACTTCATAATTGGATCTCAGGGGGAAATTCATATGTGGGATGGGTTAAAAAGGGAGTGCTTGGGGAGTAGTGATGGGAACGGTACCTTACCACTGGTCTGGGATTCAAAGCCATGTGATGTGTTAATATACAGAATGAGCTCATTAATAGATTAATAGATCAGAGCCAGAGCCACTCTGAGAACAACTGAGACTGGGAAAGAGAGAGAGAGAGAGAGAGAGAGAGAGAGATGGATGTATAAAGGTAAATACATCCTCCCTCTTTTTGTCCTGAAACATCCTTTCTCTCTCTCTCTCTCTCTCTACTCTCTCTCTCTCTCTCTCTCTCTCTCTCTCTCTCTCTCTCTCTATCCATCTACAATCTTTATTTCTCTTTTCTCCACTTATTCTTCTCATCCCCCAAATTTCTTTCTGTCTCCCATTTTTCTCTCAGCCTCTTTACCATTCTTCTCACTCGCTCTCTGTTTCTCTCTTAATCTCATCCACCAATCTTTCTTTCTCTCTACCGTCCTTGTTTTCTCATCCTCTTGAACATCATCATCCTTCTCTCTTTTCTCCATTCCTGTTTCTAACATCTTTGTTTCATTCATCTCTCTCTCTCTCTCTCTCTCTCTCTCTCTCTCTCTCTCTCTCTCTCTCTCTCTCTCTCTCTCTCTCTTTCTACTTTTCTTTCTTTCTACTTTCTAATCTTTCTTTCTACTTCTCACATTCTTTCCGTCTCCTTCTTTCACTCTCTTCCTCACCTTTCTCTCTCCTCACTATTTCCGCCCTTTGTCTTTCTGTGCTATCTTCTTCTTTCTTTCCGCAATCCTTCGCTCTCTAACTTTCTCCTGTTTACAGTTCCTCTCTCTCAGTCCTCTGCTCATCTCTTTCAACCGTTCTTCTTTATTGGCCCCTCTACACCCTTCATTCACTCTCTCCCTCTTCCTTCCATTCCTCTCCCTACCATCCTTCTCTCTCTCCCTTTCTTTTCTTATCCATTCTGTCGTTCCTGTCTCCTTCAAACAAAGGCCTTGGTTCACAGCATGTTACGGCATGACACCACACACACACACACACACACACACAGACACACACACACACACACATACAAGATGAGTGATTAAACATGAGACAGGATGGAAGCAGACAAATCCACCACCCCTGCACTCTTTCATCTTCTCCTCCGGCCCCCTAACCGCACTCACTGTCTGCCACCGGCGCTCCGAGAGACACCCATACATAATGCTCTTTGGAAACTGCCACTTCCACATCAGCTCACATTAAAATTCAGCCCTCAAACACACACATACAAAAGCATTGATGAACGTATCAATATTTATACGTTTCTGTTCAAATACACAAGGGCACTATCGGTCCGAGAGGATGCTAAATTAGCAGATTGCTTTATTTTTTGCAAATTCGATGAATTCCTTTTGAAAGACTCTCTCACATCTGATCAGTCACCATCATGAAGGACCCGCTGCTCTCCTGACACCGCCGGAGATCTTTCAGTGCAGGTGAACCTCTCCACGACTGCTGAATCTCACAGCAGTCTGCAGGCGAGCGGAAGCATGTTATACAAATTATTTCTCACTCGCAACAGAAAATCTGCTGAAAGTGCAGAATCTGAACTTCTGCTCCAAACCATATTTGTGTTTGGGAGTGTGTGGGAGGGACAGGATTTGAATCTGATGAAAATCGCATGCAGTTTTGTTTTGTCTTGGATTTTTTTTTTCCTATTTTGATGCTGAAACACATTTCTGAAGCAATACATAACTGTTTATTGTATATTATTCTATTATTTTATTATTATGTTTAAATGAATTGATTGATTGATTGATTGATTGATTGATTGTACTACTGGAGAGGCGTTGTGTGAAATGCCAGGTTTGGAATACTTCAGTATAACTGGGGGTGATAGGAACCCCTCCGCCATGACTAAGTAAAACTTTTTAGGCCAAAACTCTCAAAACTGTCTAGCAAAACTATTGTAATGCAACGTCTAAAGGCATCAGCTAGTGTATTCATAACCATTCCATATAATAACTACCAGATGTCTGCTTCCTGTCACCACTGCTGTGAACATTTTGGAGCTGGAACAGAGCATTTCACACTAAACCTCTCTGGACAACCGTGTACATTTTGACAAATTGTTGGAATTGAAGGCAGAATGAGACTAAGGACTCTAAACTTATTTCCCATACATAGAAATCATAAAAACCATCGTCCATTACAGCAGTACTTTGGGCATTTAAAGTCCTAAAAACCATATTTGATATTTTTAAACAACATATAAACTCATGAGAGGGACCTTGCCTTCAAATCTCTGGCATCATACTGTGTCAGTCTCCTCCGGGGTACAGAGAAACCTCCGGAAGGGGATGGGATGGTGGTGGTGGAGGTGTGGGGGGATTAAACTGTGCCAGGTGGTGTCCCATTTTCTTCCCAGTGTCCCCTGCTACGCCTCCAGATATAAGAATAGCAATTTCAAGCCTTTAGATTGAGTCTACTCTTAAGAGAAAGCTGGGTGAGAGCAGGGTGTGCGTCAGCTCAGCAAAGAGGAGCAATAAAGATTAAGATTCAGCATAACAGAGGGACCTTCAGCTCAGGCTTTCATTAAAGACAGAAAGGAGCAGATAACGATAACGCTTAATGTGGAAGAATAAGTGAAAGTGACTATTCTTGTGAACCACAAAGAAATGACATATCTGCATTTTTACCCATACACTCACATGCCCGGGGAGCAGTGACAGGGACGGTACCTTGCTGAAGGGTACCTCGGGGCTAACCTATTGGTCTGGGATTCAATCCCATGACCTTCTGATTCTGGGGCCGACTCACTAACCACTAGGCCACAGCTGTATTTTTCTAAGCTAGCAATCCTAATTATTTAATTGATTGATTGATTGATTGATTGATTGATTGATTGCACCAAAGTACTGGTTTGACAAAAAATGGAACTTCTTAATTCGCTCCAAGGAGAAACAAGAAAGAGTTTGGGGTGGATATATATATATATATATATATATATATATATATATATATATATTGGTTTTGACAGAGATCTGTGGCCAGAATTTCCAAGTCAGCTTCAGTCAAACATCTTCATTGTGGTGCATCACTCTGAATAATTCAAAACACTGGAGGGGAAAACATTGATATACGACCTGACACCCACCCTGAAGAGTTTCATTTTGCGCATTTAGCAAAACAGAATTTTCTGAAGTCATTTGGCTGCTGGTTCTCCTGAACTCTTCTATGGTAAACAGTGTTCATCGAGTGTGAAATGAAGCAACTCTGTTGTCTTTCTCCATTCCAGATGGCTAGAATATCATTTCCCCAGACCCATACTGAGATGCTTCAAAAGCAACAAAACACCAGTGGAGAATGAGCAAAGCCACACTAACCGAATCCCGTCACCCTAACTGAATCAGCAGTCACATCACAGGACGGGAGGAGGCTGAAATATTGACCCACTTATTGACTAATGCGGTGACTATATTCCAAAACAGATGGTGCAAGAAGAAAAAAAAAGGCAAAGAGGCATCGCAGAGAGCCATCCATCAGCTGTTGGATATCATTTTAATTTTTTTTTTATTTCATTTTCCCCAGCAGTTGCCTTGTGGCAGATGTAAGAAGTGACATTTAATGGGAAGACCCTGACGAGTGCTCCACAAGGCCTGTTTAAACGACAGAAAGACAAGTAATCTCCCACTCCATATGCCGCTAATGTGGGGTTTCAGCACAAAGAAAACGCTGGGAGAATCCGGCATCCGGCACAATCTCTCCTTTAACTACGGGCAGTAATGATACTCATATTTTAAGATTGGATCTGACCCTCCGTTTTGAGTTGATTGGATTTTTTGATTTTATGCCTCAAAATGTCTTATTCCTACATTGCATTGGCAACACCTTCACTCTATGTAACATTGACATAACCATTAGAACTGCACAACCATTTGTCTGTTAATCGTTATGGTAACATTGATCTCTGTGAAATGACGCAAAAGAGGCAAATGAGGCTCCAACCACTCTTGATGTGGCCAATCACAGCTCGATCTGCTTATCCATTAGAATTAAACAGGCTGTTTTTTGTTACTGTATCTTTAAGGTTGATCTGTTCAAGTCATCTCTTTTAAGTGAAAGTGACTATTTTGTGCTTGTGAACCACAACGAAATTCATCCTCTGCTTTTCACCCACACCGTCCAGCAGGGGGGGAGCAACTTCAAGCGCCCGGGGAGCAGTGATGGGGACGGTACCTTGCTTAAGGGTACTTATCATTTCTACACTTCAAGGTTTTTTAAGGGTCAGAAAATTGTGACTTTAATATTTTGATTCAAGTGTTGCTGACTCTTTCATCGTCTACCACAAGCCAAAAATCTCGGAAAGGGGTCTTAAAATTCTGCAAAGCTCGATGGCTTCCCACAGCTTAAATCTTTTTAAGTCATTAGTTAAATTGGTTGAATTAGGTGAACTAAAATACCATTTCTTCCTGTCCTCTGCATCTTCCTCTTCCATACAGATCTCCTGCATGTCCTCGCTCACCACAACCATAAACCTCCTCTTTGTCCTTCCTCTTCTCCCCTTGGAAGCTCCATCCTTAACATCCTTCTCCTGATATACTCCTCACCCCTCCTCTACACATGAAATCCAAACCCAAGACATCTCACTTCTCTCACTTTGTCTCCATGAACTATATTGCTTTTTATGACAGATTTGTACATTTATTTTAAGAATCTTCACAATTTTTGCTCAGTGCTCCCTGAAGTTCAACTCTGATACAGGTGTGTATGAGGTCTAGTGGTTAGGGAGTTGCCCCCGCATTGGAAGATTGTGGGTTTGATTCCCTCAGAGGTAGGTTGCCCTGAGATACCCTTGAGCAAGGTACCGTCCCCGTCACTGCTCCACGGGCGCTTTCAATAGCTGCCCACTGCTGCATGGTATTTGCATGGGTTAAATGCAGAGGTCCAATTTCGTTGCGGTTCACTGTGTGCTGTGCTGTGACCTTGCAATGACAAGAGTTGTCACTTTCACTTTATCTCCACGCCCACTGTTGAGAATAAACTATAAACCAGAAGCAGAAGAGAGCATGCAGCGATAAGGGAGCCCAGTTGTTGTTGTGCTCTGATCTAGTGAAAGTTAAATCTCAGCAAACTCTCTGCAAAAATGAGGCAATGCAACTACCAAAGTTTCGTTTTCTGTGCGCCGTCTTTCCCTCACAAGCTGATTGACCTGTATCTCCATTTTGTGCACGTTTTAAAAACTAAGAATGTAATCTGATCCAGTCCCTTTACTTTCAGCAGGGATTTCACTGCACCGTGCTCTGTTCACTGACCCTCAAGGACAGAACTTCCAGACCTTTAATGCAGAGCAGGGGTCAGTCGTTCGTTGAGGGTGCCTTCTCCTCATCTGCTGTAGTCTTAAAAGGGTAAACCCAGGTCTATTTTTGATCACTCCACGAAAGACATGAAATGACACACTCGGAAGAGTTTTTTGCTTCCCTACAGTATTTTTCTGATCCTCTTTTTTCCTTCTATGTTTTGATGCCGCACTGACGTGGTTACACACTCCGACGGTGACAGGGAGTCACCTTAACGCCATTACTGTCAGTGACACAAACAAAGACAGGCAGGCAGCCTATATATGGACGCATATATTCACACTCACACACACACACACACAAACACACACACATACAGTTCCATTGTCTTGCAAAGCTGGAATCATTTTAAAGCTGCAGCCTCTGAATGTGTTCACATTCATCCCTCTCTCTGTTTTTAAACAAACAATGCCAACATCTGGCAAACAAATTAGAGAAAGAGAAGAAGATGGGAGAGAGAGCATATAATAAAGAAAGCAACAGAAAACTCCAGCTGTTAGACTGCTCTACATTCACAATACAACCAGCACAGACGCCTCCTTTCATCCGTCCATCTATACACGTGCTTTAAAGAGAGGGGGGCCGACACTTATTCACAACAGGGCACGTTGGAGGGAAACGGAACACAGAGCTGGGGATGGAAGTTAGCCAGCGTTCCCAGACTTACAATGGAGCTTATATGTTTCTTTAAGGGTGAAAAGAACCGTAGGACGTTTAGGGTTAGTTTGACTTATGCCCTGAGGAAAAAGCCCTCGTCCCAACACGGAGTGCTAAACTCGGAGTGCCTCTTCTCTAGGTCACCCTGAACACATCCATCTTTCACCCCCTTACACTGACAGCTCTCCAGGGTGGGGGCCGGAGAGGAAGCATCTAGTTACTGCGGTGACCAGAAAGCATAGAGGACTAATTCAATTACATGTCAAATAACAAGCCCACAGTACCCGTCCTTTCTAAAATCAGCATAACGGGCCATTTAAACCCCTCCACCTTTTTGGCCTACACTTCTTACAGCCTGGTGCATGATTACAGACTAGTACTCTCTTACGATGAAGCCATTTCATGTCATTATGGCTTGGTACTCTGGTACTTAATAACACACTAGTACTCAGTACTTTCTTACAGCCTGGTGCTTAATTACAAACTAGTACTTTCTTACAATCAAGTCATTTCTTATGGCTTGTACTTTGGTACTTAATAACAGACTAGTACTTATAGCTTAGTACTTTCTGAAAGCCTGGTACTCAATTACAAACTAGTACTTTTTCATTGTTTGGTAACTTGATACTTAATTACAATCTAGTACTTTCTTACAGCCTGGTACTTAATTACAACCTACTGAATACTGACATATCATTTTCTCCAGCCTTTCTTACAGTACAGTACTTAAAGGCAGCTTTATGCTATATATAAATAAAACCTGGTACTAAATTACAGACGTTTTTGCATCCAGGTAACGCAGCCTGATACTTAATTACAACCCGGTACTTAAATACAACCTGCATGAACACAGAGTAGTATTTTCTTCCAGCCTGGTTTGTACAGACTGTTGCTTCTATAGCCCAAGCTCTTTTAAAAGCCTGGTATTAATTCATATATGGCCTGTGCTCAAATTAAAAAAAAAATTTTTTTTATTTTTTCATTTGAATATCTGAATATCTGCAAATATAAGAACTTCAGTGAAACTGTCACTAAAGGACATGTGCACTTACCGGGGCAGTGGCAGCCTAGTGTTTAGGGACCAGGCCCCAAGATCGTAAGGTCATGGGTTTGAATCACAGACCAAGAGGTTGCTCTGAGGTACCCTTGAGAAAGGTACCGTCTCCATCTCTGCTCCCCGGGCACTGGAAATTGCTGCCAACCCCCCCCCCCCCCCCCCTGCTGCACGGTGTGTGTGGGTGAAAAGTAGAGGCTGCATTTTGTTGTGGTTCACTGTGTTTCACAATGGCAGATAGTCACTTTCACTTAGAAAGTGTAACAACAAAATAAGAGTATGCCATTTTGACTTTTGACTTTTGTGTTCCAACTCTTCCATGTGACTGTTACTTGCTGGAACGAGTGCATTCGTTCCATCCAGTGAGTGAAAGAGGATGGAAAGCTGGTAGAATAAGAAAAATACCATTAACATGCCACATCCTTGGTAAACAAAGGTGAAAGATAATGTCATAAGAGTGGGAAGCTGTTGTGTGTGTGTGTGTGTGTGTGTGTGTGTGTGTGTGTGTGTGTGTGTAGGTGTGTGTGTGTGTGTGTGTGTGTGTGTGTGTGTGTGTGTGTGTGTGTGTGTGTGTGACACAGAAGGTCTGAGATATGATTTTGCAGTGACATCCTGTTTGTTATGCCATTTTATTAACTGCTGTACAGTAAGAAGACACACAGAGCTGAAATGATGGACATAAAAGCTGAAAACTGAACTGCTGGATGAAACTGTGAAGATCACTAATTTACATGTCCAAACATTTCGATAAGACTGTTTGAATATCTTAAGTGTATTTTGTAGCATTTAATTGGATGAAGCTTATCTTCGTCCCAGAAGGTCCTGAAAGGTCATAAGCTTATAAAAGTGAGCTTTTCTTCTAGTTTTTTGCTTTTGCTTTTGTTGTCAGTCAACCATGTGCAGAAAAAAAAGCTTTCTCTGATGATTTGACCTTGAATAAATGTTGTTAAACTCTGAAGACCGACCTCCTTGACTGAAATCATCCCGTCTGCTCAAGCATCTACTTCCAGGTGCTGCAGTTTGCAACACTTATTAGCATTCAACAGTTACCAAGCATGTACGTTTTACGAAAAACATGGAAAGTTCTCTCCTAGGATTGGCCGATTTCCATAACGTGGGAGTGCAGGTTCAGAAGGGCAGCAGCGTCTGGGAGCAAGCCCACGGAAAGGGCTTTTAAACGGCCCAGCGTGGCCGGCTTTAGCAGCGCCGCCAGAGAAGTAGCCGGAGCTGTGGCTCTCAGCATTTCAGCGCGCGGTGGCCTGTGTTCGGATTCCACCAACACCCCCTTCCCTTCTTTAAACCGACACCACACAAAAACACGTATCGCATTATTCTCCCAGCTACTTTTGACAAATGATCTGCCCTGTAACCTGAGCCGTTCCCTGCTGGGGATCAGTTACAGCAGCAGAACGAAACAAAAACCAACCCGAACCAGAGTGAGAAAAAGAGAACCTAGACATAGAGGAAGAGAGAGGCTGAGAAGGTGAGAAAGATATATATATATATATATGCTGCAGCAGGGGGCAGTCTTTTTAAAGCATCCATGGAGCAGTGATGGGGACAGTACCTTGCTCAAGGGAACCTCAGGGCAACCTATTTGTCTGGGATTCAAACCCGCAACCTTCTATTACTTGGGCCAACTCCCTAACTACTAGGCCAACTCTACCCCATATAAATTTATACCTGAGGTACCCTAGAGCACGGTACCATCCCCGACACTTCTCCCTGGGTGTAGTTTATGGCTCCTCACTGCTGCATTTCAGTGTGATGGATTAAACGCAGAGAAGTATTTCATTATAGATCTATCCTTCTATCAATCTACATATACATAGACACCCTTTGATAGAGCTCTAGATATAGAATATATATAATAGGATAATGACTGGCTGATTTCTTCCGGTCCTCTGCATCTTCCTCATTCAAACCGACCACCTGCACGTCCTCTCTCACCACATCCATAAACCTCCTCTTCGTCCTTCCTCTTCTCCTGGTGCCAGGCAGCTTCATCTTCAACATCCTCCTCCCAACATAATCCTCGTCTCTCCTCTGGAAAATGTCCAAACCAATGCTTCTCTAACTTTGTCTCCAAACTATGTCTCTAACTCTAACTTTGTCTCTAACTACGTCTAACCTGAGCTGTCCCTCTAATATCATTTATTGTTTCTTGCTCAAGGGTACATCAGGGCAACTGGTCTGGGATTCAAACCTCATGACCTTCTGACCCTGGGGCCAAAACACTAACCACTAGACGCCGCTGCCCCACAAGATGTTTTTTTTTTTTAAGCAGACGCTTAAGAAGAGTTTGGATGTAACTAGTCACATGGGAAGAACAACTTTCATAAATAAATGAAAGCTGAGGCAGGCCAAAATAACCAGCTGCATTTGGGGCACCTGTTGAGCTCGTTGTCGTGTGCAAGCCATTGTTACACACACTTCCTTGAAGAGGAAGCAATGCCAAAAGCTTGTATTACATGTGTCGCCTCTCTGCTGCACCCTGTGTGAACTGAGCAACGGCGTCACTTCGCATCTCTTCCTCTTCTCAACGAAGAGCACCCTAACCAAACACCGTAATTACAAATTCCTTGTGAAATTCACTTCCCGCAAAGCACATAATAATCCCATTTAGCCCGGTGAGGCATAATGACTGCACTGAGGAACAGAATGTCTCCACTAAGTGGATTTGCAGTTGCTATCCTTGTACTAATGCCTCCGATCTGGCCTGTGAAAGTCGGCCTTTGTGCCTGACTGCTCCATGATTGGTGAGCCACCGCTGCACTGCCGTTGTCCCGGCGCAGCTGACATCCTAGCCGGTAGGCCGGACGTGTGGGCGACAGCTGCAATGACCCTAGAAAACCAAGGGGATCCTTAACCACAAATATTTGTGTTTGTAGTCGCCCACGTGTAACCCTACAAGGTCTCCATTAGAAGAAGTCGACGCTGATCCAACTGGCTTCTGACAGACAGCTGCGGACAGTTTGGATAAGGGGGTTGGGTAAACAAATTAAGGCAAGGGAGTGGAGGAGAGAGGCTCCAACAAGCTACCAGTTACTGGATCGTTGACACCTTTCAAAGCATTATCATTGTGTCCTAATTTGAAGTGTCTTTATTTGCCAAAAACAGGGGTTTTCTTATGCACCCGACACGTGTGATCAAAGGTAAAGCCCCCTTCTGGACAGTAATATGATAAAGCTCTGGGGCATGGTAAACCCATCACAATGAGCAACGCAGAGATGGGATTACAGCCTAAATCCAGAAAGCCTTAACACTGTCTTCACATATGTTGCACTCAATCAGGCTGGAGAGCCATTAGGTAAAGCCTGGCTGCTTTTGAGTGGACCAATGGGGAGCGATTCATGCCTCGTCAATACAAGGACAATCCACATAGCCTTGAACACAGAGCGGGGCAAGGGGAGAGGAGGGGCAATGAGGACACTCTAGGTTTTTTATGGTACTTTCACAAGACTCACAGACAGCTGAGTAGCTGGGAGCAACAGTTTAGGATCTTTTGGGGGTTTTTTGGCACCCCCTCCCCTTCTCTGTCCTCCCACTCCTCTTTTCCTTTTATTGCTCGGCTCAAAGTGTGGGCAAATGGAGCAGCTCCTCTGCAAAGTCCATTACAGAGAAACTCAAAGTTTTTACAGCCCCCACCAGCACAGCACCACGGCCTTTAATGAGGGACACTGTCCAGCCCCCGATATTCTCTTTTTTATGGCCTCCAAACCTTCCCCCCTCTCCTTTAACAGCCCGCCGTGGACTCCCGGCCACTGCCCAGACATCTGGCTCCTCCATCTTACGTGCCTGCCTAATGGCCAATTACTGGCCGTGCAAGGGCCACGGGAGCAAGGGCGGATTTATCGTTCGCCGGATTCCGAGCTGGGATCTTCAGTCCATCACTATCACATTAAGGCCAGCAATACGAGACAAGAGGCCCATCAGGTTTAATTTGCTTTAGCTCTACTTGAGAGCAGCTATTAAAGACTCCCTGCACACCACGCGAACGTTCATAATAACTCGCCAGCCAGAAGAAAGCTGAAATGAGCCAGTCTGCCATTACAGCCGTCTTCACGGGACATCTTTAAAACCTTCTGAGCTCAAGGTTAAAAAAAAAACGTAATGTTTTTTCAAGTTGTGCATTTTTTACTACTTTTAAACGATGAGCTTTAAGCTGTTACTTCATACTTTATGTCATCAATATTAATGGAGGTGGATAACAGTGGAGACTTTCTATAACATTAGCAGAAAAACCAAGCATGACAAAGACAAATGGCTACCATTTCCATGTAGCATCCGGAGCAATAATGGCTAAGATCTCTTATTGGTGAAATTCATCCATGGATGGCAAAGCAGGTTAATAAAACATCCTGAAATCCAGGAAACATCTGGGACACATCAGTGAGTCACATTAAAACAGCACTGATAAGAAAATAGCAAAATTTCCTTTGCTTTGTCAGTATGTTCAGTTCTATCATGTTGTCAGTTAGAACCCAATGCCTTTAAGGCATTTAAAATTTTAAATGTCCGGCAGCCTGATGTGGATTACAGGCCGACTAATTGGACTGACTTATGAGAAATTTAAAGCTTAATTCCGAGCTCTAGTAAAGCGAATCCTGAAGCACTTATGAAACTAACATGACATAATAGGAGTACTCATAGACAGTGCCGTTCTCTTGGTTCCCTGCTTCATAATTAGCTCGAGTCCCACTGCCAAGAGAGCTGGAGAGAAATTCAAGATGAGAACACTCTCCGTTGCCCCGGACAACCCACTGCTTTTTTCCACATTTCCAGCCCTCCCCTCATTGCCTTGCAGCATGTTAATCAAGCAGAGGTCCGCGGATGTTCGAGCAAGCTGACTTTCTTCTGCGTTACAAACACAACAGTGTTATCCATGTCAAATCCATTGGAGGAAGCCTGGGGGGGGAAGTCCACATGGGGCCAATAGATGAACTCTCACTCTCCTCCACTCCCTCCCCCTCTCTGCTATCAGCTCCTCCTAAGTCAGTAAAAAAAAAAGAAAAAAGAGCAGAGCAACAGGCTCATAAAAAAACACACCAGCGCAGCCCTGTGAACGTATCTGTTTCCAATATCAATCGCAACGGGTAGTTTATGAAGATACCGCGAGGGTGGCCCATTTCAAAGCTGGGCCTGATGTTTTTCATGAGGTTAATAGGGCATTCCTCGGGACTGCAGAAATAGTACAGCACTGTCCAGCTTCTGACTGAGCATCTGGCTGCGAAGATGCAAGATTAGGATGAAGAAAGAGCTAGAGAAAAATTTGTGGTGAACTGCAAGGATGAAGAGACTGCTTTAACCTCAAATATTCATCAGAATTGAGAAAAAGTATAAAACAATTAAAGCAATATAACGTCTAAAGCAACATTTTGTGGGAGCCACTGGAGATAGTTGTTGTTCAATTATCCACCTGTTGGATAATAAAGGAATCATCATCATCAAAGTTCTCCAGATCTTCCTGAAGGACAGTGTTTCTGTCTCTCATTTTCAGTCCAGTCTCTGTACCTGAGCAGTTCTCCAGATCTTCCTGAAGGACAGTGTTGTTGTCTCTCATTTTCAGCCCAGTCTCTGTTCCTGAGCAGTTCTCCAGATCTTCCTGAAGGACAGTGTTGTTGTCTCTCATTTTCAGTACAGCCTCTGTACCTGAGCAGTTTGTTTCCCAAACAAAATAGAAAAAATGAAGGATTTCCTTGAACTGTTCAATAGTGAGTATTGAACATGCTTGGGCTCTGTTAAAAAACTATTCTGCCCTTGAGTACAATTAGCTCTTTTTGTTTCCAGTCTTGAAAAGGTACTAAAGCCGCTCAACCGGAGCCCCCAGTGTTCAAAGCAAGGCCAGTGTTTAATCTATTTTCCAGTTTTCTAGGTGCCATAGGTTCCAAAACCTCCTGCAGTGAAAAAGATTCTCTAAAAATGCAAAGACAAGATGTAGGGCTGCTATTTCTGTGCTTTCTTAAATTGTGTGTCAAAGCACTCAATCACACAGCGGATGGTTATATGTAAGCATTCACACTCTTAGCAAAGTCTTTCATCTTTGTGTGAAAAGCTTCTTTCATTTCACAGATGCCAAGCAGAGCCCAACTCTTTGGGTTGGTTTCTGACACAAAAGTTGAGCCTGGCTTTACCCTCCATCTCACCCACAATGGAGATTCTCTGGTAAATTTAGTTTGGCACCGAAAGCTCCGGCAAAGACGAGTTCATCTACATATGACGCGGAGGTGTGTAACAGGCCAAGCGGAGTGGAAAATGCCAGTTCAAAGAAGCCGTCACCCAATAAAACAATGTCTGCCCCCCAACCTAGCATGATGCTTCCAGGAAAACGCTTTAGAGGCTTGGGAAAGGTCTCTGAGTCAGTGAGCCATTTGCTGGTGACAAAGCGAGATATGATTTCTATTGGCTCCTTTGTCCTTTTGTGCTCTTTGCTGCAACAGGTGACTTTCTGACAATTAACACCCGCACTTCCTCGTCCCTCCCTGTCACCGACCCTGTTGTGACAGAATGAAAATGAGCAGACAGAGGTGTTAGAGGCTCATTTCCCCCTCACTGATAGGGCGGCTATTATGCAGCCTGTGTGGGGAGCCTAAGAATAGATATCAGGGAAGACGGCTTGTCCCGTCTAAAATAAAACCCCTTCACGTGAAGGCGCAGATAACCTGCGGTGCCAGCGTGAGACGTACGCTCAGACACGTGGCCTCAAAATAGCCACAATTACGCGCTGCACCTCCAGATGTTTTTCCGACCGTCTAGAAGACTGGGTGACCTAAAACCCTTCGGAATAAACAGTTCTCATATCAGGACCAGAAGTGCCAATCTGTCACATCAGACTGTCCTCGTCCGCTTGAAAAAGACATCACCCTGGAAGAGCCATACATTTGAAGGTCAGATTAGCGAAACGGCCGAGGCGCTTATTTGTTGGCAGTGACGACTCCGCTCGCGACAAAGAGCCTTTGCAAACAATTGAATCCTCACGGAGGCCCATTAATCTAAGGTGGAAGGCTTCTTGTGTATAGCAGAGGCTTTCCTATGGCTTATCCTTTGATTACACTGCAAACATAAAGGCCAGAAAAATGTGATGGAGTACAGACCCTGTTGCTTTTTGGTTTACTTATCTAGCAACCAAACACCTTGGCCTCTCTCTCTCTCTCTCTCTCTCTCTCTCTCTCTCGCTCTCTCTCTCTCTCTCTCTCTCTCTCTCTCTCTCTCTTGTGACAAGGTCCAGTCCAGCTGCCACACTTTTTACAAACAGATGAAACTCTAAGAGACAGGCCTGCGCTCTTAACCCTGACCAAGACCGTTTGTGGCATTAGCATCACAGGCCCACTCAGATGCCTCCAGTCACTTCTTTCCGGAGCTGTTCCGCTTCCATTTCCAGGGTCACACTGGACCTGTTAGTGAGGGAGCTTTCATAAATCTGGCACCAAAGCATTTGCTACACCTTCAGGCCAATTCCTTTCCCACCAAATGTTGATGCACGATTGTTATTTTAGTCTAAAGAGCCTTTTTCTGTAACGACTTGCGAGTTCACAACAACCAAGCGGCCATTTACCGCCACGTCTAGCAAAGCTTCAGCTGGAAATAAGTCTCAAAGGGAAGTCCCTCCACATTATGTCGTTTCTCATGATGCATCACAGGTATGCCAGGTGACTTCACCAAGCACATCTCAGCATTTCAAAGCACTCCAAGTTATACTTCTGGAATTAGTGCCTTTGAGACAGGTGAGGATCGATGGTCATGGCATCCCCTCCTGCATGCATCCTGCGCTGATTCAGACCCATAAATCAGAAAGCAAGAGCCGTGGCTGATTCCAGGTAAGCAGACACTGAATCATCTGAGGACTTGTGGGACATTGCTCCTCTTCTGCTGATAGCAACGAGGGCTGCAGTGAACAACTGGGTCTAGAACCAGTTATCTGTGTTGTTCTTTACCTTTAATAAACTATATACAGTATAAAGATATTAAAGGTCTTGATGTCTTTTGTTGGTCTTTAACTTCGCCATCTTTCAAAGTTTCACCAGGGAGGCAATTTACACTTTCATGATGCAACCAGAGTTGTTTCGGTGTCAGCTTGTATGGTGTATGATGTATGATCAGGGTGTATGATCAAATGGTTGCCTAGTTTCTTAATAGTGTGGTCCGGAGACTCTTTTAGCCGCAAAGCTCTCCCCTGAAACCTTTCGTTAAATGATGAGGACTTCACAGCATCAGACGTTGTGATGCTGCGGGCAATTTATACAAATCAGGCCGATAAATAATAAAAAAAACAAAACAAAACATGACTTTCCCGGCTATAACGATATCAATAAAACGATTTTACAGACATGGATGCCTTCAAAGCTTCAGAAGCCCTGAGTGAAGAATACTTTCTATGCAAAACGAGTTCATAATTTTGTTTTTCAATGCTGAATTCTATGAGCATTCCCTACCAGATAGCTATAGATTAGCCAGCTCACTGAAGATGCTAAATTGCCACCTAGGTGTGAGAGTGTGAGAGTGTGTGTGTGTGTGTGTGCCCTGTGATGGACTGGTGGCCTGTCCGGAGTGTTTCTCCACCTATCGCCCTGTGGGTACTGGGATGGACTCCAGCACCACATGTGACTGTGGTTGAGATAATCAGTTGAGATAATGAATGAATGAAAGAAATGAAATCTTTTTTCGTTGCATTTTCTACCTTTTCGACATTTAGCGCACTGATAAAGAAGAATGAAAATGCATGTGGGAGTAGCGATTATACTTTTTCCTTGAATTTGAACCTTTTAGGGTTTTTTTAATGCTTGCTTTAAACTGTGCAACATTTTTCCACTTGAATCGAATGTTAAACTGTTACAATCCATGTAGTCCATGTGTCATCGTGACACATTAATAGGTTACATTATGAGTTCATTATAAAATAACACATCATGCTGTTGCAAAAGGAATAAATGCATCAGTAATTGACTTTGCAAACCAATTAGCACAAACAGGAATCCATCTACAAGTGGCTTCCCACTTGCCCAGCTCTCCAACCCAGGCTCTGCTTGCTTGCTACGATCTGACCGAGGTCTGGGACGGGAGCTGAGCTGTGTTCTGCGTGTGAAACGGCTTGGGCTGGTGAGGACTGTGTGAGGGTGCATTTGTTGGTATGATTCAAGCAGTGATTCACGACCTCCTCACACAGCTGTGAGCATGACAGTGCACCAAGAGAGACTGATTAGGGAAAAGGGGGGCAGAGCCTGAGCCTTATTCCAGCACCAGCGCATTATTTACCCTGTTTGTGTGTGTGTGTGTGTGTGTGTGTGTGTGTGTGTGTGTGGCTTGTGGCAAAGAAGTTGGGGGTTGTTGCTTCTCTTAGAAGTCACAGATGGCTGTAGACAGCAGCATTAATATTGAATTCAAGTGGAATTAACAGGGAAATTTTAAAAGATTTCTTGCTGAACTAAAAAAGTGGTTTCAAGTAATTTGCTTTCAGATATTTGGCAACTTGGAAATTCAAGTGTTCAATGGAACCGGCAACTTTTTTGCAGTGGCCTAGTGGTTAGGGAGTTGGCCCCAGGATCAGAAGGTCGTGGGTTTGAATCCCGGACCAGTTGGTTGCCCTGAGGTACCCCTGAGCAAGGTACCGTACCCATCACTGCTCCTCGCGAGAACAAAAATCTCAGCATCTTACCTTACCTGAGATATGGAGATTAGAATGATTTTAGATCCATAACCCCTATTCATCTACACACACACACACACACACACACACACACACCCCTCTTACATACACAGGTTGTATATCTTAGCACCGTGCCGGTCAAGGCCAGACCAAGGCTGCGCTTTAGACTCACACACTGCAGCTGGATGACTAAACAGACAGAATCATTGAAAACGCAGCCAATCTATTTTCCTATTTCCTCACAAAGCGTTCATTTATGTTTATGGGGAACATAAATTAAAACAAAGGGCCTGCTCTGAAGCACCTGTGTGTGTGTGTGTGTGTGTGTGTGTGTGTCTGTGTCTTTGTGTGTGCTTGCCCTTCGAGTATATGCTGAGTAACACACACTGCAAAAATCCTCTGGTGGACACACTGCCATTTCACAGCACAATGCCCCCGCTATTGTCCGAGTGACCTCGGCCCTGCCGGACAACACCGTCACTGTTGAACAGCCAGAGAAAAACAAGCCTTTCACATTCAAATGCCAGCCCACCAGCAGCTGTCATTTTCCTCCACTTATTCAATTTGCTGGCGGAAATTTAATAGGCCAGACAAGGAAAACCACTCATTTGAAAAAGCTACAGAGGAACGCAGGCAATAATTATGTTTTTGTTGAGCAGAGTTTAAGTGTCCTGCTCTCACACATGCTCAGAACATTGTTCAGCGTTTTGGGAGCAGGGATTCAGGGATCAGTGGACTTTACACCCAGACAGCCAGCTATTAGCACGGGACCAAAGTAATCAGCTAAAAATCTCTCCGTCTCCAACTCGGATCCCACTCTCTTCCGTCCACCCGACCGTTCCTGCAGCCCAGCATACACAACGAGAAGGTGCATATAACACGTATCAGGTCCTTTCAACATCAAGCAGCAGTGGCTTTCATAACTGTACTCTAAACAACGAACCTGAATCACTTTGAGGTATTTTCAGACTCGGCTTTGGCATGTTGTTAATATGAGAACAGAGTCAGCCGAGCTGCCCCGGGACATGGGGTCGAGGGGGTGGGGTTGCGTGCCTTTGCAGCCTCCCACGAAGGAGACAGAGCCGAGAAAACAGACCCACAACTGGACAGTCTCAGCAAGACTCAAATTCTTTCCATAATCAACCACAGACTGACACGCTTTGTTTCCTTAGAGGCAGAGGCTTCATAAACTATTAGATACTTGTGGTCAAGACTTCAACCATAGATGATGAAACAAAACGCTTTTAACTCTTATATCCAGCTTTTGTTTCCAGTTTGTTGTTAAAATGCCATTGTTTTTTATACTGCTTAACTAGACAGTTATGCGAAACATTAATTTTTTTTTCATTTGTTTCAAGGCAAAGAAATAAAAACGTGAAAATATGTGCAAACACAAATTTAAGATCTTCTAGTTATGTACCGAAATTGTGCAAAAGAAGAAAATTGTGCAGAAGAGGAAAAAATGATGCTGAATTTGATAACAATAAAAGAATAAAGTGCACATAATTGTTGAACAATGGTCTGTTTTTTTTCATAAAAAGCTTTGATATAACATATAAATTAGTTTAAAAGTCCACCATTCATTCTTAATATTCAGCATTCATTCTTAAGAATTCAACATTCATTCTTAATTAATATGGAAACTAGACCTCAAGCTTGTGTAACTTTAACATCAACCCCAAGTTCCATAAGTTTCAGTAAATTGCAATTGAAAATTGATTAAAAAAAAATGTTCAAAATCAAAACAAAAGATTTTCAGCCCTAATATTAACCACTGACCTTCTACAATCCGCCCTTTCCGCAGAATTGTTCCACTTGTTACAGTTTAATACCATTTTTCATTCTGAAATAACCGAAACAAGCTTTTGCTTTGGCTGCAGAGAAAACTTCTAGGATCATATCAGCCTTTCCTCAGTTCCACAGCTCCTCACTGGCCCAGAAACATCAGGCACATGCTGTTACTGTGGACCACTGTTCATTACTATGTGTCTAGTTAAAAAAGCCCATCAATTCCAGAGGCCGAGTTCAAAGGAAAGAAAAGATGCCGTTGCCTAGGTGAGTTTTCAAGCTGCTCTAACAGTTTGTGCCGTAGAGCTCAGACTCGGCCTCTCCACGTCATCACAGGCAGGCAGGAAAGGTCAGCGGCTGCTTGCTGAAGGCTCCAGCATCGCGGCCAAGGCTTGAATTAATAGGAGATAACTGCCTCTAAACTCCTCTAGTCAGCACCTGCAGCCTCATCTGCACAAAAGGTTACACTGCTCTAACATGACCTTACACAACGAGAGAGAGAGAGAGAGAGAGAGAGAGAGAGAGAGAGAGAACGTGTGGGGGGTGGTAATAGATGGAGAGCGAGGGGGTGGGGTAAATGCAAGGGAAAGGAAAAGAAAAAGAGAAAGAGAGACAGAGAGAGAGAATGGGGGGATGAGGGATAAGGTTGTTAAAAAATATAGAGAAAGATCAAGGGAGAGAATGCAAAGGATAAATGCAAAAGGAAAGCAGGGAGAAAAAGATGGAATGAGCAAGAGAGAGAGAAAGAGAGATGCACAAAGATGAGTGCTTGCGCTGGGGGAAAGGGAGAGGATCAGAAAGAAGGCACTGCATCAGTAATGAGCTGGATCCTTCCCAGTCTACCATCCTCAGGTCGATCAAGCTGGTCTTAACGTGTGGCGCCTTGACTTAATGTGTGTAATGTGGGTTTTCTCTCTCCCAACCTATCAAATCAAAACAAAGCTAAAAGTCCTGATCGACATCATGCACCGCCAATATATCTTGAAATATTGTGATATTATTCTTCCGCATCATTCTGCCCCTGCAACTGGAATTTCTACAAGTGTGGTAAAAAAAAAAATACTCCAACTAATGTTGCACAGAGATGCACGTCTTGCAGCCATAAGAACGTTTAGCAAATTGTTTGGAGGAGGAGAAGCTGGAGAACCTGTCTGATCCATTTCAGATTTATGTTGTCATTTGGTTTTGTAAGGGATGCTTAGCCCCTCTGGCTGAAGCCTCTTAATTGGACCGTACACATCGCAGACCATGTAGATGTGGTCTTTCACAGTCTCCCACGCTGGTGTACACATAAACCAGAACCCTCCCCAACACACACACATACACACACACACACGCACATCCTCATATAGTTAGCTTCCTGCTGACGGCCATTTGCGCCACATGAGGAACCAGCTCTGGTTAGTGTCACAGTAAAAACTGTGAGCGGGGTTGATATGAAGCCCGGTGACGTGTGTACGAGATTGAGGCCTAGGAAACGACGTCAGGGCAATTGAAAGGCCGGGACGCGTCTGCATGTAAGGGCTGAGATATCACAGGGGGGTGAGGCCTCTGGCCAAACTGCATTTTCCAATAAGCGCACGCCAAAGATCTTCTCATATATAAATCAACATGACGCTCGCAGCCCCATGGTGGATGCTGCTGACTCGATAGCCTCTCTCAGAGGGAATAATGGATGAGCAGCTGTAATTCATGTGTCCACCAGCCAACGAGCGCCAGACGTGCTAGACAGCTTTTTATACCCACCAGAATATGCAGCTTGAAGGGGGAAAAGGGGTGACTTCAAATGGCAGCGGTTCAAATGACAGTCATTCTTAGGCCGAGTCGTGTTATCTACTCGCATCTCCGTTCGGCAGTGCAATCTCTAATTGGATAGGCCCCATCAATTATTCTACATCAATCATTTATCTTGACTAAGAGCAGAGAAGGAGGTCAGCGCTGAAGGTCAGAAGGACAATGCGACCAGCTATCCATCACAGAGGGAGGGGATGGAGTGATAGAAGGAGAAGAGACAGGAAGAAGATACCTGTTCACGCGGAAATGCTGAAACCGGACCCCTTCGGGCTGTTCGAAGGAGTGGGGGATGCCTTACGGGCAGGAAGTCTGCTTTGGTCTGCGTGGTCATTCAACCTGGGTCAGTTACCATATCTCACACATGCAAAGTCACCCTAAAGCAACAATTGTAACACTGGTTATAATTTCACACAATGTGCACCACTTTCACAAAGACATTGCTGGGGACTGGAGCTATACGTGTATTAATTCAAGATCCAGATTGGCAACACACTGACAGGAGCGCACTGGTGGCAGCAGTAACTGATTTTAACTCTATTTTATTATTCTCATTCTACCACAGGCATAAACCTACACAGACAGAAAGCCATGGGTGAAAGCGGGAGGAAAAGTACCCCAAAGCATAAAGAAGAACCACGGAGACTCAGATGAAGTTCCCCCGAAGTCTAATGTGTGTGTTGGACCAGCAAAAGCAGAAAAAATTGGGTTCCCAGGACACAGAAGAACTACCCGAGCACCCAAACACCCACTCTGGTAGCTGACCTGCAGCCAATGCTTTTGGCCTCTTCCAGAAGATGAGCTCACTCTTGATTTATTACATCAGCCAGCGCCGTGCCAGCGTCACACATGGAGATCCAGACCCTACAACAGACAGGTGGTGCCAGTGGGGGAAACCTGATGCCCAGCTCAAAGAACAAGTGCCAAGGGGGAGCCACACCCAGCTTTGAGCCACAGTCCATCAAAGCAACAGCCCAGTCAAAGAATGAACACAGAGAATATGAGAGGGAGGGAGGGAGAGTGAGAAAGAGGGGGGGTTGTTCTGCTGTGAATTCCACCTCCTTCCTTTATGTTTAATAATGAGCAAAAGAGAGCGAGGCTGCGGTAAAGAGCAGGAGCCAATCCTCAATGCTCTTAGCCTACATAATAAGCACAGCGAGGGAGGGTGAGAGAGGTACAGAATACAGACGGAAAGATACAGAGCAGAGGAAGAGATACGCCAAGAAAGCAGAGAAAAAAAGAGTGCGAATAAAAGAAGAGAAAGAGAGGAAGGACTGATAAAGAGCAGTGAGACGATAAAACAAGGAGAACGAGAGCAACAGCAAGCAGATAAAACGAGGTGGAAGAGTGAGTAGATGGAGATACAGTGCTGGGAGAGTCAGAAACGAAAGAATGAGGAAGGAGAGGGCGAAAGAGGTTGAGTTCAATTATAAGAAACAAAATGAAGAGAACGAAAGCACGAGAGAGGGAGAGAGCAGGAGGCTGAAAGAGAGCAGCGAAAGAAGGAAGCAGACAAGAGGAGATGAGAGAGAGATGTATGAAAGTGAGAAAGAGCAATGGGGTGGAGATGGGAGTGAAAGGAAAGTGAGGTGGAAAAAAGAGAGGCAGCAGAAGAAAGAGAGAGAGAGAGAGAGAGAGAGAGAGAGAGAGAGAGAGAGAGAGAGTGTGTGTGTGTGAGTGTGCAAGAGAGAAAGAAAAGGAAGAATGAGAGAGGATACAGAAAGAGAGAGTGGGAGGGAGGTAAGGAGAGAGAGGCAGAGAGAAAAGACAAAGAAAAGAGAAGATGGAGTAACTGAGCATGCGAGAGAAGGGGGAGGAGAGAAAGAGAAACAAATAGAGAGAGAATGAAAAAGGGAGGATACTGAAGGAGGGAGAGAGAGGAAAGGAGAAAGGAGATGAAGACCGATATGGAGCAGCAAGAGAAAGAAGCAAACGATGCAAAAAAAGTGAGAGAGAGAGAGAGAGAGAGAGAGAGAGAGAGAGAGAGAGAGCGCTCAATAAAAGAGGCATTGAGTGTTGCTCAGTGGCACTGGCAGCTCAACAACAGCAGATCAGTGCATACAGGCCCTCTTTGTAGAGGAGGAGAGACATAGATCAGGCCAAGCAGCCCAAACCCCTCAAACAAGCAGAAAGGAGGGAGAGAGAAAAAACATACACAGGGAAAGAAAGAAAGAAGGAGGAGTAGAGAAAATACACAAGCCAGCCCTTTGGTAGAATAAACATTACACTGCGAATTGTTGATCTATTGTCTGCCAAGTACCAGGCTGCTTTCTCTTCCTGTAGTCTGGGTTTTTTGTTTTTTAGTTTTTTTTGATTGCTCTCCACACCTACTTAGGAGCACATGCAGAAAGCCAGGTCAGCGCTGCTATTTCTACTCACGCTCATTAGACGTGTAGGTCGGGGGGACGCACTCAAAGAACCGCGCAAAGTTAAATAAACTTCAGCAAGGCGGCAAAGCCAAGAAACTGAAATCTGGCCGACGTTTCAGACGCCTCCCCACCCCCACCTGCACGGAGATACAGTGCCCCAGGTGCACCTCCCAATCAAATCACCAACAAAGAGGCTTCGCTTTCGCAAGCAGCCGCGGACACGCAACGGGCATCATTTCCGCTGTCTGGATAATTAAGGGTTGTGGTAAGCAGGCATGAGATGGGATTAGAGGGAGGAAAAGAGGGAGACTGTAGAAGATACAGAAGCTCAGATGGTGCTTTAGCTCAGCGAGAGAATCCAAATGATTTTCTCTTACTAATGGATATTGAAAATAAATATTAAAAGCAAAATTGGTGCAGATAAGTAAAGAAGTCTTGTATGATTGACAGCATAAGGGTTCAGGAGGATTTTTTTTGTTTTTTAACCACTCCTTTAATGGATCCAGACCACAGCCCAGGTGTCAGCTCAAAGCCCCGCTGATATGACGGATCACGTGAAGCTCGGTGGATTTGGCCGAGCGGAGGTGGGGGCAGGGATGGCAGCGCTTACAGCAACAGCTGTGGCTTTGCAGAACCCTCGGCGGGCACAAACCTGCCTGCCTCGTGGGCCCGGCCGAGCTGAACCAGGCTAATTATATGCCAAGGACAAACGCCAGGGCTCGCAGGCAATGCTGAAGAAGAGGAAGATAAAAAAAAGCTGAATGTGAGGCACTGTATGCCACTGACCAATGTCAGCATCACTCCAGAGCTCTCTGCTCATGATAACGGCCTGGGCTGATACTGACATGGTGAAGGAGAGAGAAGACAGACAACACGTGGGCGGAAGATGGGAGGGGGGCTCGTTAAGGCTAATGCTAACAGCTTTATCAGCACCGGGCATTCCAAACATCCTCCGCTCCCTCGGCCCAGTCAGGAAGACGATGTGCAGGCTACCTGATCCGATAAGGAAAGATGGCAAAGAAGGTCAGACGTGAATAAAAAATTGGTTTCTGAAGACCCGGCGCAAATCTGAGACCTTAAAAGTAGAACGCCAATTAGTCATGGGCCTATACACTTGGGGCCATTACTATTTAATGGTTGTGACAGGAATCGGGATGTGCTACCAAAGGTTGATTCAATCCCAATCAACCTTTCCCAAAGGTTTCCCAATCCTAAATCTGCAATCATTTCTCAATTTTTTTTTCACATCTCAATTTTTGTCAACGAATAATAGTCACACAACAACATGGATGGGCCAAATGATCTGAATGGCTAGCCTGCCTAAAAACCGTAATTATTTAGCTTTTAACCCACGATCAATAAAGCTGGAGCTCAAACTAACAAATAATACTGACTACATGTGTAAAAGCACCAGTGAGAAGAACTCATTTCATAAAAACCCTTGTCAGATGAAAATCCTAATTCACTTTCTGGATTCACATTCACGAACCTAAAATCGACCTTCTTGATTGTAATTAAAATGCGCCCAGTCCACATTCAGGGTTGTGACTAAAATTTTCCCAATTCACTTTGTGCTTGATGATGAAAAAGTATTCACATCTTTCACATCATTCATCTTTCACATCATTCACCCTCTGGCATATAATTCAAAAAGTGATTCCAACTGAAAGTGAAAGCGACTACCCATCATCGTGAAGCACAACAAAATGCATCGTCTGCTTTTAACCCACACACGGCATGCAACAGGGCGCAGCCGTACCCAGGGCCCAGGGAGCAGTGATATGGGCAGTACCTTTCTCAAGGGTATCTCGGGGACCTACTGGTCAGGGATTCAAATCCAAGACCTAGTCCCTGATCACTAGAAGCTGCCCAGAAGCAGTGGCCCGTACGGGTCCACTTGGGGTTATTAGCACCGTGTTCTAACCAACAGAGCAAACCCACCACATTGGCTTTGCTGTAAACAAATGATTGTGAAAGCTAACGACTGTGGAAGACAACTGTGCTCAGATAATTGCACAAATTTTGAAATAAGAATGACAATTTGGGTCTATTTTGATGATTTCCCGGCTCTAACACACCTAATCCAACTAATTATGTAATTACCCAGCCCTGGTTTTGTTTAAGTGGGTGTGTAAGAGCAGGAGAAAGCTGGAGCATTAGATGAGGACAAGCATTGGGTAACACTGTCCTGAAATGCTATGATATCCAGTGCCTTGGGACGTGTGCTTCAGAATGAATAAAAAGAAATCCTCAGCGCTGCACCTCAAGAGCTCACCTCTGGTTCTGGCATCTCAATAGACATTAAGTTATATGAATGTCATCGTTGACTGCGGTGACTCGATCCATGTCGAGAGCGTGAGGTACGGTCAATAAACCCCTCATTACGAATGTCAATCTATAAAACGCGGCTCGCAGGGATGGACCAGGAATGTACGAGGCTGTTATTTCCATGCTATGCTCCAAGCGTGTGGGCTAATCGGTTTAAATATAATCTTGACACTTGAGCATGCGGTTTATAGTGTTGCGCTATTCAAACCACCAAGATGGTTCAAGATACACTGTACCTCCCGTACTGTACACAACATCTGTCTTTTTAAAGGCCAAATAAACTATGGACACATAAAGCTGTATGGCCATTGAACACACCTGATAAATGTTCCCTCGGGGAGCTAAACACGGTAAATTCTGCAAATGGTTTCCTTTAAAACTTTAGGAATCAGTGACATCATGGCCCTAGGAATACATCAGAGTTTACCAAAACAGCTCACCACCACTTCCAAGAGTCTTAAACATGAAGTATTGACAAACAACCACTGGCACCATCGAGTTTCCCAGTTAAGTGGCTCTTGTACACCCCTGATCATGATAATAGTAGAGTCTTACATTTCAGAATAAGCACAGAAATGGATGAACGTTTCAACAAAGACTTTAAAAAGCATAAAAACATCTAACAAATGGAAAAGGGATAAGGATGTAAAGGAAAATCTAATGCTAAAAATACACTAAAGAGGTGGACAGAAGATGTCAAAACATCAATGAAAGCAACTTTCTGCTCAGTCGCCATCTGCGAGAGCGAGTGGACAACGCTCGGAGTCCACTGAGGTGCAATGAGGATTTATCACGTCTCAATTCAATGAAGAGGCAGCGGCCTGTTCCCGAACATTCGTCAGTGCGGGCCGAGGACTGGAGCGCAGCATTCATTACAACGTATTGATCAGAGCAAACAGAGACCCTGAATTCATCGATCTGCTCCTTTCTCGCTCAAGAGGTAAAAATCACACAGTGTAAGAGAAAACGTCGGGCAATGGAATAGAACAGCAAGAAGGATGACGGCGGAAGTGCTGGCGTAGCGCCGTCGCCCAGAGAGCCCAGGCAGGGGGCGCCTTTAGCTAGATCAAAGGAACATGTTTCAGCAGTCAGGCTGCGCTTCATGTCCAAGCGAGAGAGAGAGACGGAGAGATAAGAGAGAGCGTGAAAGAGTGAGCAGTTTCACCAAAGACTGAAGCCACTCTTGGGAGGAGCCAGGCTCAGCTGAGATCTCCCGCTGACTCAGTGGCCTTATCGGGAGCTCTGTGAAGTCAAGTCGTGGATCTTGTTTCACCGCAATGTCTCTCAGAGCGGCACGTTCGGAATCAAAATCAAATCCATCTCCTGCCAATACCAGTTGTTTTAAGCACTGGAATGTGCAAGGCCACATGTGCACCATCCATCTTTTAAGAGCGTGAAGCCTGACAATGATGAAGCACAGGAGGACAAAAAATCCCAGTCCAAAATGGATCAGGCCCCATCTTAAATTGTTGTCAGGGTAACTGTAGTAAAGCCATTAAGGTCATCCCGTCATGTGATTTAGGGCTGCTGCACGTCTAACAGCTCACTAAGATGTTGCGCCGGTTGCAGAACATCCCTCAGAGGTATGGAGCATCCTGATTTAGAGAGGACAGGTCACTGAGGGTCAGGCTTGGCCAAACATACTGTCTTCTAAATCAGTGGTTCTCTCTCAAAGCAGCCCCCAAGCGAAGTGGGGGGGAAGTGAAAGTGAAAGTGACTGTTTGGCCATTGTGAAACACAGCACAGTGAACCATGACGAAAGCAACCTCAGCTTTTGACCCACTAACACGTGCTGCAGGGCTCCTGGGCTATTTAAAGCACCCAGGGGGCAGTGCAGGGGACGGTACCTTGCTGAAGAGTACCTCAGGGCAACCTTCTGGTCTGGGATTTGATCCCACAACCTTCTGATGGGGGTCTGACCTAAAGAAGAAGAACTGATCTGGCTCAGAAAGAAGTTGTCAACCTCCAGACCTGCATGCTTCCCAGAATAGCTCCAGACTCCTGCTCTGGAGAGTACAAGCTAACACAAACATGACTCAAATGCAGAAACTCCAAAAGAAAAACACTTCTAGTTTAGTCGTTCCAGATTAGTTCATCAGCTATTCCTTAGAGGTCCTAATTGAGTTTAAAAAGCCAAACTGGAGAAGAGAAGTCACTCAAACATGCAGGAGCAGAATTGGGAAATACAGCTCTGCATTGGCCCACACAGAAAGGGCAAAGCTATTCTTCAGCTAAATGGATTGTCCATTTGGATTCTCATCTGAAAGTCTGAGTCTGGGACTGGGCTTGATCTGTCCCTGGAAAAGTGGTCTTTATCCAATCACATGATTTAAATTTCATTTGGTGGGTAGTAATAGGCCACTTAGTCATTCCGGCCATTCCCACACTCTCATTTGTGTGGGAATGACAGTGCCCTTAGTCCCCGGGGACTCTGGGTAGTCCAAAAATTTCCAACTGTGGCTTGGTTTAATTAGGCTTTGTTGTTCAGCTGGACTCCTCACACTTATATAAATGACACTTGCACTGTAATTACTTTTTTTTCGGTGTAATCCTCGCCATAGTCACAAAGGGACCAAAACAAGATGCAAATTTAAATGTTGAGCATTACAATGTCATTTTAGTGTTTCTGCAGTTTCAGGCAATGCAGAATTAATTGACTGTAGCGCACAACTGCAAAATGATGCACTGTGCGAAGCTGTAACGTTGCTTTTTTACACCGAGTACTCAGTGATGGAAAAAAAAAATCAAGATAATTCAATTTTCTCTGTGCATGCATCACAATATCTAGCTTTGAATAATCAAAGAGCTAATAACAGTATTGTAATATTGACCGAACAGCATTTTAAAAGAAAAAAATAGTTATTTTTACATCATAATCTACATTATTTTAAGTTTTACCAAGTTTGTGAGTTTACAATGCGGGGGACATCCAGCTTTTCAGCCTTGCATCACTGGAAAAATACAACTAGGGCTTAATTAAATCACATTAACATAGAAGTTGAAACAATAGCCCAAAATAAATGGGTGGAGAATAGTGGAAGGAGTGACATACGGGTACCAGCAAAAGTAAACGGGATGGTTTAGAGGACAGTAGTGAGACCAGCTATGCTATATGGGTTGGAGATGGTGGCACTGAGGAAAAGACAGGAGGGAAGGTGTATGTGGAAGAGCAAGATGCTGAGATTTTCATTGGGAGTGACAAGGATGGACAGAATCAGAAAATATTTTTTATTAGAAGCCGATTTGGAGACAAAGTTAGAGAAGCGAGGCCGCGTTGGTTTGGACATGTCCAGAGGAGACATGAGGATCATAATGGGAGGAGGATGTTGAAGATGGAGCTGCCAGGAAAGAGGAGAAGTGGAAGACCAAAGAGGAGGTTTATGGACGTGCTGAGGGAGGACATGCAGGTGGTCGGTTTGAAGGAGGAAGATGCAGAAGACAGGAAGAAACAGAAGATCTGCTGTGGGGACCCCTAAACAGGAGCAGCCGGAAAAAGAAGTTATTATCTACAATGACTGGCTCTCTTGTAGATATGTATATATATATATATGGGGCAGTGGTGGCCTAGTGGTTAGGGAGTTGGCCCTGCATCGGAAGATTGTGGGTTCGATTCCCTCACCAGTAGGTTGCCCTGAGGTACCCCTGAGCAAGGTACCGTCCCTGTCACTGCTCCCCGGGCGCTTTCAATAGCTGCCCCCTGCTGCACGGTGTTTGTGTGCATGGGTTAAAAGCAGAGGTCCAATTTCGTTGTGGTTCATGGTGTGCAGTGCTGTGACCTCGCAATGACAAGGGTTGTCACTTTCACTTTCATATGGAAAGATAGATAGATAGATAGATAGATAGATAGATAGATAATTTATTGTTTATTTATTTATAGCTCCTCTACTTTTTCTCCTGTACTTGTTCCTCTTTCTCTATATCTTTATATTTTTTTATATATTTTTTCTTTTCTTCTTCTGTACACCTGTCACTTTTATAAGAGCCCTGTAACGCCCACATTTCTGATTTGTGGGATAAAAAAAGATTACTCTACTCTACTCTACTCTACTCTAACGCTTCTCCAGGTGACTTTTTTTGCACAATTTTATAAATGTTCATGCATTGGCATGAGAAGATATGTCCACAACTTCCACATTGGTGGAACTAACAATGCTCTCTTTGTAACAACACTGAAAGAAGCTGCTTCACCACTGCCAATATCTACCACTTGCTCAGAAATGGCGAAATGGAGGCCATGGTTTACTCCAGAACCGTCTGAGTGGAAGGCCTGTACCTGAGAGTGACAAAGCAGCGAGCTCTTCATAAACACGTTGCTATGAAATGTTTCAGCTTACGGTAGGCAGGGTGTGTGCAGCATCACGGCATCGTGCGAATACAACATGATCTGCTTATTTCGGGTTTCCTAGCTGGGGGTGAATGTGGAGAGGAAAAAGAAAAAAACCTTCCGTTTCGAGCGAGCACCTCTTGGGGATGGGAGCACGTTGACTTTGCTTCACCACATTGTGAAGTCAGCCGACCGTGGATCCCCACTTAGGGATTTGACCCTGCTACCAAGGTCTCACAGAGGCAGTGTCTCTCTCTTTCTCGTCATCCATCTCCCTCTCGCTAAGAGCACTCGAAAAAGGAAAGGGGGCTAGAATCTACTTTTGGCCCTTTCCTTCACGCCAAGAAACACTTCATTAGCAATAAAAACACTAGCCATGGAGGAGAAGGGTGCTGATGGGGGAAAAATGAAAGCAGGATGGATGACTTTCACAGGAGGGGGGTGGTGGTGGAGAGCTGGGTGGCGCCATGGAAGTGTATTACGTTCAATTAGGCTTTGGGGAATATTCATTAACCCAGTTTTTAGGAGAGGAGAGTCAAGGCTGCCTAATGGTAGGGCTGAATCATGATGCTATGGCTAAAAATGAACACGACTTTTAAAGCATCATCAGTGCATTAGTGGAAACCTCGATCAGGAACTATTAAAAATAGCAAGGGAGCTGAACATGCTTTAAGATGCTCTAATGTGCTGCACGCCTAAGTTGAAAGGCTCCCTCTGATTTTCCCCTTTCTACCTTAAAGGAATAAATCTGCAAAAACAATTTTCCACTCTCCCCAGATGTAGTCGATCAGGCAGTTATTGTCTGGAACCCCAAATTTTTCTCCCAAGTCTGTGAATGTAGTTAAGGACACAATACGGCCAAACCTATCAAGAGAAATCACTGGCTTATGGATAAAAATCCTGTCTTAAACGTCCCGCCAAAAGGTGAAGTCGTGTTCATTTTACAGCAAGTCAGACTGTGCCTTAAACCACACCCACAATTCTGCTTCACATTAATGAACAGCTGAAGATTTTGGTGACTACTGATTTGTAGGGTTTCTTAGCAACAGTTGCCACGTAGCTTCAGTGATTCTTTTAAAGAAGGCTGAAGGTAATGTGAAGCACCAGCCCATCTTTTCAAACTGGCATTAATGCAAAAAGAACGGACAGCCCAACATGCTCGGACAGGAGTGATTCTGTAACGTCAGTTATCCGTCGGGAAGAGATCTTCTATCTTCATGGAAAGCAAGCACAATAATGCTCTCCTGGGTCACAGAGGATCTCCAGGGACATTGCTGAGGATCTAACTTGCAAACTTCAGGACCAATACTGTCCTCAAGAGCCTAATCCTTTAGGTGTTTAGGCACTAGGACCCAGAATCAGAAGGTTTTGGGTTTGAATCACAGACCAGTAGGTTGCCTGAGCTACCCTTGAGCAAGGTACCGTCCCCATCACAGCTCCTCTGGTGCTTGATAACGCCTGATAACACCTGCACAGTGTGTGTGGGTGAAAAGCAGAGGTTGAATTTCACTGTGATTCACTGTGTGCTGTGTTTCACAATGACAAATAGTCACTTTCACTTCTCATAATAAAACTGGGACCACTGGTAAAGCTTAATTTGCAATATGGTAATGACAGACCTTGTGGATTTCATGTGTCGGCTACCGACAGCCCTAAGTGACAGGTAAATTTCCTCTCTTTTATTAAAAACGTTTTGTCACCGCCATCTGCATGGTTCTAATCCCCTCCCAACATTTTCTACCTGCGTGCAAATACTCAGGCAGTCAGTTGCATCTGAAAGACAATTTAACAGCGTTCTCTACATTAGTGAGATGAGTTTGTCTGCAACAAACCGCTGCTAAAATCCAGCTTGACGGAGCAGACGTGCAACGTGCATCCTCACACACGTGTGACATATTTCCTGACCCGCTCATCCAGGGCCAAGTGGTCCAAAGAATGCGTAGGCCCAGGTATGAAGCAACTAACCGACTGCAGCATGAGTCGGCCCAGAGTTATTTCACTCATTATTTACAGCCTTGAGGCTGCAATTAAGCAAAGTAATGAATGTAGCCAGGCCCCCCTCCTCAGACTAGACTGACATGCTATTAATTCCACCTCATGCAGCTACGAACCTCTAGGAAGAAGAAAAAAAAGCAGCCACAACTTGAGCACCCAGAGACACACACACACACACACCAAACAATGTCTTCACACACTCTTAATAACATTCACGAAATGCTTACAACGCAAACACCCTAATCGCATCATAACACATATCATAAGTAGGAACTGTCCTTTCTTTATTGGAATATGCACTCATGTGCAAAAGTATTTAGCCATCACTTTGGGCATTTGCTGTATTGCGTTCCCTTCGCTGTCAAGATGAGCTCACCGCTTCTGCCTCTGAAAGTGGTACGGTACAGGGACTGAACTGAGAACGAGAGCCAGAAACTTTCCACAACAATTCAAAAATACAAGAGTTTAAGAACTGGAAGCAAAATAGAAAGAAATGATGGGTAGCTAAAAACGTCTTTATCCAACCTTATTTATATAAAATAAATTCAAACAAAATATATAAGAAGGAAAGATGGGCTGAACACATTTAATGCCTGCAAATCGCAGTTTTTTTCAGGGCGAGGGATGATTTTGTATATCCCTAGGTGCCAATAAAACCAAAAGCAAGTCTTATTTATTTCTTTTTGTATTTAAAAATATCTCCTTATACTGTCCACAGATCATCTGTTTTGACTGAAATGTATTTTACACTCAGATGCTACTGTAAACTGGCTGTAAAGTTAAATGGTAACTCTAGTATAAGTTTTAATAGCAGCATATTCAAATAGCACTACCCATCCTCCCCTGGTCCAAACTTTACTTTTGCTTTTAGGAAATTGGGCAGAGTGCAGTTTGAGGCTGTTTGGGACAACAGGGGGAAATGCTGGGCCCAACAGGGGTCTATCATTAGTGCAGGCGTTTCATTAGCACAGCCTCTGGCTGTTAGCCTCCCTGTTGGGCTGAGAGAGTCCAGCCGATCCGCTGACGCCAGTGTCCCTTGAGCATGCGGTATAGGTGAGAAGGGGGTGGGTGAGAATAAAGACATGGTTCTGTAATTATCAAGCTTTTTGTGTGGGGTGATCTGGGATCGGGTCCTCTTTTTATGCAGTTGGCCTCTTTGGATAATGAAAGAAAGAAACTGATCTTGGATCAGTACTATTAAACCTGCTAAATAATGGGTTGGGAATGTGATGAGGACTGAGCAACAAAAGAAGACAATGACTTGCAACAAAGGAAAACACAAAGTGCCTACTTTGGAAGCGAGCGAATAGAGGGGGAGTGGTCTGGGTTGAAAGGGCAGGGAAGCAACCGGTAACCTCTGACCTGTGCCACCCCCTTCTCTATTGCCCTCCCCCAGCCCATCCCCTGGGTGTCACTATCCCTGTGACTACCTCACACTCTCCACTAGCTGTGACTTCTGTGCCAAATGTGTGAAATCCCACAGCACCTTCCTAGGCCTTATATGACCCAAGGTTCCTGCTCTCAGCAGCCCACTGGGAAACACACCCTCGGCTGTGCGAGGAGGAGCTCTGTTTGGAAGAGAACACTAATCAAGAGCAGGCCTGATGAAAGAGCACACAGCACGATGAGGGCTCTCAAAGGTGGCATTTGGTCAAGACCCACAAAACCATTAAGGCAGCAACAGTATCAAGCGCTGCTTCTAAAACGGGGGTCACTCAACGACCATTTGGGCTCCGGAGGGTCCAATCAAAAAAAAGAGTGACAGAACTGAAACAGCCCACGGGATGAACAGCTCTGGACTTCGCCTTTACAAACCACTATCCGTTTTTCATTACAATAACACTCTCATCAAGCTAAACGTGTTAAACGAGCAATCTGAGTTCACTGATCATTCATTTTTAATTCTGATGTTGCATTGAAAGTTCGAGCGCAATAGCTCTTCAGCCCAGTGAGTCATATATAATTACAGAACTTAACAGCATGCAGCATGAATTTCTCACAATAGCTCACAATATTTATACCCACAACTCAGATCATTTAAAAACAAAGGACTACAGAGTGATTCTGATCACGTGTCGGGGGCATTATGGTTTCTGTTGTTTGGCAGCCCCATAAAAATCACATTTAAAAAGTATCGTTCTGCAACACTGGATCCAACGTTCAGCATTAACGCTTTAAATAAAACCCAGAATTAGACCCAAATGCTTTAGAAGGCGTGTGACTTCTCCAATAAAGGAAGCAGGCATTTTGGACGAGCAGGCAAACGTGAACGGTCTGTAACCTCAGCTTACAGTCTAATGTCGTTTTGTTTTTGTTTTTTGTTTTCAGCCTGAAAACAGTGAATGTGTGAGCAGCAGTTCATGATTTGTGATGGTGGTCTAGTGGTAGGAGACTCTTCAACAGACCAAGAGGTCACAGGTTCATATCCCACCTCCAGCACTACCACCATTGGGTTCCTGAGCAATACTCTTAACCCCAAGCTGTTTCCTGTGGACTGTCCCTGTAGTTAGAAAATGCAAGTTGTTCTGGATAAGAGCGTCTGCTGAATGCTGTTAATGTAAGTATAGTTTGTCTTAAAAGTTCATTTATCCATTCATTATCTTGACCGCTTATCCTAACTAGGGTCTCAGGATCTCAGGGTCTCAGGAGCCTGTCCCAGGTAAAGAGAAAAACACTGTATAGTGGACAGGTCCACTATAGAGCAGGTTTTCTATTAAATTTTATTACACAAGCTACCTTTAATTTCAAAAGCAGTAAAACATAACAAATACAAAAAAACAGTTAAAGGCTGAAGCATCCATAAGAAGCATAGGTTATCATGCAATTTCAACCAATGAAACTGCATCACTGGTGCCAGACAGACCAGCATAGGACCACCAAGGTCGCCACAGCAGAACAATCGCAGGGAGCCCAAAGCGTAATGCTTTGAATAGCAATGACAGATAAATCGACCATAATTAGCTGAGAATTCCACAAAGAACACCTCAACCTAACTGCTCGTTAGAGAAATCCCACTCTGCTCTCGGCTCCACATACATGACGAATCAAGCAAGCAAGCCTCTGAACCCCTCTGAACAAGAGGAGGTCAAAATTGAACTCCAAAAAGCATTTCGTCCAACGTGAGACGCCCGGTTGAGGAAGACAGGCTACGCGGAGGCGTCGGACACACACTCGGATCACGCGGTCATTCTGTGATGTCTTGTGAAGGGGATGCTATTCAACAGCAAAGGAGAAAGAATGACCTCTCTCCCAACAAGCCACTTTGCCAGGTACTCGCGATCCAGCTACGTCTCCTTTTATCTGCTTTCGTGTCAACAAGCAGCCGAACAATTACTGGAAAGTAAAGGTGCACCAGCTTCTGAAGGCGCTTGCTCAGTGGTGCGACTTTCCCGGGATGCAGAAAAGAAAAGCCCATAGGCCTCTGGTGCTGTTTGCTCTGCAATGTTCCACAGTGCTCAGCGATCCCACCATAAAAACACACTACGCTGGGTTGTAATAAAGCAAAATTCGTTTTCCTATGAAGGTGAGAATACAGATTATTTCTCTAACTGCAGGCAATTAAAGCGGCAGGCTTTATTCGGGACAGCGGACTTGGCAGGACTGCTCTCCCTCACTTTTCCATTGTTTTTCTTTCTGGCAGTGAATTTAAAAAAGTGGAAATTCAGCAAAAGCTCTTCTAAAAACCTCTTTGTGCGGGTCCATGATTAGAAGCAGAGCTAAGGCCCTCCAGATTTGGACGTTTATTGGCATACAAACCAAACAACATGGCTTTTAAGCCCACATAACAGCGCGGCTAATTGTTTAAATATGTCTGAAGCTTGTTTTCACCCACCATAGCACAAAGCCACACACATGGAGCTGGGAGATACACTCACGTACGTTCACGGGCACACACACACGCACACACACACACACACACACACACACACACACACACACATACACAGAGACTGTTCCCCTGCCAGACCACAGCACCTTACAAACCATCAACACCAGAAAAATGAACAGAATAGCATGGAATATCACACACACACACACACAAACATACTAGGAAACATTTGTGACCTGTCCCGATACAGAATTGACAGGACTTAAAATCCCAAACAGCTGAAAATGTGCTTTAAGGTATCTTTCATGTTCAGTTTATGAGTGCATCCAGTATTAAAAAGCACCATATTTATAGATTTTTATAAAATCTCTACAGAAATACAATTGCATGCTGATTTCAGACTCATTCTGATAAACAGCACATTGGAAAATATTTGCTTATAAACAATATTAGCATAAGACAGATGTATAGATTTGACCTATATAAGTACGGTTTACCATGCTCGCTGGCCGGAGGAACTCAGGGTTGAGAACTCGTTCCCGAATAGGGGTTCAGATTTTGGCGAGATCGGGAATTCTGAGTTCCTAGCGGCTATCGAACACAGAAGCAGTCTCAATAGCCACAGTTCATAAATGTTAAATGTATTGATATTGGCAGAGAATGAGAAATCGAACGTCAGCATTGGCCTACAGTTCCCGAATCTCAAGCGAAAGAAAATATTAACGCCCAAACGAATAAGCAAAAATGTAAAATTCTTGTTATAATACAATATTATTATTCAGTAGGCTTTTGCAAAATGTGATACAAAGTGCCAACGTTCCAGAACCGTGCTTTTTTAATGAGATATGTGAGTTTCTCCTCATTATAAATGTTCTATTAATAAGGTATTATGCAGATGTTTATTAAATTTGAAAGGTTTCATTGCACTCTCTCATAACAATAACCCACTGAAAAGTTGAGTGTTTAGAGACCAGGCCCCAGGATCGCAAGGTTGTGGGTTCGAATCCCAGACTTTTAGGTTGCCCTGAGGTACCCTTGAGCAAGGTACCGTCCCCATCTCTGCTCCCCAGGTGCTGGATACAGCTGCCCACTGCCACACGGTGTGTGCGGGTGAAAAGCAGTGGTTGCATTTCATATAGTCACTTTCTCTTTTTCCACTTTCTATAACATCACAGAACTACAGCTTTTTTTATGCAAATTAAATATTAAGTATCGATAACGAGGAGTGAAGAGTGAATTGATGTTCTGCATTTAATCTGCCCGAAACACTCCAGAAGTAAACACACACTCCAGCAGCAGGAGCAGTGGGCTGCATACCTGCATCTAGGGGGCAGTTATGGGGGTTAAGCGTTCAAGGGCTCTTCAGCCGTGGATGCTGGATGCTGACGGCAGCGTTCACCTCTACCCTACACAAATTTGTCCAGCTGTTCCTGGGATTTGAACCATCAGCATTCTGGTTGCAAGCTCTCTTCTCTTACCATTAGACCCCGTCTGCCCCTTTAAGATGGCGATAAACATATATATCACTAAATCGCTACGCTCCTTTTATATGGCCAACAGTGTACAGCTTTAACTAAGCACCGCCCGACTGACCAGCTCCGCCTGCGTTACTGTGAAGGTCACAGTCGCTTTTTTTCTTTTCCAATATAATTTATTTTTTAAGTCAAAGTGAAAGTGACTATTTTTGTCATTGTGAAACACGGCACAGCACACAGTGAATAAAATAAATTCAACCTCTGCTTTTCACCCACACACACCGTGCAGCAGGGGGTAGCTATTGAATGTGCCCGGGGAGCAGTGATGGGGACGGTACCTTGCTCAAGGGTACCTCAGGGCAACCTGCTGGTCTGGGATTCAAACCCACGACCTTCTGACCCTGGGGCCTAGTCCCTACGCTCAGCCTCCACGTATGATTATGGTATGAGACAAGCAGCTGAGCTGTACTTCATCAGCTCGACTTTACCAGTACCGTCCGTGAGACGTATGTGCAAACGCAAACACACATCAGGTTAGTGTGAGTTTCCTTACCGGTGAGCAGCGGTTGTCCCTCCAGCAGCTTTTCAGGTAGAGGAGCCTTGTACACGTCTTCAGCAAATCCCGGCCTGCATAACAGGGGGCCTCTGCCATGTGTGCCAGTCTGCGGAAAAGACAGAGTGACTCATCAGTCCACAATTAACATTCCCCAATCCTTAGCCCTTCACCCCACACACAGTCACACACATCTATGCGCTCACAAAGGCAGCACCTGTTTTATAGCGGGACAGCGAGTGCAATTAGGGTAATGAGGCCAGAGAGGTTAAGTGTTCTGCTGGGAAGCATGGCAGGAAGGCCAGAACAGGAGCTGTTTGTTTTTCACCGAGGGCGAGCTTGTGCAAAGGCCAGTGATCGATCAGCAGCTCAGATCGCTTTAGATAAACAGCTTCTTCCGAAAAAAACAGGGACAGTGCTCTGAAATTCTCTACAACAGCCTCAGAACAGATCGTTCAAGAATATGGCTCTTATTAGTTATAACGGGCCCGTTCTGTTCTGATTATTCTGGACACGGTGTGGTCTGTAACCGTGCCTGTGCGGAGACGGAGTTCATACACGTCGGCTGTATTTGATGGAACAAGAGTGGTTTATTCTCAGAAATGATGATCTAAAGCAGATTTCAGAGGCAAGGGTAACGAAAAACTCCCTAAAAGCGTGAGAAAGAACCACTGAGAGGAGAAAAACTAAAAACGGGAAACTCTCCTAGGCCTTTTCTGGCTTTGGTTCGAGAAAATTTGACCCGTGTGGGGTGCTCCGACCAAAAGAGATTCCCGAACAGAACAGAACAGAACCATGCAGCACAAATCCTCTCTCATACTATAAATAAATAAATAAATGAAATTATTATTGATAAAGAAACAGACAGACACAGATTAGGATACAACACACACAGTCTTTCAAAGTAGTTAATAAATAATCCATTGGTTACTCTCTCTCTCCCTCTCTCTCTCTCTCTGGTGAGACTGAATGCTGATTGGTTGGAACCCCTTTGTCTAGGCACCTTGTATCTTTAGGCACTTTCATAAGCTCACCGGTGGTATGGATTCCTAACAAAATGTCTCGGCTTCTTGCAGCGAACTATTGCCTTGTTTCTGTGAGTCAGAAATAATGAATATCGAGCCCGCTGAGATAACTGCGCCTAACAGGGGCCTTCGGATTGTGAGATAAGCCAATGAATGACGTTAGAACTCAGTCAGGAATAAAGGATCGGGTTTGGGGCAGACATGAGCAGGACTGGAATCGCGGGGTGTTTTTAAAGGATGGAGGAAAGCAAGAAACAGCATGATAAGCATGTATCTGTATGCAACACAAACTCGGACTATCGCTCAAAAGTTTCGAAACACTCATGAAAAACATCGCTGCTAACTTGCTGTATCAGATGCAGTAATTATTAGAGACGTTTCAATACAGTATATCACACTGAACTGAGCTTTTTTTTAACGACTTGTCTGTTAACTTATGGCCAGTTTCCGCTTTCCTTTTCAGAATAAGGGTACATGGGTGTTTTAGAAAGTGGGAAAACGTGCAGTATCCAAATAAATATCATTTCATGTAAAGGTGAGTGTATAACAGAATGGACATAGCTATTGTACCTATTGTTTTATGGTAACTTTTTTTTTTTACATTGTCTAAAAATCTGATTTTTGAGCTACAATTCAGCATCCTGGAGTCAAATAACCTTCACAACCCAGACTTTTTCAACCGGTTTCGTTAATGCCAGGACCTTGATTTTGGCCAAATTGTCTAATTTCCCCAGACTTCATGATTGACTACTGAATATAACGTCCCACACTATTTATTCACAAGCTCTGCACTATTAGATATGATCATTAAACCCCCCAAATAAGAACCTACTTGTTATAGTATGTTTAATAAACAAAATTATTCAAATTGCAGGTGATTTTGAAAATGACAGTCTTTTAGACGGCTATTTTGAAATTATTCGTTGTTCAGGCCTATAGTGACGGATATGATTATGCGTCATGTTCTGGTTGCTGCTTGGAAACACTTCAGTGGAAAAATCTAAAACATAAGTGTGATGGTCTCTTAAATCAAAGATAAAGTCAGAAAAAAAAGCCAGAAACTCTTAATATGACAAAAACAAAATTAACATATTCTCCAACATGCATGACTGTGCATGTTCCAACCCTAATTAATCACTTACACTAATTATTTGAGACGTCATCTAGACCTGATCACCACCTTTCGGAATAACTCACTTTCTCAGGCTTCCCTCAAACCTCTACAGCTCTGATCACTCTTCTGAACACAATTATTTTTACTTTTTCAGCTTCGGACTGATTCAGGGTGTCGTTGCGTCTTATCAGAATCACACAAATCTTCAGCCGAACTGGATTTGTACAGATGGAAAGAGTGATTCCAGAACTTCTTTGGAGGTTATCGTGGCCTGAGTGGCAATTTGGACAAAAATCACCCCGGTCCCCTCAAACAGCCACCAAATGTCACCCCCACCACTCCGCATCAACCCCCACCAGCACCCACAAGGTCTTAATCCCACTCCTTTTGTGCAGATCCCCAAAAGAATGCGAGTTCCAGAGCATGACGGCATTATGGGTATTCGTGCCACTTGCCTCTTTCAATCAGAGGAATTTCAATGGAAAGGTTGGGGGGGGGGGTACAGAACAATGGGCAGTTATTGCTGAATTAACAGCACACATTACACGGGACACGCCAAACACAAGGCCAAACGCTCTGACTGGAGAAAGGGAACTAGAAACATGACATCTGATGTTCAGAAGACAATGATTCAACACCAGCAGCCTCTAAAATTACACGCCCGACCCTTTCCTCTCTTCTCACATTGATTTTCTGCCAAAACACAGGTTTAGAGTCAACAACTCACTTCTACCCCTTCAAGACGAGTGATGCAAATACTCAATTTGTTCCCACCGCACTTGGTCTTCCAAAGGCTCCTTGAGCAAAGGCACCAAGGAGCCACAATATTTCTTCTGACAGACTCCCTGATCAAGTGGGATATACTGGGCTTCGGTCTGTCCAGAGGAACCCCTAGGTAAAAGCCAACTGCCCTCATAGCTTTTGGTTTATTTAAGGAAAATCTAAGCAAGGAGTATCAAAAAGGGGAAGAAAATCAAAAAAATAAAAAGCCCAGCTGTACTTAAGATAAGATGGACACATCTGTGCTTGACCTATTTCTGGAGTCCCAACTTTGTGCCACTTTGAGAGCTTATGAAACAGTTTAATGCAAGATTTAGCTGGACTCAGAGAAGCCCAGATGCTCTAGATTCAGAGAAGAAGAAGAAAAAGACGTGTTGGAAAAGTGCAAGAAAGCATCCCTTCTGCTGCGCATCTCTTCCAGCATCACCTTGGTTCCCGGCGGCCGCTCAACTCCACGCGCCGGAGCGCAGATAGACGCTGAAAGGAGGCACAGACAGGGGCTGACACAAAGCTACTGCTTCGAAGAGGTGGAGGAAGAGCATATTTCGCGGAAGAGAAGCTATCCACCCGGCCTGAGCCGCTGGTTGAGTTTTCTGGAGTTAAAATCGCGCAGTCGGAGCAGCCCGCTGACACTCGAGCGCTGGTTTACCTGCAGGGCAGACAGCAGCAGCAGCAGAAGGGACCCCCGGCTCACGATCAGGTTCATGGATGGACTTTATGGCGTCGCTTCTCTGCTTCCTGGAGAATCCGTGATAAAATATCCCTTTAAAGCGCGTCCTTGACCAACAGAAAGGAGAAACACAGCACCATGAAGCGGCTCCGCGGACTGAGCTCCCTCCTCTCTGATACTGAGGCTGCAACCTGTGCAGGGGCGTGGGCGCATACACACACACACACACACACACGCTCACACACACACGCACACACACATTTACACACTCAATGGCTCCCCCTATTGGCTCATATCCTTGCTCAGTGTTTCAACTGCTTGCCTTTTCCATTGAAGTCCCAAACCTCGCTTCTCCATACATAGTGCACTTCATAGTGCACCTAGTATAAACCTCTATCCAACCCCCCTGTTATCCATGCATCATTCATTCATTTCCCTTACTGTTTCAAACTAGAACCTCTTTAAAGTGATACTTTTCTGCATATTTCATTTTTTTTCCCTCTATCAGACACTCATATCCAAGTCATTAGTCTAAGCTCCCTGGAGATGCTTGAGGTCCTTGGTCTTTGATCAGGAGCTCAAATGGTGATGGAGCCCATTTGCTTGGAACCCACAACCTCTTGGTCTGAAGGTGAGTATCCCGACGCTCGGCTTCTGCCACCGCATAATGAAAGAGTCAAGTAAATAAATGGATCCAGATTTGGGGTTGCTGTGAGAAATAGAGAAAATAGATTATGGCGATGAAGGGCATTGCGATTATTGTAACCATGATCAACATTAGATATTCTTAATAAACAGAATGAGAACGGTTCACAGTGGCGATGAATGGAACCGGACGTCTGATTGCCTCTAAAATCTCCCTTACAAGAAGCTGGTCGAGAGTATGCCGCCTAAAGCCTGAAATATAGATTTAGAATAATTTTGAGAGGTTTTGGGGTCCAAAACTCCTGCTGAGTGCCTAAAAAAAACTTGTATATACTGCCTGATGTGTGAGACATTGTTCTACATTCATTTAAAGAGGGTTTGGGCCTAAAATATACAGATAATTCATCATGATGGAGAAGTGCATGAAGTGAAAGTGAAGTGAAAGTGATGACTTGTCTTTGTGAGTGCACAACATAGTGAACCACAACGAAAAACAGCCTCTGCATTTCACCTATACAGACATGTGTAGCAGGGCGCAGCTATTGATGGTGCCCAGGGAGCAGTGATGGGACAGTACCTTGCTCAAGGGTAACTCAGGGTGACCTACTGGTAATCTTCCAATCCAGGGTCCGACTCCCTAACCGCTAGCTGTGAGGCGAAATAGTCCCAAAAGAAAGCACATTTTTCGTTTTTTTTTTTTGCAAAATTACCATCACTGGTACACATGGTTACATTCCATTTAAACAGTCAGAAGATCGGGGGGTTTGTATAGTAAGTAAAGCTTCTTTTTTGGTTCCCCTGGTTCCATTCACCACCATCCTAAAAAATCAGATTCAATAAATTTCTCAACAATGAATCGTTTCACGTCGAACTATTTTCAATCACTTTATTTACATCTGCGGCACTGAAATATGCAGGGATTTTGCCAAATCAGCAGAATCCTCCTTGACTTCATTTATGCATCATTAATGCAGGGATTCTCCAAAGAAGGAAAAAAAAAAAAGAAAGTGCAGCTGCCAGATGTCTGGGCAAGTGACTGCTGTGAAGTGATTGTGCCTCGGTGAAAAAAAGTCCAATAAATATTTTCTCAGAACTCAATCATTACTTACACGGCGGTTCTTAGCGTTCGTTTTAGTCACACAAGCCATTTTTGTGCTTTAGTGCGAGTCACATGGATTAGCCGTGGCATGATAAGTAAACAAGGCCTGACCGCTGTAGAAAAGTGATTCATCTTCTCAGCTAGAGCCTTCATTTCCTATCACTGGGTTCCTTTCCATGCCCACTACAAACATAGTAATTCATATATACAACTTGCTGGATTTGGTCCGTTTTGCACAGGATTTGGTGTTTCCAAGAAGGAACAACCCAAACATTCCAGTGTATGGAAAAATAAAGTTGGTTGCTGCTATCAGTGTTATGTTTATCAGTTCAGGTAGCAGCAAGGTCAAAGACAATGTTTGCTTTATCAAGCCCTGAATAAAAGGCCTCCCAAGCTCTGGACCCTCCCTTTCTGCCATTCTCTCTCTATTAGAAACTCAAAAACATAAGCACACACAAGTCAGAGCCCACACATGAATACTGGCCCTCGAATGAATAGACATTTGTCCATGAAAGCCAATTCCACATCAGAGATTAGGTACACAATGACTTTATGGAACCTGGCCCATCAAAGAACAGATGCATAGCAACCGTGTCAGTGCTGTGGCCAGGGCAGTTTTAATACATGCCCAGGCCTTTCTGGAAACCCTTTTTTGTTTATTTTAATACTCCCTTTTCACCGTCCTTAGGCTGAGCTTTCTAAGGGGGTTGACGGTGGGGGTACATTTAGCCCAAATCAAACATGCTATCTTAAAACACAAAGATCATTAAGGAGAATAAGGAAAAACGGGTGATTATCCCGCAGGAATGTGGAGACTTTATTATTTTACATAAAGCGATAGACTCGCTTTATTGCACTCTTTCCTATGATGAGGTTTTTTTCGCTGTAGCTGTATTGGCTCAGCTGCAGAGCCTGGTTCAAATCCAGAATAAAATAATAATACATCTCTGTTCATTTTCCCAACTTAAGTGGTTTCCAGGTCCAGGGAGACTCCATGTTCGGAACATTTTGTGGTTCTTTTAATCCAACACACCTGACGCATCTCATCAGCCCAACGCCGAGCCCTTCATAAGCAGGGTCAGATGCGTTTCGGTCTGTTCCTCTGTGAAAAACGACATGTATTAATGCACTTGTTTTTGAATGTAACAGTGATCTCTTGTTTTGTACAGCAGTAAATTCCAGCCATGTTATCTGATTGGTCGAAATGTATCCATTATGTTATATCCCAGCGGTGGCCTAGTGGTTAGGGAGTTGGACCCAGAAGGGTGATGGGATCGAATCACAGACAGGTAAGTTGCCCTGAGGTACCCTTGAGCAAGGTATCGTCCCATCTCTGCTCTGTACTTTAAATAGCTGCTCACATGGTGTGTATGAGTGGAAAGCAGAGGGTGAATTTCGGTGTGTTTCACTGTGCTGTCTTTCACAATGACATAATATTCACTTTGTCAAATTTTATTTTTACCAAACCAGGCTATTGGTTGACAACATTTTTACCTCTAACACCCTGGATATACTCTTCCTCCCAGTATGGATATTAAAAATTGTTTTGCACCAGGCATTATGCAGTGATTGTATAATCACTTCATGTACTAAGTTTCTGAAAGAGAGCTTTCAGAGGCTTTAATAGCTTAGTCACAACTTTGTACCACTGCTGTGACCAATTCTGAATTACTCTGTAATGGAGCTTTCAACATCAAACCACACTGAATGACTTTAATTTACATCTTAACCATTTAATTAGGGAGAAATTTGCAAAAATCAACAGAACTCGCTTTCATAATCCCCAAACTTATTATAAATGATTGGGGCTACTTTGCTTAATCGTATTCTTTAATTTGCAAAACTGTTGTACAAAAGCAGCAGAATTCTCAATGTTGTGTATTTTACCATGAATCAGACGAATTAACACAACATCCTCTACTGTGGTCATTATTTCCATCTGAACTTAACCCTGATCCTAAACACCGTTTAAAACGAAAGGGGATACGAGGAATTAGAAGAAACACAACTGAAAAGTGAACATGGTTACAGGAAGTGGCTATTTTTTTCTGAAATGGAATTACACTCTGGGGCTCCCACAAAGCTCCCTCCCCCACTCATTCCTGCGTCCTTGGGAGGCTACGCCTGATAAAACACACCACGCCATAACCCCGTGATGCATTCATGGCCATGTTTCCAAACCCAGACCAAGCCTGGATCAGCACTTATACCGACGTTCACAATAACGGTGATTTCCACCAGGCTTAATCTGTCTCTCTGAATGAACGAGTCTGGAAAGATGGACCGTGCAAGTATTCCAAATGTATTATCCAGAATGCTAGTGTTGAATCTGCTCCTTGAGATCTATAATCCTGGAGTCAAGCTTCAGCTCTAATCAAACACACCCAGGTCCAGATGTGCAAAGCCATTAACAGGACTTATCCTGCCAGTAAAAGCATACGTTCTATGCTCAAAACTAGCAAATGATCCTAAAAGTGTGGATTATGGCACATGTACAAAACTGCACAAAAGTCATGAGATGCACCTCATTTATTTATATTTTGCTGGAAAATGAGAACGCGGATTTCTTGCAACATATGCAAACATACATATAATTACATTATATATCATAAAGAGATTTTTTTTTATCATTCAATGCAGCTTTAAAATCAATATTTGGTTTGACGGCAATACCTCCAGATCTCTCTTAGTCAAGCTTGCTAGTCATTTCTTCAAGTTGTCTTCAGAAAAAGTTCTCCAGGCTTCATGAAGGACATTCCAAAGCTCTTCTTTGGACATCAACTACCTTTTGTTCTGTTCTCTGTCAAGATGATCACAGACTCCTTCTGGCTCTGAAACTGGTCAGGTATAGGCACTGGGCTGAAAATGACTCCAAACACTTTGAAATTCCTTCAGGAAGCCTAGAGAACTATTCCTTAACATTACATTAAAAATACAAGAACGTCTGGCTCTTAGGAAGCAAAACATGAAGGAATGTCAGGTGGCTCACGACTTTTGCACAGTGCTGTACATCATTCATTAAAGGACTCTCTTGTACATGTAAAGAATACATATGTTTCTATTCCCCATCTTCAGACACATTGCAAGGTTATACTAACGAAGTCAGATTAGTGCTGTGCTTTCTCATCCACAGTGGGCCCCCAAAAGTATTTGGACTCTTTAACAGATTAATAACTACTGCTAAAATTTGCTCTTTGGATTTTTACGTGAAGTATTTTACCAGATTTAAAGAAAAACACTTTCAGCATATCAAAATTGATGAAAGAATAACCCACCCATTATTGATGCGCAAGCCAATGTATTTCTTTGTGCCAGCTCCAAGCCTGGAGGGTTCATCAGGAAGAGTCTCCGGTGTAAAACTTTTCCCAAATCAAATATACAGACAATGAATGGGATTTCCATACCAGATCGGTCAACAACCACCACTATTACTGTTAGCCAACAGGGTGCTGGTGAAAACTGGGCTAGTGGTGGCCAAAGGAGAAGAAGAAGATGATGAAAGCATGTCTGGAGGAGGAGAAAGGAAGTGAGGGCTTCCTAAAAACTATCAAAAGAAGGTTGATAGTTTGTGTGTGCAAGAGACTAGATGGAACGGTAGTAAGGTTAGGTGTCTTGGAGGAGGTTTCAAATTAATTTATCATGATGTTAGGAAGTTATGGGAAAGAGTCGTGGAAGCTGGGTTAAGAAAAGAGGTGTTCATTAGTGAACAGCAGTATGGTTTAATGCCAAGAAAGATGCAATGTTTGCTGTGAGGGTGTTGATTGAAAACTACAGAGAAGGTCAGAAGGAGTTGCATTGCGCTTTTGAAAACTTGGAAAAAGCATGAGACAGGGTGCCTAGAGAGGAGTTGTTGTTTTTTTTGAAGTCAAGTGTGACAGAGAAGTATGTGAGAGTAGTTCAGGATAAGAGGGCAGTGTGACAGCGGTGAGGTCTGCGGTGGAAGTGACCAATGCATTTAAAGTAAAGGTGGGATAACATCTAGGATCAGCGCTGAAGTTTCAAGGTTTAACTTGGCGCCACATCAACTGGCTTGACCACAAGTTGCCATCTGCATTGTGAAGTGGAAATGTTAAAGTCTGGGCCTAAGACAAGGCTCCATGATTGAAGGGTTGTGGATTTGAGTCCCAGACCAGTAGATTAGCCTTGAGCAACTTATCATCCTGGATGTGGTGGATATGGCTTCCAACTGCTCCACTGCTTTGTGCAATGGGTTAAATAAAGAGAAATATTGTGGTTTACTGTCACTTTATTTCACACAGAGGTCATTTATGCACATTATTTTTTTTCACTTAAAAACAGACGGCCTGTATGTACAGTATATTCTCTACTTGTACTACAAGTTCTCAGTTTCCATTAAGTCACACGTGTGTTCAGATAATACACAATAGATAGCTACCGAGCTACCAGTCTGTTGCCACTTGTCCCATTACTCAAGGGCCATATTATCAGATATGACTGAAAATTGAAAATATTCAATAGGCTAAATAGCACTGAATCATAACTATTGCAATGTGCCATATGCTTGCATGGTACCATCTTTTAACATTCATAGTTCTAGGTGTAAGCTGTTGTACCTGCTAATGTCTTGCACCAGCCTTTGACTGCATTCGTTTTCTTATTATGCGCATGGCAGTTGCTCTTTACTGAGCTGTTGAAACATATGCCTCTTATACGCATTATCCATTATTACATTTAAATGAGCTAAGCTGAAATGTGAAGTAAATCTACGTGAAATCGCATTTATTTTAATCTCCCAAATGTATTGACAGAGGGAAGGACATTATATGTAGAGAAGGTATAATTAATCACATTCTCCAACTTTCAAGAGAAAGACATATAGCCATTCGTACCTGGCTAGTACTGAACCTTTTAATTAATTTCTACCAAAACCGTTCCCCATAAAAAATGAAACGGCACGTCTTTATTGAATTTGAATATAAAGGTAAGGAATGCTTCAATTTGTGCCACATGAAAAAGATTAATCTTTTTTTTCTTCTTTTTTTTTCATCCAGCTCTTGCTCCTGAGTCCTTTTTGCTCAGTCTCCAAAGCGTTCCCCTTTTCAAGGTCCCATTTATATAAGAAACAGAGTGCAACAGTATTTTAGCTGCTTCTAATTAATGTGCAATTTAATGCTTCACCTTTAATTCCACTTACAGATATGAAGAGCATTGAACGTGGCCTTGCTCAACTTTGTTCTCTGATTAGAGTCTATTCTCTTGACTTGCACAAGGTTAAATACTCTTGTTTTGCGTAGAGAAACTTGCAACATGATTTTTTTCCACAAGCAGAGCACATTTGGTTTTCTTCCCGTGTGAAAATGCACTATATTCTTCTACTGTCTTCATGGAGTCCTGTAGCTAAACTGAATTAATGAATTAGAGGGGAAGTTCAAAGCCAACGTGCAGAAAGTTCTGCAGCCATTGCCTCATAGAGCTGTATGCTCTCCTTCATCTAACATACCTCAAGGCCTTCATGAACTGGTCCAGATGCAGCTAGGAAATTCAATGACAGAAGACATTTGCAGTGTCTGTGTGTGTGCTACACGTCTTGCAGAAAACTATCCTTCATTATATGCTATAGTTTGGGTATCCCAACTCATCAGTCCACCACAGGACCCTAAACAACCACCCATCCTCAATCCTCAAAGAGTTAAACAGGCTGTATTACTGTGCCGTTGAGATTGGTTTATGTATATGATGCCTGTTTGGATTGGTCACCCTGTTGAACAAAACAGCTAGAACAGAACAAGAGTCCATCACAGGATGTGAGAACATCTAACGTCCATTTTTTAGTAACCTTTTTCCAAGCTCACTTGAAACTGGCTGTTTTTATTACTGCGCCATTAAGACTGATATATGTAAATCACCCCTTTTGTGATTGGCTAGTCATTTTTGGTTATCATTACAAAAACAAGGGGGAAAAAATACACTCACGCAGGCCATGGCAGCTTCGCGTCCCAACACTTTTGACAAAGGCCAGCTTTGAACCTTTCTCACAGCATGACATAGGACCACCATTTTGGGCCAGCAGCAAAAATACCACCACAACTCTGTCCTGTTGGTCATCTTTCATCCTTTCTAAATCTATTTCATAGGTTTTTTCAAAGCTTCTGCATAATTTAATCAATAAATATCGAGATAAACATCTAATCGGGCTCACAAATATTAGTTATTTAACACTGGAAGAACACGGTACAGTGCACAGTGTCAGGATGGAGACACAGGGGTCGTGCGTATTATCCTCATATTATCCTCATCTTCCTGCTTTATGAGCTACATTAAAAAACCCTCCCACCAAAATTTCATGCAGTTCCCAGAGGAAAGCTTACTCATCCCTCCATAAAACAGCAGGGAAAATGTGCTGCTCTTCATTTTGCACAAATGAAACCAGTGCACTTACAACCGAGGATGCCGAGGATCAAAAGCAGCAATTATTGTGGGTTATTTGTAAGTAACATGAAGCCTGACGTGATCAGATAAAGCTTGATAGCAGAGCAGAAGAGGCTCGGCAAGGTGACTCAGCACAGGGTCTAACAGGGAAAAAAACGGTGAGCGCAGAGAAATGGCCATATGTGAATCAGCAAGGCTGGGAAGAGCAGCGTGATGTGTCATAAAACTGGGGACGACCGAGCCGAGTGCTGATGTTGGGATGTCGTTCGCTCCCATTCCAGCACACTCAGTTAGTCTGAATACTTTAATCAATACTGATAGCAGTAATTGGTTTCCCCTCTGTGTTTGCTCACTGTTCACAGCCTTAGTCCTGGCTAATTATCTAATGAACTGAAACAAGCGTGTCAGGCATGAGCTATGTCTATAATGCACGGGTTTACCAGGCCTTCTCCCTTCTTTTCTCTTTTTACATTTTTTTTTGAATGAGCTTGAGTTATTTTCTCTCCACCCACTTACACACAAACACCAATAATTATCCACGTTGCCTCCCAGGATTTGACTTGAGCTAACTGCTTCTGTGCAAAAGTTTGAACAGTTCGAACAGTCATATTGCAGGATGTGTTGACACTGCTAATCAAATATGATTCATGTCATGGCTGATTATGTGACCAAATATTTACACCTGATCAAGCCCAGCAGTGCAATCTTTTTGCATGTGCATACAAAATAATTTTTACAACTATTAATGTACTGTTTATTAAATTTTGCTTTAAAAAAAATGATAGATTTTCTTTTATAGCGTATTTTTGTTAACCTCCTGCTAATGTCATTCTAACTTTCTGCATTATCTATGAAAGAATTTGTTTTTGAGGCTATTGGCCAAAAGAGATGGTCGTTAAAAGCCTGAAGTGTTCTTTCCTCTAATGCAAATACATTCGCAAAATAAAGAAAACTCAGCACTAGTATACATTAAAGATTAGGGTGTAATGTAGCTCTGTGGGCCTTGTTTGTATTTAACCGGGGGTTAATTCGTATTTAAGGGACAGTGGAGTGAAAGTGAAAGTGATCATTTGTAATTGTGAATGTACAGCACATAGTGAACCCAGATGAAATGCATTCTCTGCAATTAACCCATCACAAATCGTGCTACCAGGGAGCAGTGATGGGGACGGTACCTTGCTCAAGGGTGCAATCTACTTGTCTGGGATTCAGACCCATGACTTTCCAGTTGTGGTGCCTGGTCATTAATATAATATCATGAAATGTTTTAATTATCATTGTATACAGTATATGTAGAGCAACACTGGATCTTTCATCAGCTTTAGGGAATATGGTTTGTGTATTTTTTTTTGTTGCATTGTACATATCCAGCACCTGAGGAACAGTGATGGGGACGGTGCCTTGCTCTGAGCAGGCACTGGTCCGGGATCCGAACCCACAGCCTTCTGATCCTGGGGCCTAGCTCTTAACCACCAAGCCACCGCTGCCCTCTTCCTCTGCATTTCAAGATATTTAAAGCATCCAGGGAGCTGTGATGCGGACAGTACCTTGCTCCAGGGTAGGTGAGTGAGTGCAACCTACTGGTCTGGGATTCAGAAGCACTATCCTCCAGTCCAGGGGCCTCCTCCCTATCCACTAGGCCACTGGTGCCCCAAAGTGATGTTTCTATTTTGGCCAGAGTTTCCCTGAACACTAATTTCGATAGTTACTTCAATAGCTGTTGGTCTTGAGATTAAAAATAAGCCTGCGCTCAAACTCCTGCAAAGAGTTTAGTGACCTGATTCAACAGCTAATTACAAAAAAGCAGAAAAAAACTAATCTTTTCAGGGCCAAGACCATCCAGGACCTCAGCTTGACATGGTTAGTTTAAAGGTATTGGCTCTCAATAAACTGAACTTTTTTTAAACGATTAGTTGAAATGTAGATAATTCAGCTACGAGCATTTGTCTTCTCTTTAGCAGTGCATTCTGGATGTGTGTGTTCGAGGCAGCTCTACTTCAGTCTGAGTTCACTCCCTGAGGGCTCATTAATCACGGCGGTGGTATCTTGCTGTTATGCATCTGTCGTGCAACTGATCTCTTACAAGCTGTTGGCAGATTCTGCCACACCCCTCCACCACCCACTGATCTGAGACCAGTTTGTTTAGGGTTCATCTGTGTTTTTACTGTACCCCTGAAAAAAAGAAAGAAAAAAAGAAATAAGAAAACAAATAAATAAATAAATAAAATAAAATAAAATGAAAAAAAAAAATATATATATATATCCATCCATTATCTGCCACTTGTCCCAAACGGGGTCGCGGGGGAGTGCCGGTGTCCAACCCAGCGCACACAGGGCGAGGACGGGGGACGCACCCCGGACAGGTCGCCAGCCCATCGCAGTATTTATATAATATATATTTATATTTATATTTTATTATATATATTTATATATATAGATAGATAGTGTGCAGTTTGTATATATCCATCCATCCATTTTTTGCCGCTTGTCCCAAACGGGGTCGCGGGGGAGTGCTGGCGTCCAACCCAGCGCACACAGGGCGAGGACGGGGGACGCACCC
>CM029388.1:2764649-3099649 GCA_017165825.1 Hepsetus odoe
ATATATATATATATATATATATATATATATATATATATAGTTTTTTTACATTTTTTATATTTTTCATTTCTGAGCTCCAGCGGTCAATAAAAATCTAAACTACCATGTGACCTTGTTGTTGTATTAGTTTAACAGTCTATTAACAAGTCAAGGAAGCCATTAATGGACTGAAAAAAAAGCAGATCAAAGTATTGCTTTTTAATTTTTTTTGTTAACCAGTAAAGATTTGGCCTGTAAATGAATGAAATAAAGACACACTGCCTCTTAAGCATTTCAAACAAAAATGGATTTTGACTAGCTGATTTTGGCTGCCTTCATTCTGCTCATTGTCCTTGAAATGAACAAATTTGGGGAACAGCCTGAAACTCAGGCCTGGTATCAGCTACCAGGCTGTCCTGGGACAGCGGGTTCCAGTAATCATCCATAGCTGGGCAGCCAACGTCGGCCTGTACAGAAGAATTACAGAGAAATTACAAGCTCTTCAAGGCCCAACCCAGTCGTGTTAATGAACACTCGTCATATTTCACTTAGTGACATCATTAATGGTCACTTAAAGGGTGTTAAAATGCAATGGATGGACGGAAAGGCAGGGTTGAAGTTCAACCGATGTTAAATGTTGAGATAGACACAAGAAATACTTTTTTATTTTTAGATTCATTAGAGAGAGAGAAACCTTGAGAGAGAAAGAGAGAGAGAGAGAGAGAGAGAGAGAGAGAGAGAGAGAGAGATTTTCTTAAAGATGGAAATCCCATGTACAGGAGATAATAAATCATAAGATGAAATGGAGATGCGGACGTCTCTCTTAATCCTCTAAATCCAGATAATAAATTACAGAAGCAGATTCTAAGGTTAATCTGTCTCATGAGCAGGGTGTGAAACATTTTGCTGCACAGTTCTGACGTAAAGGCCTTGAAACGGTGCCTTTAGCTTATCTTACAGTCGAGTGAGTGCGTTTTTAGGCAGAGTGTGGCTGAAGGAAGCATGACTGAATCAGAAATAGAATAATGTTCATTAATAATCAATAAGCGGTAAACTATGGCAGCCAATAGTCTCTTAGGGGAGACAGTGCTGACCGTATAACAAGACTTTCAAATTTACTCCATCACAGCAAAACCACAAGTAATGTTTAAATGCTTAGTGACCTATTTTATCTCTCACGCTGGGTTAGATTATATCTCCATGACCTGGCCTGTGTATAAACATGTTCTGGGGGCAGGAGCTCAAGAAAAATTGCAAAGCTGAGCTAAAACTGATATGGGAGAAAACTCAAATAAAAAGCAAAGATGAAGTAATTGTGTTGTTTTCTTTACCATTTGCACACCTCTTTTTATACCTTAGAATAAAACAGGCCTGCTATTGTGCCTTTAAGATGTAACTGACCTCTGTTCTGTTGGCTGCCCTGCAAGGACTGGCAACCTTTCCAGAGTGTTCCTCTTCCTTTTGTTCCACAAACACTGAGATGACTCTCTGTGAACCTAGTTCAGATAAACCGCTGAGATACTGGATTGAGACAAACACTCCTTGTCATTTCAGCAGAAGTGGGTTGGGCTAGTCTGGGATGATATGCAAAGATCTTTGGGACATGTTGTGAATTCGAACAGATAGCTGTTGGATTGGATTGTTATTTGAGCTCGAAACAAATCAAACGTTTATATCTGCTCACTTTTATTTTCAACAATAAAGCTTCCATCTCTCTTTCTGATTCTTCAGTTTTACAGTGCAGCTGAATACCAAGAAAAGAGGTCCATTGGACCGAGCCTGCCCTCTTCAACTCCAATCCAGGCCTGCTTATGCTGCCTTTGAGAAATGCATCTGACTTTACAAAGAGAACTGGCGTGTGGGTTGAAGAGGAAGGCAGGGCAGACTCCCTGCTACACACTGACCACCATGCCCTCACTGGCTCTCCACTTCTTTACTGTTGAATGTGGGCAGTAAGAGGGTCAGCACAACCAGTGAAGTACAGATTTGATGAATTGCATTACTCAGATGAAGAAAACAGCACAGCCAACCACCTTTCACACTTCTCCGTGGAGTCTCATGGAAGTGATGAAAGGTGGTTGCAGAAGACGAGGCTGCATAGCCTTAAAGGGCATGTACTCCACACATTTCAAACACTTCCCCCCTCTTGCAACATTTGTGTGCTTTTATGTAACAGAAAACAGCCATCATTCATTTTTCCGTAACTGTTTCCAACCTCTGTTTATCCCTTGGAATTAAACAAGAAGAAATCCTTAAGGGCATCCGAGTAAATAAACTTCAGCTGTGTGGATTCTTTGGAATCGTTTATTTCAGGCAGCGCATTCTTCAGACATGTTCAATCATCTTTCAGTCCAATAGCTCTGCTACTGGGTCTGGAACAATAACCTTTATTATGTCGATGTAGAGGGACAGGTGATCACATGCAAAGTTCATGGTTGTGATATCATTTACATTTAGCATTTAGCAGACGCTCTTATCCAGAGCAACTGCCATGTCCTAATTACAGGAAGCAACTGAGGGACCCAATGGTGATAGTGCTAGAGGTGGGATTTGAACTTGGGACCTCTTGAGCATTAGGTCCAGAGGCAAGTGCCCTACCACTAGACCACCACCACATCGCTGATGTTGATCAATTGCAATTGCACTCTAGTCTCCAAAAAATCACTGCATGGACTGAAAAGTGAAAATGCTCTAAAGAGGTATAGAATATAATAAAAAACAGTAGAATTATAACAGAATCAATGAGTGGGATTGAAAGGGATGACAGTGGAGTGGTTAGGATGCAGGGAGTAGAGGTGACAAAGGTGGAGGAATTCAGATACTTGGGCTCAACAGTTCAGAGTAGGGAGAGTAAGTTTGGAAGAGAGGTGAGACAGGTTGAAATGGCAAGAGTGATCCATGACAGACGGGTACCTGCGTGAGTGAAAGAGAACAGCATAGTAGTGAGACCAACTATGCTATATGTGAGTTTAAGTTTAAGTGGAAGTGGTGATGGAGTACAGACTGAGGAGACAGTGTTTTTGACTTCCTTTCATCTTTTATCAAAATGTTATCATTATCGCCCTGCTATGGTTTCCCGCCTTTAGCCCTGTGAGAGTTGGCATAGGCTCCAGCACCCCCATGACCCAAATTAGGACAAGCAGCTCAGAAAATGAGTGAGAGTCAGAGAGAGTAATAATGTTCACATCTTAACCTCCCCTTCTACCATAGAAAGAAAAAGCTCAGAGACCCTCCCTTCATTTTCCATCCAAAAATATGTTGAAGGAAAGTGAGTTCACTTTCACTCTCACTCTCTCACTCATTTTCTGAGCCGCCTGTCCTGATTAGGGTCGCAGGCGGGGCTGGAGTCTATCCCAGCTCTCAAAGGGAGAAAAGTGGGGACGCTCTGGACAGTTCCCCAGAATCGCAGGCAGACACGCAAACAAACACACTCATTCGCAGGGGACAATTTAGCATCTCCAGTCCACCTGACGCGCATCTCTTTGGACAGTGGAAGGAAACTGGTGCTCCTGGAGGAAACACACACAGACACGGGGAGAACATTCTCCACACAGAACAAACCCAGACTGTCCCACCTGGGAACTGAACCCTGGAGCTTCTCGCTGTGGGGCGACAGCGCTACCCACTGCGAGTCCATGCCTAAGCTATGATTTAATATTGACTTAAAAGCTGACGTTGATCCTTTTTAACTTCAAGTATATACTTTTTCCTTGTTACTAAGACTTTTTTAATGAGTAAGATTTTGACCCATATTTTCAATAAACTTGATTTGTCCTGAGACAGAAAAACAAAAAGAGAAAATTGGAGTTTGTCTATGATATGGTCCCTTTGAAACCCCAGCTGTGTGATGTTCCACCTGCTTGCGCTGCCCAAAACCCTGGGTGTTTTCTATACCCTGCTGTGGTCTCTCCATTCTCCTGCAGTCACAAGCAGAGTGTGTATCTACAGGGGAGATCCACACTGGCATTCAGGCCGGCAATCACGAGAGCCACTCGAGCGTAAGTGAAAGATGTCCATGTGAGTTTAAAATCCGCTCGTCTTGATGCTTCTCCAGCTGAGTCTAAGTGACTGAACCACTGACAAAGTCCAGTCTCAAGTCCCACATACTGCAGCAGTTTTATATGAAATGAATATATACAGCTAAAAATTCTCAAAATTCTTAAAGTAATTTTCTTTTTTTTTTTTACTTCTGCAACTACATTCAATATATGCTATATATAATACATTATGATATTAAATACATAATATGTTGGGAATATAAACATATACTACTCCTTCTGTTAGGGGTCGCCACAGCGGACCTGTCATCTCTATTTCTTCCTGTCCTCTGCATCTTCCTCCTTTAAACCAGCTGCCTGTATGTCCTCTCTCACCACGTCCATAAACCTCCTCTTTGGTCTTCCTCTTCTACTCTTTCCTGGGAGCTCCATCCTCAAGATCCTTCTCCCAATATAATCCTAATCCTATAATCTCTCCTCTGGACATGTCCAAACCAACGTCACCTTGCTTCTCTAACTTTGACTCCAAAGTGTCCAACCTGAGCTGTCCCTCTAATATACTAATTTCTAGTCCTGTCCATCCTCGTCACACTCAACGAAAATCTCAGCATCTTTAACTCTGACACCTCCGTCTCCTGTCTTTTAGTCTGTGCTACCATCTCGAACCCCTCTACAATAATTGGTCTCACTGCTGTCCTGTAAACCTTTCCTTTCACTCTCGCTGTTACCCGTCTGTCACAAATCACTCCAGCCACTCTTCTCCACCCATTCCAACCTGCCTGCACTCTCTTCTTCACCTCTCTTCCACACTCGCCATTACTCTGAACTGTTGATCCCAAGTATTTAAACTCCTCCACCTTTGTTACCTCCACTCCCTGCATCCTAACCACTCCACTTTCCTTCCTTTTATTCACGCTCATGTATTCTGTCTTTGTCCTACTCACTTCCTTTCCTCTCCTCTCTAGAGCAGATCTCCATCTCTCCAGGTTCTCCTCAAGATGCTCCCTACTCTCGCTACAGCTCACAATATCATCAGCAAACATCATCGTCCAAGGGGGTTCCTGTCTAACCTCGTCTGTCAACCTGTCCATTACCATTGCAAACAAGAACTTACTCTGGAAAGAATATGTGCACCAATACAATCCTATTCCATCCTTTCACAGAGAATCAATAAGTGCCTAACAGGATCGGAAGATTGTGAGTTCAAACCCCTTACCAGTAGGTTGCCCTGAGGTACCCTTGAGCAAGGTACCATCCCTGTCACTAACTCCCCTCCCCCACCCCCCCACTGCACGATGTTTGTGTGCATGAGTTAAATGCAGAAGACCAATTTCGGTGTGGCTCATTGTGTGCTGTGCTGTGACTTCACAATGACAAGAATAGTCACTTTCACTTTTTTTGTAGCTGCTCAAACATCTTTCTTATTCCAAAGCTTCCTTACAGTGCTTGTCTATGAAAATTCTGCTGCCTTCCATTTGTGGGACAAGCCAGTTCTGCTTCCTGTGGTGTCAGCTGTGCTGCATGACTGTGTGAAGAGAAGGAAACAGAGTTGAAAATGAAAAGCATGATGTCTTGCGAGGATTCTTTATTCTGCTGAGTTATTACTCCAGGACCCGTGGTCTTCTAGGCTGCTCTGCACCATGAAATCCTGTTAGTAGGTCCTGCTTGAACAGTCGGATCAAACCGAATAATAGCAATCACAGAAACCAGCTCCGTCTCCCGTGGTTTGATGTAAATCAGACTGGGCTGGTGAGACGCTGAGGTGGTGTGTCCCGATCACATATTGTTCTAATGGTATCATTAGCTTAATCTCATTTGATAGAGAGAGGGAAAACACCCTCTGCAGCTTTGAGCTTTGATTAACGCAGTCACGCTTATCCCTCCCAGCCGAGGCCAAATCCAGTTATGGGGCTTTTAGGAGGCCCTTCATGGTATTTGATGAAGTTGCGAAGGTCTACAGGCTCATTAATATTAGAAAATAAACACCTTTTACGTAACCATCAAACGCCACATACTTCCATGCATCCTTCACTTTGGCATGGAAGCGTCCACTAGAGGGCAGTATAAAAACTTACAAACATCCTTCATTAAGAGGCAAAAGTGGAGGCAGGATTGAAAACATTTCAAGAGCAACTTCCATTTCCTAATTACAGAAATAGTCTCCAGGGAGCAACTTGAGGTTGAGGGTTTTGCTCAGGAACCCAATAGTGGCAGTGCTGGAAGTGCAATTCGAACCTGTGACCTCTTGGTCCATAGGCTAGTATCCTACCACTGCCACCTCCAAACAGAAAGTTGTCGGATCCTCTGAACAAACACTTGAGCTGTGGACCTACAGATTAAAAGGCTGATGCTCTACTGACTGAACTATCCAGTCCCTTAATAGTTTAAATATCCGTGTCTAATCTCTGCTCAAAGTCTCATCATTTTTTACATTTATTTGTAGTGTTTTGCTTGAGCAATTGGCTTCACTGCTCCAAGCTTGCAGAAAATGTGCACAATTATGGAGAGGAGTGTGAACAGAAAGCTTGGTCTGTATCTGTGTTTAATGCTGCAAATAAATGAGGTTTAACAAAGGGATGAAGGACCATAGAGTGATTTCTGTGTTTACCCAAACCCATGTGCAGCGATTTAAAGCACCCGGGGAACAATGATGGGGACGGTACCTTGCTCAAAGGTACCTCAGGGCAACCTACTGGTCTGGGATTTGAACCCATGACTTTCTGATCCATTTCTGGCCATCTCCCTATCCACTAGGCCACTGCTGCCCCAACCTAAACTCCATGGACAACATGTTTTATAAATCAGGTGAATTAATGAGTTATTAAATTGTTTAACAAATCACAGCAATTTTTGACCTTTTCAGCAGGTGCTTTTGCCTAAAAAGGTACTTTATTTGAGCTAACACTAGAGCCAATGATTGAGGCAAGCCTGGAGCTTAGAAAACTCTGTATTATTCATTATTCTGTAATCATGTTTATTGTTCAGCAGGTTATAAAATTGAAACCAAATGCAGTAAATTACATTTTTTTTTGTCAAATGTACCTGGCCCAAGATAAGTGGCTTGGAAAATGAATGAGTGAATGAATGAATGAATGAATGAATGAATGAATGAATAAATTGATTAATTAATTACAAATCTGTCTGGCCTTTTATTTGGATGAATCCAAAACCTTCCATGATCATGTCTGATTTAAATTTTCCTCTGTGATGCTTTTTCACCTCTTTTAGTTCAGTAATGAACTCCATGATCACCTATATTATTGCTGCTCTGGAGTTCTCCTTTGCTTGATGCAGGCTCCTATTGGCTGACAGATAAATACATTACAATACAATTTTTTTTTTCCCCAAAAAGTCAGCCAGTGAACTTAATAAGGTGTTTTGAGCTCCATCTAAATGGTGCAAGTTGACCTCTGACACTGGAGTAATTTAATCGCCTTTGAAATTGTAAATCAGCCTCCGGTCTCAGTGCTGGCTCCCTGCCTACGGCTGTGAACAGAGCAATTGCAGTTTTGCAATTTATGCACAGTTTGACTTGGTTTGCATACATCAACAAAACAAGTTCCACGTCCCACTGTACCTTCTAGTACTGACCACATGTGCGAACGGACCCCACTGATGAAATCCGCAAGTAACCATTCCTTTGCCATCGCCTCCCCTCGGTACACGGGGGGCAATTGCCTCTTAATAGGCTGGCGTTCTCCACCGTGTCAAAGAGTGTTTCATAAAACAATATCCAATAGAGAAGGGAGCATCCGGGCCTTCAAAAGAGCTATCAATTCCAATCAGCCTTCATTGTGATGAGCTGAAAGGAACTCTCCGAGGGTCAGTGTAATTCTCTGATTATTCGCTTCTTATGCCAAATTGCCGCTCTCGTCTTTTGTGTCAATTGAACAATAGGGGTTCATGGAGTCCATGGAGCGCAGAGCCGCTCCGACCCTCCAGTGAATTTCTGCAGTCTTTTTTTTCCCCTTCTTCTTCATGCGAATTAGATGAAACATGACGTAGCCTGCAGAATACCGTGTTCATTTACAAAATGCAAAGTTTCCATTATCTCATTAAATTATTCATTATTTCAGCTGAATAAGCAAATCCCCATATCCGAGTCATTATGCCATGACTAGAATTCATTAGCAGGAAACCAAAGCCTTATTTGTAGTACATATATGTGAGACAATGTTGCAAATGAGCACCGTAATCTCTGAAGTAATACCTAAACCCTGTGCGATTGCGTATGTCAACATAAACAGTGAGCCTTTCTTTTCCTCCTGGAAAATCAATGCTCTTTTGCATGCACAGAACGAGAGATGTTCAAATAGACATGCAGTTTTGGGCAAGTCTTAAGCCGTCTGAAAAAATCAGACATTGATCTATTTAGAGAATGATTATTTATAATTGCGACGTAATTAGACCCTATAAATGTCTTGCAATATAGTCCTACATTCACGCAATTATAATTAGAATAACATGCTCTGCAATGTTCATATGACCCACTCAGTCGTCCTGACAGACTGTAATGAACTACATGAAGATTAAAATTATGGTCTCTGAAGTTTCCATATGACCGTTCTGACAGATTGTAATACATTACAGGATGCATAGGGGGCGATGTGAAATGTGAAAGTGAAAGTGAAAGTGACGACCCTCGTCGTTGCGAGGTCACAGCACAGCACACGTGAACCACAAAGAAATTGGACCTCTGCTTTTAACCCATGCACTCAAACACCGTGCAGCAGTGGGCAGCTATTGAAAGCGCCCGGGGAGCAGTGACAGGGACGGTACCTTGCTCAAGGGTACCTCAGGGCAACCTACTTGTGAGGGAATCGAACCCACAATCTTCCGATGCGGGGCAACTCCCTAACCACTAGGCGGGGCAACTTCCTAACCACTATTGTTTAATGAAAAAAACACATAAACAAATGAACACATTGTGTGTATAGAAAATGACACTTTGGATGTTTTAATGAATAGAATTGAATCAAATCACTGAATTTTAAGATTTTATTAAAATATTATTTCTTTTTGCAGTTCAAAATTCTTAGACCCCATTTATTTTATGGCTACTGTTAACTGAGGCTCAATTAAATCAATGCCTTTCTCATAAACAAACAAAAAACAAAAACAGATCAATTTTAGCTGTTTTTTTTCTTTGGTAAAATAAAACTCATTCCTGAGAGAAATCGATTTAAATAAGCTTCATGGCCGTGGACTTGTATGGACTGACTGATTGGCTGAGAAAGCCATGCAAATTAAACAAATGGCATGTAAAACACTATAAAGCACAATTTCAATTGGAGCCAACTGAATACAGCTTGAGAAAATTTTACACCTCTGATTTTTACCCATTCACTCACACTTGTGCAGCAGGGGGCAGCTACTGAAGTGCCCGGGGAGCAGTGATGGGCACTGTACCTTGTTCAAGGGTACCTCAGGGCAACCTACTGGTCTGGTCTGAGAAATGGAAAAGTAAAGATTGCCATTAGTTTGTCTCACAAACAGAATTCTTAGATATTATCTGTGATATTGGCTTCCCACCTCCTATCAAAGTTTTAGAATTTGTACCCAAAAAACATGAAATGAGAAACATAGCCAATAAAATGTAATTCTATGTGTAATAATCACTTTCACCTTCATGATGTTGAACACTCTTTACTTTCTCCATCCTGTTTGTAAAAATTAACTGCAGCAAAACACCATCAGACACAAACTCATCAATTCTGCACATGCAGCCCTTATGCAGGATAAGTTTGTTACAGTAGTGGGAATTCTGCTGGAAAATGAAGCAATTATCGCAGTGGCAAGTCGGCATGGCTCAAATGAGTTGGTGTTTTAGCGGAATTGAAATTTTGACCTTAAGATTCGTATAAGGCTCTCCAGTGTTTCTCCGACGCTAATCACTTCCAAATCATCTGCTCATTACCGCCGACTCAAAGCACATCGTTTTCAACAGGCGCCTAAATGAAACAGTTACAACACTTAAGCAGTGCATTTATCTTCTTTTTTATGTCCAGAACATTGGTTCCTCCTTTTCCCTCCTTGATAACGCCCCAGTTTATCTGGCATGTTAAATTCACTTGATTCATTTATGGCCATTTTCAACTTGTATCATATCTTCTGCATCATACATAGCACTGATTTATACTCCCTCCATATTAAAACTAAAATTGAGCAAAGTCAAAAACAAAACTGATACCTTTTATTTGGTGTCAAATAAATGATGTCAAATGATGTCAAAAACAGAATTTTTTTAATGACTACACTGTAGGAACTTAAAAGTTAATTTTAAGAGGAGGTCAATCTAGCAGGAGGTTATTTTATCTGCAAACAGTTCATCTAGGTTTGAAGATTTGCCCTCTGAGCTATATTTTTAATGCAATGTCATGTCTGGCTCTGCAAGACAACCGAAGAAGTAAATTGTCATGTCCTCTTCAAAACACTTAATTATAACACTGACATGACCATCCCATGAAGATCAGATGTCATATATCTATCTATCTATCTATCTATCTATCTATCTATCTATCTATCTGTCTATCTGTCTGTCTGTCTGTCTGTCTGTCTCTGTCTATCTATCTATCTATATCTATATCTATCTATCTGTCTATCTGTCTGTCTGTCTGTCTACATCTTGTCTATCTATCTATCTATCTATCTATCTATCTATCTATCTGTCTATTTTGTCTATCTATCTATCCCCTATCTATCTATCTATCTATCTATCTATCTATCTATCTCTCTATCTATCTATCTATCTATCTATCTATCTATCTATCTATCTATCTATCTATCTGTCTATTTGTCTGTCTGTCTGTCTATCTATCTATCTATCTATCTATCTATCTATCTATCTATTTGTCTATCTCTCTATCTATCTATCTATCTATCTATCTATCTATCTATCTATCTATCTATCTATCTGTCTATCTATCTATCTATCTATCTATCTATCTATCTATCTGTCTATTTGTCTATCTATCTATCTATCTTTCTATCTATCTATCTATTTGTCTATCTCTCTATCTATCTATCTGTCTATCTATCTATCTATCTATCTATCTGTCTATCTATCTATCTATCTATCTATCTATCTATCTATCTATCTATCTATCTATCTACTTTTAATAAAATTTTACATGAACTTTATCAGACTTGACTTTAGTCAAATCGACTTTAATGTGGACTTTTTAATATTAAGGAAAGGAATGAGAGTGGATTTGAACTGAACCTGCACTTGTTAGCAGCAGATTTTGGAAGGATGTCACTGGACTTGCCTTATCAACCATCAGTAATCCAGCAGTGAGAGGTCATGCCCTCTTTGCCCTTCACACCAACTAAATGAAGTGGACGGAGCTTTATCACTTAAAGAGCAGAAGGTCAGGAACACCTTCGCAGCCTCCGCTGCATCACCTCAGGCATCCTGTTCCTCCAGCAGTATCGTGGCCCTCAGCCTAATGACCGCAGATAGAATATTGAACCTGTAACACATGGGCTTCGGCTGTTGGCAGAAATATTTGAAAATTCCTCGCTCAAAACTCATTATAACAAGCTGAGTGTGTAGTGAGAAGAGCAGATCCACTAGTATCTTAAGTTTGGCACTTTTTATTTAAGTGTTTTTTAAGTTTATTTAAGTGAGAGGGGTCTACGGTGTGAAAGGAAATGGATCAGAAATAGAGGGAGGAAAAGACTTTTATTACTAAATATCAATAAATATTGGAAGCTAATCTACTTAAGGAGATGCGGTTGGATTACAAGATAGTGGACAGTTTAAAGAAACAAAAGAACAGGCAATTGTTAACGTCTGAGATTGTGAACTGGGCTTGTATTTAAAAATGCACTACAAACACAAAAATTATACATATATATATATATATATGTCATGGTTTAGTCCTGGACCAGTCGGACGGTAAATTACCGTCCCTATCACTCCCGGGCACTAGGCGTAGCTTTCCACGCAGCTGCATGTGTGTGTGGGTTAAATACAGAGAATGCGCGTCATTTCCACACTGTGCCGTGTTGGCGATGACAAATAGTCACTTTCACTTCACTTTATTAGTCACTTTGTCAATCTAATTCCTTTCACTTCAGCAGGATGTGTAAAGTGAGGTGACACAATGTTTGCACACAGCTGTATTGAATTATATCAGATCATTTCGCAATACTCACTAAATGGTAGGTAATGTCAGACTTGATGAAGAATCAACTAAGGCAATGTGATGAAACTGCATGATGTTGTGGACAGTTAAAGTTTCGCGTCCATCAGTTCAGCTCAGGCTCAGCCATCGTTCCAGAGGCCTTCTTGTTTTTAGAACTTGTTGTTTATACAGCATTCAAGTAATTCCCCTCTGATGAAATGATGTTTGTCTAAGCTGAGAGTGCAGGCAGGGCAGTGAAGGAAAGGAAAGCTGTGTGCAAATTGAAATTAGCAAGCAGGGAAATCAAAAGTGTGCAGTGCATTCCATCTCTCTCTCCTCTCTCTCTCTCTCTCTCTCTCTCTCTCTCTCTCTCTCTCTCTCTCTCTCTCTTCTTTACAGGGATATTCTACAGCATGATGGGTTGTACCACATCTCGCAGCGTTGTTTGCTTGCTTGGGTTGCGGAGTTGTTCTGACTGCCAGGCATGAATGCAAGAGGACAAATTCAGAGTCTTTCCTTTTTCCTCTGCAGCCCATTTTGCTTTTCACCTTCTCTTTCTTCCAGCGTCTAATTGGGTTTCATTGATTTATCCGGCCTGACGCAGTGCTGGATGCTGCTGTTGCTGACCCTGCAGAAAAAAGCTCAGCTCAGAGCTGCCTAGAGGCGCACCTATCACACCACTCCTCCTTCCATACACACACACACACACACATGCACGCATGCGCACACTCTCTCTTTCTCTTACTCTTTCTGGGTCTCCCTTTTTCTTTGTCTCTGTCTCATGTTCTCTTTTATTTTCTATATCGTTTCTCTTTTTCTCAGTCTATTATTCTCTTTCTCTCTTGCATTTCCGAATCCTCCTTTTTCTCTCTTTCTCTTTCTCTCGCTTTCATTTCGATCTCTGAAATGATGGAATCAGAGGTCTAGAATCAGGTCAACTTGAAAATCGAGATGAGCAGCAGAGAAGAGAGGGGGGGAGGCTACCAGGCCTTTGGAATGATTAAGGAACCTGTTAGAGAGCACTTAGCTTTAATTTGGGGTCTGTTTTTGACCAGGTTTGGACTTTTGTGTAGTATGAGCCACAGTTGCATGAGGAGATAAACAGCACAACATCTCAGTAGAAACTATATCAGTCTAGGATCGTAACTCACATTGGATTGTGTTGCATTCTCGTTCAAGCCTCATCATTCTATTAGGTGTGAGAATATAAATACATATAAATGCAAAAGCATCAGTGAGCAAGGAACCGGATTCAGGGCATCATTATATATCATGTAATATTTAATGTCCTGTGATGGATTGGCAGGCTGTCAAGGGTGTTGCCACCTTTCACCCTGTGGTTCAGATGGATGGATGGATGGATGGCACAGTTGTAAACAGAAAAAAAAAAAAAATTAAAAAGCACTATACAAATAAAGTTGACTTGACTTGGATGGACATTATTAGGAATGTCCATAAGGTTGGGCAGATTGGAGACAGTCATAGATCAAGCTAGCTTGGATGTGTAGAGGAGAGAGGAGGAATATATCAGGAGAAGGATGCTGAGGATGCCAGGCAAGAGGAGAAGACGAAGCACAAAGAGGAGGTTTAAGGATGTGGTTAAAGAGGACATGCAGGCTATCGGTGTGAAAGAGGAAGATGCAGAAGTCAGAAAGAAATGGAGAAAGATGGTCTGCTGTAGTGACTCCTAAAGGGAGCAGCCGAAAGAAGGAGTGCTGTTCATCGTGTACACTGGGAGGAAATATAACAGCGTCAACGTGAGTGTAAATGTTCAAATCTGAGTGTGCTGTAGTGTCTACCTTTACCTGTTTATTTATTACCCTTATTCATTTTTTCGCTGTTATCCGGGGTCACACCAGCTCAATGTGCACCTCCTCTACAACCATTAAATAAAATCTCAGTCCTCGGGCAGAGTATTCCTGATCATTTTACGCATAACTTTCTAGAAGCTTTTAGAAACATCTGGCTCCAATCAGCACCACTGGAGAAGAGTGTTTCTCAGACTGATGCTGTTTACATCTAAACCATTGAATCATGATCAATTTGGATTAAAAAGGAATTCTCTTTTAAAAGATCAGGTAAAATATGGATTTGATCAAAATTATTCGTGATAATAAACAGGATAAATAACTCACAACTGGTCTGGTAAATTAATAGTCCTATGAATAAAACATTTGGAAGCCATGCAACTTACTTTTCTAACTGAACATTAAAGAAAGCCCTCCAGATTCATTGTGTCCTTTCATGGGCCCGCACCCTCAGAGAGAGCAGTGTGTTTGTCTCGGGCTGCGGGCGCTTGCGTGTGATAGAAGAGAAACCTGGGAATCTGGCTCCAGTTAAATCGGCCAGTCAGCCGGAGAGCAGGAGAATGGTGCAGTGTGCAGACGTCTCCGAGTGATGGAGGATGAAAAGGAGAGCACGGCTTCAGAGCAAGCCATCAAACCAGTTAAAAACACTGACACACCTATCCTTCCATCTGTTTCGGCTTTCGTCAACATTTTGTGTTTTGTAGCCTACAGTTTTCCTTCAAACACGTATGTACACACACACACACACACTCACACATTTACACATGAATTATAGATCACTGTTTGCAACAATGCCTGAGGTGCACAATGTTCGTCTAAGAAATGCTGTGAAGGAAAATATGTCCTGGCCAACTTAAGGCTGCCCAACTGTCCACCTGCAGACACACACACACACACACACATCTGCATTCTCCACCGAACACACGTTCTCCAGCCTTACAGTCATGCCGTGGTCCAGGAATAGGGTCTGCCTGTGATGGTGACAGTTTTCTGCTAAAATGCTGAAAATTAAAAATGACCCTTATTCTCTTCCAGAGCTTTGGACCTCTGAAAGTCTTCTACAGTATCTGGCACCAAGACATCAGCAGCAGATCCTTTGAGGGGTGAATAGGGACCTTTATGGATCAGACTACTTTGTCCAGAACATCCCACAGGAATCTTGAGGTCAAAACCTTGAGCTCCTTGTCATGTTCCTCTGACCACTGATGAACATTTTTTCCAGGACATATTATCCTGCTGAAAGAGGCCACTCGCATCAGGGAATACTGTTGCCAGGAAGTGATGTACTGCAACCAGTGAACCAGCGACAGGGTCAGGGGTGCTGAAGGCTCACTGATGCGAGTGTGGAGCAATGGTTATGTCTTTTCCCACAGTAGATCTACTGTAGCACAAACTGATGAAGAAATTTAGGTGTTGGGACACGCAATGCTTTCCTGGGATTGGGCTGCGAAGTTGCAAACTGGCTTAATTTGCCAAGCCGGCCTTTGTCCACTCCCCGTTATTGCCTACATGAACACATGAGCATCAGAAATGTGGTCTCACACATCTGCACAGGCACCCTGCGCTAGCATCAGTTTCAGGTCATTTACATTTGCTTTCAAAGGCCAAGAACGGACTTGAACCTTCTTACTTGACAGCACTAATCAAGAATTGCTCACCTTGGACTTCTGCTCCTCAAAAAAAAAAAGGAAGACGCACACTGAGACCCTTTTCAGTCCCGGTGGTGGAATCAACTTCCCCTTGTGGACAGAACTGCTGAGTCCCTTCTGTCTTCAAGAATCATCTGTCCAAGGAATATCTAGGGGACTTACCTTTCCTAACTAGCCCAGACATATATAAGGTTTTGGGCACTTATTTACTATTTTTTGTTTGTTTTGCTCACTTAAACTGAGTTTAATTGAATGAAGAGCCGATACAGAGTACTCAACACGGATGTATGTTGCTCTGGATAAGTGAAAGTGACAACTTGTCATTGTGAATACACAGCACAGCACACAGCGAACCACAATGAAATACAGCCTCTGCATTTTACCCATATACTCATCAGCAGGGGGCAGCTATTGAAAGCACTTATGTAGCAGTGATGGTGACTGTACCTTCCTCAAAGGTACCTCAGAGCAACACTGTTCAGGATTGGTTTAAGGAACATGTCAAGATAATTTTATTTATATAACACTTTTTACAACTGTTGTCACAAAGCAGCTTTACAGAATCTGGGTCCGAGCCCTGTTGAGCAAGCCGAAGATGACAGAGGCAAATCTCAGCCAAATACATAGTACATAGAACGAAATAACGTTCCTCCAGGGCCCTGGTGGTACACATAAGGTGACGTCAGAAACAACGTAAAACATGTGAAAGAAACTGTTTCCCATCCTGGTAGTGGAGGCACATATGCTACGGAACCTTTTCCCAGATGGTAGGAAGGTGAAGAGATTGTGGGATGGGTGTGAGGGATCATCCACAATGCTTGTTGCTTTGTGGATGCAGCAAGTGGTGAAAATGTCCTAAACAGAAGGCAGAGAGACACCGTTGATCTCGATTGTTCTCACTACCCGTTGTAGGGACTTGTGGTCGGAGATATTGCAGTTCCCATACCAGGCAGTGGTGCAGTTGCTCAGGATGCTCTCAGTGTTTCCTCTGTAGAAGATGGTGAGGATGGGTGGTGGGAGATGGGCTCTTTTTAGCCTGCATAGGAAGTAGAGTACTGGGCTTTCTTTGTGATGGAGTTGGTGTTGAGGATCCACGTGAGGTTGTTGGATATGTGAACACCAAGAAACTTGGTGCTCTGGACCATCTCCACGGGGGAGCTGCTGATATTCAGTAGAGAGTGGTCCCGACGTGGTCTCCTGAAGTCAACAACCATCTCTTTAGTCTCATTAGAACCTGTCCTCCTCTAGTGGACACTGCATAGTCAAGAAAGAATTAGAAGTGCATTGTATAAGTTAAACAGATTTCGGTAAAGTGTGAGTTAGTTTACATGGTGTCCATTCGAGTTTGTTATCGGGAGTTCAATTAACCTTAATCCTACCAGCTGGGGTCCACCCAGACCCCACGCGTATTACCTTTTGGGCTACTCCTTGGTCATGTGTGTGGTTGGTTTTTTTAAACAGACGTTGTTTAGAAGTTCGAATAAAGTTTTTCGTTAGTTTTTGAAATATCATTCGCCGTTGCTTTTTTAGCTGCATCGGACAAGTATTGTTGCCGGTTCACACTCTGTAAGTACTCTTTTACTATTTTGAATGTCTTTATTGCTTCTTAGCCTAAAATCTTTCATTAGTGCATTCCTAATTAATTAATTGCTCATTGTGGTTCAAAAACTCAATCTGATCACTTCGGAACAAACTTCCCAGGGTTTCCGCTTGATATTATTTTTATGTACATTTTTTTTTGTTTCCCTTAATTGCTGAAAAGTACTTTTTCCAGAAACATCTTGAAGTTGTACTTCCTTTTGTGCACTGCTTTGTAGTTAAAATGAATCGTATGTCGAGCAAGCGTATGGCCACATTCACTACTTCACAATGACACTGACGAAAATGGTAACTCAGAAGACTCTGGGACTGAGTATGAAAATCACTTGTCTGAAGTTTCCGACCACAGTGATGTTCGAGCAGATCTGCAGCAGATCCAAGTTAGGGTGATGTGGCTACCAATCAAGAAAATGTTGATTCTAACGATGGCGAAGTGAACTGAACTGAAACTGCTTGGGAAACTTGGCTTATATTAAAAGTTTAGAATGTAATTTGTTTTCTATTAGCTTATTTGATGACTTTCTTCATCATAATTCGGTATGATTATAAGTCATTTGAATGCCTGTCTCATTATTTCAGTAGTTATTGATGACATTCTGTGCGACATATGCAAATAAAATTGACCGCACAAGCAGCTTGTACATGCTGGTAAACAATGCACAGTAGATATGTTGGTAGGATGAGGGTTAAACGGATATTAGTTAATACAAATCGTTCTGTTTGAGTCAGCGTATCTTTGATTCTTCTTGGTTTGTGGTAGCAACCCATGCAGGTGGTCCAGTATAATGTCTCATGATGGAACATCAAGAAGAAAGTAGAATCAGATGGTGAATCATCTATGGACTTTGGAGATCTGCAAAAACACTTGCGTGACAAAGAATTCTTGACGTCCCCTCCAGATTTGTGGGATGTGCTGGAAAAACTTGCCAAATCCGTTCCCTCCTCACTATGATCTGCTGCTAAACGTCTTGGTGCAGACCTTCAGAGGACTTGAGGAGTCCATGTCTCAGTGTGTCTAAGCTGTTGATCCAGCACAAAGGGGACTCACGCAATATCAGGCAGGTAGTTTCAATGCTGTGTATAAGCTTATGCATAAAAAACGACATATTAGCTTTCAAATCATTCCCTGAGTTCTGAGTCTGTGACCGAGCAGCTGCTTCTCTTTAGCCATACAGACTGCATCACAGCATGACAGTTGAAAATTTAATTAGGCCTCATGTAAAGCCGAAAGGCAACTTTAGCTTTGGCTGGGAGCCCCATGTACGTCTGCTGCATCTTTAAAATAATAAATAAATTAATAAATAAATATCTCAGCCTCTCTCGGTTTGGGTTCTAGACTACTGGAGTGCGTTAGAAATCTATCTGGTCCACTTTTATTACCAAATAAAATGAATTGTCTATGCACATATAGGGCACACATGTTACAGTTCAAAGCTCTTGACACAAGGAAGCATGTGTACATGGATGAGAATGAATAATGAGAAATTATACTGATCCTTAAGTGTCATTTAAATGAATGTATGAATTTTTAAATGAATTTAATTGAAGTGTAGCTCTTCAGGGCGACCTGTCCAGGGTGCGTCCCCCGTCCTCGCCCTGTGTGCGCTGGGTTGGACACCGGCACTCCCCCGCGACCCCGTTTGGGACAAGCGGCAGATAATGGATGGATAAATGAAGTGTAACTGACTGCCACAATGTCTTTAAGTATTAGGACATTGAAGTAACATCACCAGCTATTCCCTCATAGCAAAATACTCAGATATACTACATTTATTTATACAATATTACATCATTGAATGGAACTGTAGTGCCTAATTATAGCAATGACTTAATAAACCTAAAATTTAAGGCAGTAGTTTGGCCAAAACGAAGTGAAAGTGATGTGAAAGTGACTACTCCCATTACTAAAAGAAATAACCCAAGCTTAAACTAAAAGGACAAACACAGGTTGTAAGGAAATGTCTGACTTGAAGTCAAAGTCAAATTCAAAAAGGCCAAATGTGCGTAATTAAATGTTTGTGAAGTAAAGAAAATGAGAGGGGACTGAAATGCTCTTGTAGAGAAACTCACTGAGTCAGAATCGTTCCCGGTGATGGTGAACGAAACCAGACGTCTCAGGAAGCTCCTGCACAGAGGGTTATTATGTAAAATGCTTACTGTTGCACTTTCTAAAGCCCAGGATGTTAATAAATGATATCTCTGAAATGAAACCTGCTCGATAGCTTTTCATCGTTTAAGCATAAAGGTGACGTTCATGGCAATTATCCCTCATTAATTCATTTTTCATTCTTTCATTTCGACTCACCAATTTTAACACCACATAATAGTGTTTTATTATTTTACTTTATTTCTCACATATGGTATTTTTGTCTCCCATTGTTTAATTTTAAATAAAAACGTATGTGTTGGTGCAAAAAATTGTAGCGCAATTTTTGTGACTATCCGTTGTTTTAAAATATTCTTTATTAATAAATTAACTCAATTTAAGATTCAATTAAATGTGCTGCACCACAAAGAATGAACTGCATGCTTTGACAGTTTAACTGAAAGTGACTATACGTCACTGTGAAACACAGTGAACCACAACGAAATGCATCTTCTTCTTTTCACCCACACACACCGTCCAGCAGGGGGCAGCCATATCCAGCACCCAGGGAGCAGTGATGGGGACGGTACCTTGCTCAAGACTGCTTCAGGGCAACCTGCTGTGCTGGGATTTGGCATTTCGAACTTGGCGTTATTGCCACCACAGTCTAACCGACTGAGCTAACGGCTGACAGCCTCATCATCCTATGTTCTCAAAAAAGCAAGGAAAGCTGGTTTTCCATGATGTGGGCTCTTTAATTCTAGCTCTCGCTTTCCAGGACCATATACATTTCAATATTTATCTGGATCAATTACATTGCACCTTTAAACGTGGCATCTGGCCTGCGAGGAAATATCATTGGTAATCTAAGCTGAGAAGGTTAATTTAGCACTTGTCCGAATTTTTCCAGTCTTTGAAGTTAACACACACACACACACACACACACACACACACACACACAGTAAACTCCACTAATCTGTCTCCTCTCCAACCTCTCATTACTGCTCACAGTCCCCATTTCTTACGCAGCGAGACTGAAACACCAAGGTTATAACAATTGCAAACCAGAAGGTTAAAGAAACAACGGCCTCTGTATATTAAGACAGATTACTCTTGCTTTTACTCTTCCATTACGCCACGTTTTCAAGAGACGTGCTTTAGTTATTTATGCACCTCTCCTCTCTCTCTCTATGTCTCTCTCTCTCTTTTTCTCTCTCACTCAGTTATCGACACCAAAACCACTGGGGTTAGAAAAGTGTAATGGTGAGACCAAAGGCCTTTGTGTTAATGGCAGATAATTCAACATTAATACACCATTAAACCCCCGCTCAGTGTTTCACCCACCAGGCGGAAATTAAGGGGACTTGTTCTAAACAGCCCGTCATCTAGATGGTCATCACCTTTAACCTTTTATTGTTTCTGCTTTGATTCTGCTTTAAATTTATATGCAAGTTTTACTTTTGAGAAAAATGAAGATCATTTAATCAAATTGTTGGGAAGTTTTATGACTTTTTCCGTGCAAGACACAATATTTTTTCTGGGTTTTTTTTTTCTAACTATTGTACACCTCTGGCTTTCCCACTTTACCCAGCATCGGGGCAGCAGAGTCCTATTGGTTAGTTGGCCCCAGGATCAGAAGGTCATGGGTTCGAATCCCAGACCAATAGGTTGCCCTGAGGTACCTTTGAGCAAGGTACCATCCCCATCATTGCTCCCTGGGTGCTTGAAATAGCTGCACCCTGCTGTAAAATGCAGAGGAAGCATTTCATTGTGTCTCACTCTGTGCTGTGCTGTTTCACGGTAACATTTAGTCACTTTCACTTTGTGGCAGCAGTGGCCTAGTGGTTCGCGAGTCGATCCCAGAATTGGAAGATTGTGGGTTTGAATCCCAAACCAGTAGATTGCCCTGTGGGACGCTTGAGCAAGGCACCGTCACTATCACTGCTCACCGGGCATTTGATATAGCTGCCCCCTGCTGCATAATGTGTGCAGGTTGCATTTTGTGTGGGTTCACTGTGTGTCGTATTTCACAATAACTGATGGTCTCTTTCACTTCATCGTACACTGAAGCAACCTTGCACAGGAAAAAGCCAGAAAATAAGCCAAAATATCGATAGTAAACACTCCCAAAGACACTTAGCAACTGACATGATGTCATATCCAGGCATGGCAACGGAAATGGAAAGCACTTGTAAAGGTGATCAAATATTTATTAAACTCAGAAAAAAGGCAATGGCATGTATTTGCACATGGCCTTCCTCTGCATGTTTGTTACATAAGCTGAACACATCGCCATAACTAGGCTGCCCCATTTCGAAGGCTCTTTCAAATGTGCCTCCTGCCCAACCTGTCCCAAGATTCTTGGTGTAGCTACTGAGATGTTAAAAACATTAAAAATATAAAACCATATGTCTCTGTTTTTTTAGATTTGCAGTTGTTAAGAGACATGGCACTGGCTGAGTTTTTCGTCAAAGCAGGTTGTGACACAAACATGAAATCGTCTGTACACCAAACCATCTCACAGCTCAGCTCATCCTCTGCAGTGAGCAGAAGCTGCACCTATGCAGACCACATTCACATTCTGAGACGCAGCCATAACATCCAATGATCAGAGTCCCTTCACTTTTGGAGCTGCAAGACCGATTAGACCAGTCAGGGGCAGAGGCGTCCCTCAAAATCGATTGATCACTTGCCGGCTTTATTTCTCATTTTTATTTTCCCTGATCTATAGAATTACCTGCTTTTGTTATTACTGCAGCCGTACAGTTCTCAAACTTGCAGATCTTTGTTTTTTGTAACTGCAAGCAATCAATAAAAGCCTGACTGTTGACTGCTGAGCATGGTTGTACAGGAGTTTATTATGTCAACGGCAATTTTATTCAAAATCCCATATAAACAGTCCTAAAAGTGGTTTAATACATGCTGGATATAATTTCAGCGGCAGCTTTTTTGGTTCCTTTATTCCCCTCTTTCTTCTTTTTCTTTCTGCCGCCTGACTGTACCGAACAATGTGGATGAAGTTAAGAAGAAGATCAATTACAGCTAGGCAGACAGCAAGACAATAAAAGAGACAAAAGACTGCTTGGATGTGGGTCAAGGGAAAAGAAGAATGGTTACAGAAAAGAAAGATGGCCAAATGGATAAAAGAAAGCAGCTACGGAGAAGAAAGATTGCCGTGGAGGGAGGAGAAGCTGGGAGACAGAAGGACGGAGAGGAGAAGGTGAAGATCATTTGCTTGTAAATTTATTTCTTTATTTTGTTTGTTCATTTATATATTTATCTGAAGAGACACTGAAGAATGGAGATTGACAGAAAGGCTCTTGTTGGTGTCAAGAGCGCAGGATTGAGGCGACGGCGTGTCGACTCCTGTTAAGACGAAGGAAGACGAGCAGCTAAAGGAAGGTGAGAAGACAGCGCTGTCTCTGTTCGTAACAACTGGAGCCTGTGTCAGAAGTGCCCCCAGTTCGTCCTCCAGGGGAATCTGGACAGGAGAATGTCCAGGATTGAATCTAGATTGCACACACCTCACTATGGGAGCCTATAAAAACAGACTTTCTTTTGCAGCAGGTGAAGTTAAATCACTGGCGCTGGCAGACATTCATGTCACAGTCCAAAAAAAGTGCTTTTTAGTCCATTCATGTCCAGCACTGGGAGCAGTGATGGGGATGATACCTTACTCAAGGGTCCTACAGGGCAACCTTCTCCTCTGAGATTTGAACCCATGACCTTGTGTCCCTAACCACTAGTCCACTGCTGCCCCAAAAGCACTGTTGGCAATGGTGGGATTCAGACACACGCCCCCAACGACACTGGAGCCTGGTTTATAAAAAAAACAACAAAAAAAAAACATCCTGTCTCTTCACTAACAGGCCATTTTATAAGAAACACGTCCCATACAGGCGCACTTTGTAGTTTCACAGTTACTCTATCCCATCTGCTCTGTTACAACATATCACTTCCAACACATCCTTTCATCAATGGAAAGGAACCACTGTAGAACTTCACTGAGCAAATATTGAGTGGGGACCTTTTTCAGCACAACAGTAACATGGTTTCAGTGTGTATAGAGCTGGAACAAGTGTGTTAGGACCATGATAATGGAACAGTTCTCCATGCTTTCTAAAGAGCAAAGATTTTGGCTCTCATTTTCAGTGCAGTCCCTGTACCTGATCACATACAGAGTATCATTATTTTGCTTGTTATGCAACAGTGATCTACGTATGAACCTTCAAGCAGAACAAAGTGTCTAACTGACAGCATGAAGTAGTGAAGAAACATGTGCAGATGATTCCAGATGATCAGGATGATCAGGATGTTTAATAAACTGGTGATGTTGAGTGCTGTAAATGAAGTGAAAAAGTGAAAATGACAACTTATTGTGAAACACAGCACAACACAATGAAATGCAGCCTCTGTATTTAACCCATTTAGCTCATGTAAGCAAGGTACTGTCCCCAGTTATGAGGAAAGTACCTTGCTCACCTCAGGGCAACCTACCTGGTCTGGGATTCAAACCCAAAATCTTCAGATCCAGGACCCAACTCCCTAACCACTAGGCCCCTGCTGCCCCCAAACCTACAGCTTGCACCTATTTTATGTGTTTCTGACTAAATAAGTAAAGGTGTTTCTGATAAATTAGCAATTGGATGAATATCGATATCATTGAAGTCTTCAGGTTTAAGCGTAGTGATCAAGTTGAAATGTTAATACCCTGCAATTAATATCCATCTTTATGGAATGACACTCGTTTCAGAAACCGCAGTACAAGGTTGAATCCACTCTGCAACACATATGCTGTTCACATGTGCTCTGGAAAAGAAAACGTGTGTGCAGATAATCACATCCCTCTGGGTTGTTCAGTTACAGTAATTCCACTTTTCCTAGCAATGCTGCCAAATGTCACATGAATATCACACTATTAAAAATTATTCTTGACATTTAAAGACCCAAGATGTTCAAATAATTAATATGTAAATATAGATATGCCTCCCTCAGATTCAAGGCCTTGAAATCCTCAGACCACAGATGTTATACGCATGGTCTGGTGGCTTAGTGGGAATAAAGCTATCCATAATAAATGTGTTGGTATTTCCCATAAAGATGGCTACACCCGGAATTCTCTCGGTTCTGTCTAGTGTCTGGTGAGGCAGCGTTGAGGATGTTGCCTCACTCATGGGGACCTCAGGGCAACCTGCTGGTATGGGATTGGAACTCAAAATCTTCAAATTAGTCTCTAAACTCTAGGATACCACTGCCTACAAGGTCTGGCGCTTGCATTTACACCAGATTGGAGTAGAATTGCTGTGATCAAGGACATGCCATCAATAAAGAAAAGGCTACAGAGGCTTCTCTTAGGTGTTTTTTCCTGCCATCGTTTCCATGGCTTGCAGATTATATGTCTGGATCTGTATTTCAGGATAGCTGAGGTAAAGTGCTTAAGAAATAAAATGAAATAAACTTAAGTGATTCCAGTTCCCATTTGTTTCCCAACAGTATCTCACAGTAACAATGGCATAGCAATCTTAACTGAGAGCTGTCTATACTTGAGGAACATGGTTAAAATGAGTATCTGCTATTTATACCTGCCATCAGCATCATCCAAGTTTACCAGCTAGAGCCAAATACCTTAAGAAAAATATTCTAACAACAACAAAGTTGTGAAAATCACAACATGAAAGCCCTAAAATGGGCAAATAGTCAAAACAGGGCAGCGGTGCCGTAGTGTTTAGAGACCAGGCCCCAGGACCAGAAGGTTGTGGGTTAAAATCCACAACCTGTAAGTTACTGAGCAAGTTATTGTCCTCCATCACTGGATGCCCACTGCTGCATGGTGCGTGGGTTAAATGCAGAGGATACATTTCCTTGTGGTTCACCGAGTGCTGTGCAGTGTTCACAATGACAAATAGTCACTTTCACTTCACTGAAAACCTGCTCAGTGTCTCTTAGCCTCAGTAAGAACGTGTTAAAGTTCTTCTTTTAATGGACATTTTATCGAATCACACATGGAAGATGTGCATTCTCTCGCTTGTGTCACTGGCCAATTGTGTAGCAGAATCTAATATAGTCAAGGCTGAATCTGCCCATATTTCAAGCAGATGAAAAGGACGTTAGGAGGCATGGGCTAAGAGGATCTTTGCCATCAGTAATATCGATTTTACCACTGTGTCTCATATCCTTGGCACAGCTGAAGAGCAAAAGGCAATTCACCACTCTGGAACTAAAATTAATCTTATTTTATTATCAATGCCAGGTAAGGGTGTGCAGGTCTGCCAAGAGTGTGGCCACAAATTTGATCTTTTATTGGTTTTTGAACATAATGGTCACACTGGGAACTGCAGTAAGTTTCTGAAATCAGACATTATGGTCACCCATAATATCACACTGAGGATTATAGAAAGTTTCATACATTTTTATCACTCCTATCCTTTCTGCAAGCTTGGGAAAATCATGTGTTTTAATTCCTCATCCACAGTATTAACTGTTATAGAATAATCCTTCACATTATACATCCTATATATTATCCCACAATTTTGCAGACGGTTTCACTTAAATAGCAATAAAAAATATTTAAAAAGCTGTGCAATTTACACATAGATATATATCTGCTTTTTTTTTAATTATATTCCTTTCCTCTATTTTGTTGGTATGTCAGTCAGTCAATTTCTGGGCCACTTGTCCTAATTAGGGTCGCGGGGGGGGGGGGGGGGGCTGGAGTCCATCCCAGCTCACACAGGGCGAAGGATGGGGACACACCCTGGACAGGTAGCCAGCTTATCGCAGGGAGGAGCGAACTGACGGGACGGCACCTTGCTGAAGGGTACCTCAGGGCAACCTACGACTAAGGGGTTCAAACCCACAATCCTCCAATCCGGGGCCAAATCCCCAACCACTAGGCCACCACTGCCCCGCTTGTTGGTATGTACAATTCCTTTTTTTATCTAAACCATCATCAGTTTAGCTAATTTCACTGCACGTTGCACTTGCATAACCGTGTATGAAACAAATAAACTGCTTGAATCTTGAATCTTGACCTTTAACGTGTTTATTACAAGTGCGTGAAGCTCTAAAGGATTATGGGAAAGAGTCTGGAGAAGGCTTCTCTTCTGAGAAACATTTTCCAGCATCTCCAGGCCAACCCCTGTCATTTCTGACTGGAAAACCGATTTTACACTTGTTCTGCCTAAAGATGCTGATTTCCATCATTTCTTTAATTGTGTCTCTTCAACAGCCTGGGCGTTTTCCTCATTCAGTCTCTCCACTGGTGCATGAGAGGCAGAAGAGGAAATCAGCTCATCCATGGAGAAGGCTTTTGAAACTGATGAGGCCAAATGGCGGCAAAAAGAGATTTATTTTCTTTGCTTTGTTCTTCAAGAAAATGAGCGCCTTGCTGGAAATTCCCCTTTATATCCAAACGCTATGTGTGAATTCCAGAGTCTGCCCCGAACTCAGACTCCAACCTCAAAGCTGCACTTCTAACAGCAGCAGGCAGGCACTGTAATCTGCACTCGTGTGGAGAGATGAGTCTCTCTCTGAGACCTGAGGAGCCAGACGGGCTAACAGTGACTTCATAGGATAAATCCAGCCTTTTGAGTCATGATTGAATGACCAGAAATACCAGAGACAGTCCACTGTCCACTGTTGTCTGCTATAAACTGCATTTTTCTCTTTAACTCTTTAACAAAGGCTGACGATCCACACGGAATACTTAGAATGAGATTTGAATGAAGAAAAATCACAAGTGCACTCAGTTTACTGATGAGAGAGGAGCAGAAAGGCAGGTGAAGGACTGGACTGTTTATGGCACGTTGAACACTATGAACTCGGCGGTTACATCAATTATCACCATTAATTGGAAGCTTACTCTCCACAGTGCATTGTCACAGTTCCAGGATGCACATCATTACATTCAGCCTTGCAATTTCCAATTAATAATATTTAGCATTCGACAAGGTTTATGATAAGAAACATTAAAAATGGGACTCCTAGCAACCATGCCAACTCACTGAGTTTATCTGACAAACAGGCACTGCCTATTTTTATTTATTTTTTTTTTTTGCATCGATGGGCAGCGGTGGCCTAGTGGTTAGGGAGTTGCCCCCGCATCGGAAGATTGTGGGTTCGATTCCCTCACCAGTAGGTTGCCCTGAGGTACCCTTGAGCAAGGTACCATCCCCGTCACTGCTCCCCGGGCGCTTTCAATAGCTGCCCACTGCTGCACGGTGTTTGCATGGGTTAAATGTAGAGGTCCAATTTCGTTGTGGTTCACTGTGTGCTGTGCTGTGACCTCGCAATGATGAGGGTTGTCACTTTCACTTTGCTTTCTATGGCAAGGAATTCCACGTGTATCTGTTTGAGCATTTAATTTTCAAGCCGTTTTACCTGATTGGACTTGGTGGACGACCAAAACTGCTTGTTGAATAACACTAAACACTAACAGTTATGACTGATACTGTATATATACAGCACTGTGCAAAAGTTTTAAGCAGGTGTGGAAAAAATGAACAAAGAATGCTTCCAGAAATGGAAGTGTTCATCATTTATTTTCATCAATCAACAAAATGCAGTGAATGAACAAAAGAGAATCTAAATCAAATCAATATTTGGTGTGACCACCCTTTGCTTTCAAAACAGCATCAGTTCTTCTAGGTACACTCACACACGGTTTTTGAAGGAACTCGGCCGGTAGGTCGTTCCAAACATCTTGGAGAACTGAGCACAGATCTTCTGTGGATGTAGCTTCCTCACATCCTTCTGTCTCTTCATGTGATCCAGACACACTGGATGATGTTGAGATCAGGGCTCTGTGGGGCCAGAAGAACTGATGCTGCTTTGAAGGCAAAAGGTAGAAACACCAAATATTGATCTGTTTTAGATTTTTCTTTTGTTCGCTCACTTTGCATTTTGTAAATTGATAAAAATAAACAATCATTATTTAAATTTCTAAAAGCATTCTTTGTTTCCTCCTACAGTCGTCTGGACAGTGCTGAGTGGTCACATGAACATTATGAAAGTTAAAGACCGTGATAATGTTCATTTTTCTGAAATAACTGTTATGAATGAATAAATTTCACCTTCTGAACAGAACAGAACTGGGGACTGAAATCTACCATTTAAGATTTCATGTGTGGAACTTCTCAGCCACCTCCCATCTGTTGACATATGATGTCGTCCAGCCTTCTCGCCAACAGCGTGCCCCACCCTGCATGTCTCAGCGATGATGTCTCAGCCATGGTGGAGTGAGACTTAACCCAGGCTCTGGCCATTGACTGCGGTGGCTTACTGTGCGCAAGAGAGTCAGACTGCATTCCTGAAGGGCCTCAGTACACAACACACTGCCTTAATTCATCTGGTCCAACTCATCAGCTTAGGCTGCAGGAAGCCTTGGCTAAATTACAGTGATTTCAATTGCAGTGATTTTCTTCTTTAAAGGAATAAAAACAATCTAATGCACACAGTTCCCCCTGCAGCTACAGAACTAATGTGGCTAAGCTTTTATCCAGTAATTGGGTTAGGCACACACTTGCCAAAACTATCTTAAATTTTTAAGCAATCTAAAATACACTCACAGACAAAGCAACCAGCATCCGGCTGGCTGAAGCTTGTTTTTAGCTTATGCACTATAAGATACTGTGCAAAAGTCAGACTGCTTCATTAATAATCCAGTCAAAACATGCATTAAATAAAGTTTTATTTCATTTTACAGCGCCAGTAGAACAACAGAGAAACATTGCATTACATTTACGACATTTAGCAGACTCTCTTATCCAGAGCAACATGCAATTCAGGGGCAGTTGGACAGTTGAAAAATGAAAGTGAAAGTGACAACCCTCGTCATTGCGAGGTCACAGCACAGCACACAGTGAACCACAACGAAACTGGAGCCCTGCATTTAACCCATGCAAACACCGTGCAGCAGTGGGCAGCTATTGAAAGTGCCCGGGGAGCAGTGACGGGAAGGGTACCTTGCTCAAGGGTACCTCAGGGCAACCTACTGAAAAAAGTGAAAGAAAGTGAAAGTGACAACCCTTGTCATTGCAAGGTCACAGCACAGCAAGGGTGAACCACAACGAAATTGGACCTCTGCTTTTAACCCATGCACACAAACACCGTGCAGCAGTGGGCAGCTATTGAAAGCGCCCAGGGAGCAGTGACGGGGACGGTACCTTGCTCAGGGGTACCTCAGGGCAACCTACTGGTGAGGGACTCAAACCCACAATCTTCCGATGCAGGGGTAATTCCCTAACAACTAGTTGGGGTTGGAATCCCAGACCAGTAGGTTGCCCTGAGGTACCCTTAAGCAAGGTACCATCCCCGTCACTGCTCCGTGGGTGTTTTCAATAGTTGCCCCCTGCTGCACATGTGAGTGTATGGATTAAAATGCAGAGGTGTAATTTCGTTGTGGTTCACCATGTGCAGTGCTGTACTGTGTTTCACAATGACATTGATACTTACCAATTACGGGACAGTCCCCCATGAGGAACCTGGGGTCAGGAACACAATGGTGGTGGTGCTGGAGGTGGGATTCTAACCTGCGACTTTTTGGTCCATGGGCGAATACCAGTAGAATGTCACCACACCATATAATAAAAGCATATTCCACAGAAAATTACATTTCAATCTTCAGTCTTCCATCAGATGTTTTGGGTGATGTGGTGGTAGCGCTACTTCACAGGAAGTAGTTTCTGTGTTTGATCCCCAGCCAAGCAGTTTTGGGTCCTTTCTGTGAGGAGTTTGTTCTCACTGTGTCTGCATGAGTTTCTCTGAGAACTCTGATTTCCAGTATAAAGACATGCATGTCAGCTGAATTGGATATGCTAAATTGCCCTTAGGTGTGTTTGTGTGTGTGTGTGTGTGTGTGTGTGTGTGTGTGTGTGTGTGTGTGTGTGTGTGTGTGTGTGTGTGTGTGTGTGTGTCTGTCTCTGTCTCTGCCTGGTTAGGATAAGCAGATGATAGATGAATGTTTCAGTTTTAGTGTGTCCTCTATTCAGTAAAATCTGTGATGGTGGTCAATGGTGGAATCTTCTGTTTTAACCCTTCCTTAAGTGAGTGGATGATCCTCCATCTAACCTCTTCTGTCTTTTACCCGTGTTATATGAACATCAGAGAGAAATGGCAGCTGAGGTGTGTGGGGGTAGCTGCTTGGTTGGCCCATGTTTTTTTGGGGACATAATGTCAGTTCTTGGAGGGCACAGCAGGAACTGGTTTTCTGGAGAACTTTTTCTGGTGAAAACATTTCTGTTTAAGTGCTCTGTTCTTATTAAGCTTGAGGCTATAAAATGATTAACTTAAGAATTGACTGGTAACATTGTTAAAGGAAAGGGAGGCTCCTGACTTTTACAAAGAGCTTTACATTTTGAATTTTATTAATATAACTTAATAGCGTTATTGAAAGTGAAAAAACGTGAAAGTGACAACCCTTGTAATTGTGAAACGCAGCACAGCACAACACAACAAAATTCAACCTCTGCGTTTTACCAATACACACACATGCAACAGGGGCCAGCTATTGAAAGCACCCAGGGAGCAGTGACGGGGACAGTACCTTGCTCAAGGGTACCTCAGGGAAAACCTACTGGTGAGGGAATCGAACCCACAATCTTCCAATCCGGAGGCAACTCCCTAAACACTAGGTCACCGCTTCTATTGTATAATAAGTGCTTATAATCATCCATTACTTATTAACAACATTTTTTCCATAGCTCCAGAAGAACAGAAGCACTTTTCAGACAACAATCATTTTCTTGGCTGACAGCCTACATTTGAGGTTTAGGAGAAAAACGTTATGTTTGTTTTTTTGCTGAACTATTCTTTTAAAGATGAGCTCGGTAATCAGTTGATGAATGTTATCTTAGCCTTTTCTCCTGCCAGGACCCTGATTTGTAGTCGCAGTTCTTTGATGCTTTAGAAAATGCCTGTAATAAATCAGATACAAAAAGCTTTGTGTGTGTTTTTCTGCCCAGGGGTTTGACTTGTCTGGTTGCCAGCTCCAGCTGAAATCACGCATTAAGCTATCACGTATTAACACAAAGTTTCCATTGCTCATCTCTCTCCCTTCAACAGAAACCTTTTCCATCAGTCAGCTCGAACCTCCAGTATCTTATTTTGCACTTTGTTTTTTTTTAACTTTTTTTATCCGAAGAAACTGAAGTTCACAGTTGAAACGTTCCTAAAGTTGAAATGTTCCACAAAATGATTGTAATAGCTGACAACAAAGCATGCAAACCCATCACTCGTGAGAACGGCAGACGAGAGACGTCTTGGGTATATTTGAATGGTTGAGGAGCTTGGTGGGGCGTGACATGTTCACTTAAAACTCATCTTTAGCGAGCTGTCAGAAAGGAGATGTTGGCAGGTAAGGAGAACAAGCGCCTGTCGGGTTGAACAAGATGTAGATCGTTATTGTGCATAAGCCATGCATGGTGGCGCTCTGATGAAGTCGTGTTACATCACAGCCAGTGCTGCACTGACAGTCGAGCAAAGGAGCACATAGATAATCCAGAAGAGCGTGGCCTCGTTTCCCAAGGAACCTGCCTTTTCTTTGGTGTCAATCTGTCACCGCCCGGTGCTGATAAAGGTCGTGGCAAAAGTGTGTTTGAAAAGCTCTGACTGTGTTTAATGTTGGGAGCCATTCTCTATCTTCCACTGACAGCCTGGTGGGGGCTGGAGCACTGGGGGGAAGCGAGGCTGGCGTAATCGTGGCACGGCGGATCTCCGCAGCTATAATGAATGTGATTACTCCCAGATAAGGCACTTTCCTGATTGCCGCGGGGAAATTAAATCAGAGCCGCAGAGTTGGTGGATGGCACAATATCTCTCTTCTCACCGGCCTATCATCTTACTTTGCGGGGCTTGAAAGCAGCCCTCTTTTCATCTGTCTAACAAGCAGACGTTCAGTTACAATTAATTAAACACGCTTCTGAGCATGCACGGCCAAAGATACTGCAAAAGTGTCTCGCTGTCAGATTAAAATAGAGTACAAACACAGCGCCGCATAAAGCAATATTTTGAAAGAGGCATGCTGGCAGCCTTCAGTGGTATTTACATAAATGCTGGCAGCTTGGAACTACTAAATAATGATAAAATACTGAACTTACAAACTACTATTGATGAACTAGTATGAGGTAGGGAGGCAACCAAGTGTAGGCCCTTTGGGTACGTTGATAATATGATTAAAGTATGTTACACCACATGACAAGCTCATTATTCAGGAAGGAGTTGATGCATGACATCAATTAAAAGAAGGGGTAGAGGCATCAGTATCAGAATCACCATCATGGGCATGATCATCAACTTAGATATTAAAGATTCATTCAAGTTCAGAGTTCTTCATTTGATACGTTTAGTAAAGAGTTTCAGTGCAAACACACACAGTAAATTAAATACAGCATTTCGGTTAACAAAAGACCAAATATGTTTTTATTTTAATCACTAATTTATGCTTGTTTACATTAATCATAATCATTACATGGGCTGGAACTGTGGCCGAGTCGATGCTTCACAGCAAGAAGCTACTTGGTTCGATTCCCAAGTGAAGTGAAGTGGAAGAGATGGATGAATGGACATCCATTAAAACATAATTATTTATTTCACCAATGGACAAGTTAATCTTATGGCCTATGGCATTATTTTTTAATTAAGTTTTAGTTTGAAATACAAATCCTTCCATTAATTGGACTCAAGGATCATTAAGCTTCATATTATTCATACGTTTTTCTACTATTAAAAGAAAATACAAATGAACGTTGGAAGTTTTAAAATGATAAGTGTTCGTTTTCATATAATCTATTTAGGAAACACTTTGGGATAAGCAGTCCTTTGAAATCAGTACTTAACAAAAGGCTAGTAAACATTTTTGTTTGTTTAACTTTGATTGGAATAAGCTATTTTTAAATTTAAAATGTATTGCAAAATTTTCCACAAATTAAAGTGAAAGTGACCATTTTTGCCATCGTGAGTGCACAGTAATTACACCCATGACGTAATTACACCTTTGCACTTAACCCATACACACAAACACATGCAGCAGCTATTGAAAGTGCCCAGGGAGCAGTGACAGGGACGGTACCTTGCTCACTGGTACCTCAGGGCAAACTACTGGGCTGGGAAACGAACCCACAATCTTCTGATTCTGAGGCCAACTCCCTAACCACTAGGCAACCGCTGCCTCCACAAAGCCATTTTATAAAGACATAAACATATGCTTGGTCTTGTGACCAGGAAGGAAGTAACTGTGTCAGATGATCTTTTGTTCTGTGTTGTAAACAGTTATTGTTCTTGATAGCCACCACTTGCAATCCCATGATGGCTTGGATAGAGTCAACCCATCAGAGGCTGTGTTTCTGACTGGGTGTGTGGAGACCGACCCCATTCTACCTGTAGATCTATACAAGGGCAGCACCCAAATAATGGCCTAAATGTAATAAATAATATGTTTATATCCCAGAGGATTAAGAGGATTATGCAAGCAGTTTTAAAGTAACACTAATGACCCATCTTTGCTGTACCTTAGCTTCTACCAGTCATGGCTTTAACTAGCTTTGAGGGCACAGAGGTCCAGACCTCAGCAGTTTTGAAAGGTTTCTCCAATCATGCGACTCAATGGGGAAAAGAAATGTGACCTGATAATACAGAACCCTCTTTGCTACAATGCAAAACAGCTTGCAGCCCAAGGTTTCCCAGCCAACAGAGATATGACTGATTATCCTCTGATCTCAGAACTGCCCTTAGACTTGCCGCCTAGAGCGATGCTGAGTTCTCAATGTTCCCGTTACTTATTTCTGAAAATATTACATAAATATGAGTGTTTATGAGGTGAATTAAGGGATGTGTTTTTAAAATGTAAAGGCTGGTAGCACTTTATTATTATTATTTTTTTTCTAACAGCTGAGTAGTAAAACGGCAGCGTCACATGTAACAATTAGTTGTGGTTCTTTTTGAAAGTGAAAGTGAAAGTGACTGTCACGAAACACAGCCCAGCACACAGGGAATCACAGCTAAACGCATCCTCTGCATTTAACCCACACACACCTGGGGAGCAGTGATGGGGACAGTACCTTGCTTAAGGGTAACTCAGGGCAAGCTACTGAGCCATCATTCTATCCCACGACCTTCTGATCCTGGGGCAAGTCCCTAAACACTAGGCCACCGCTGCCTGTCAGTCACAATTCTGAAAACTGGACCTCCCTAAAATAGTCCACATAATGGTCTTTTCTCTACAGCTACCATGTCTTTGGCATTTTCTAGTTCTGATTACAGCTGTAATGTTAAGATTTAATAAAAAAAAATGATGTTTAAGTAAAATGGTCTTTTGTAAATGAACACCCATTACTAAGTGAAAATGGATCTCTTTATTGTTGACTTGAGCTCGATTTTCCAAACTGAACACACCACAGTCTGATACTCTGTAGGCTACATAAAAGAGAACAATGAGGCGTGCGGTCTGTAGCCGTGGAATATTAATGGCTTTTACATGTGCTATCATTTTATATGTGCCATCATTACTCATGGCGCTAATCATACAACCACAAGGCCTGCTTTTTATCCCGGGCCTCTAATCTTAGACGTGTCATCGCTGTAATGAAGAGACATTATTTGGTTGCAACGAATTATTAATTGCGGCCTGCACATTGTTTTTTGGTGGATTAATGTTCAGTACCCAATATGGGTCCAGTATCTATGCCAAGGCCCCCAGGAATCTCGGTAACCAGTGACAGCATTAACCCGTATCATATTTAGGGGGCCGTTAACAAACAGAATGTTAAACCATGTCGTTGCTGTTCATAAAAACTGAGTATGTCCCAAACACTGTAGAAGGCCAAAAAGGTCCATACTTCAAATGCTCCAATTTTGAAAAAAAGTTCATTTATCTCACAGTTTTGTGACTATTTATCACAAAGCACACGGTGCATTGCAACCGAATGCTCTGCATCTAAATCATTCTCCCCATGAAGCATCAGGCAGCCATGCGTCCAGGAGCAGTGTCGGGGACAGTACCTTGCTCAAAGGGCTCCTCAGGGTAACCTATTGTTCTAGGACTCAAACCCACAACGTTCCAATCAAGGGACTAAAAATAGACTAAAAATATTAAAGGCAGCCTCTGTGTTCAAGCATTGTAGACAAATAGAAATTCACACTTTCTTCTCATTTATTTTTTTTAACCTGAATTTTAAGCAAGCAAATTTCCCAGTTTCTTAGCACATACATGGTCCAGTTGGTGTTGAATAGTTTCATAGATATAGATAAAGTTCCGTTTTATTCTTATTTGCAGTCGCAATGGTCAATTACCACTGGAAATCATTTTTAGTCTAGTCTTGGGCTTAACATAACACTGGGCAAACGACTCTTTTAAATTGGTTTCCAGGATGTTATTTAAGCCTAGTATTAGCAGACATCAAAGGGTTCTGTTTTATAGGTGCTTGCAAGATCTACATCTTCCTTTTATTATGTTTAGTAGAACGAAAGAAATTGAGCCTATATTTTATTGTTTATCTGAAAGATAAATAGGCCTATTCACTTTACTAAGGCACTGTTTTTAACATCTCAGTTCCCAGTACTGTGGACCCCATGCATTGCGCACTGTTAGTTTTTCTCTCCTCCCATGTTTCATTTGACTCCACCAACCAAAGCAAAGTTGTTTTCTTTATACCTTCGGCCTGACCCACTTTAGCCCATTATACTGCCCGGCTACTTCTATGAACTGCTTGAGGGTCTGACACAAGAACAGACCGGGTTTCTTCAATATGCTTGTTTCTTATAATGATAAACTTCATGAGGTTGCCCTGAATGTGAAGGGTAATCTCAGAGGGATTTCACGGCATGCTCAGAAAATAAGATGGCCTTCAAAAGCTTCGCCTGCCACTGTCGCCCCGCTGAAGAGCTTGGCTTTTTACGCACAGAGCTTTCCTTTTAGAAGCAGGATCAGACGTAATCTTGTCAAAAGAACCGTCTGAGTGTGCTGATGCAAGTTAACTATCCAAGTTATGTCTGAGTTACAGCTAAAATAGATACCAATCAGCTCCTTTACAGCTTTATAGTGCAAATGATGTCACATTCAGCAGGTAACCCAGTTCTCCTGAAATATGTAAATGCTCCTTCATTATTCACAATAATAATAATTAAAAAAAAAGATCTTAAAAACATACCTGGCAGGTTTGATCACACTTTAAGTCAAGTTAACAGGAAGTGCAGGAGCCACTGTGCCAATCCGGGCCAAATTTCAGTGTGTGATTTTGGATATTTTCAATTTAGTCAACTTTATTAGGCCCTCAGGGGGAAAAGGATACAAGCATAATTGCAAGGATCCCATTAGTGCAAGAACCAAAAAGGATAAAATGATATTAAGAAACAGCGCAGTGGAATCTGCAATAAAGCCTGGGTCCACAAGGGGGAATTAGATCTCTCGCAAATAAAGGATTGCTAAAGATTCAAAGATCTTCCGTCTTATATTTTGCTTTAGATCGTCTGATAGATTATTATTAGAGTTATTCATTTATTAAACCACTTAATGCTCAATTGAATCCTAAGTTGAGAATAAAATTCATTAGTATCTTTTCAGAAACAGTTCTGGATCTAAAGAGGTTCATTATTTGTCTTTAACAAGAGTAAAAGACAAATAATCGATAATAATCGTAAGATCATGACACTTATGTAACCTTACTTAAACTTACATGAAGGCTCAGTTTTGCATTTTTCTCTTTTTTCTGGGGAAAAGCGATATTAAAATCATCAAACTCATCTTATATGACAAATGAAGCTAGTGGGAAGAAGCTTTTATGCAGTGCTATGAAAAGTATTCACCCCCTTTCCCCTATTTCCCAGATTGTTTATTCATTACATTAAATCGTTTCTGTTCTCGGTAAAAATCTAGTGTGATGAAGTGAAAGTGACTTAGAGTAAAACATGGAACAGCACACAGTGAACCGCAACACAATGTGACCCATGCTTTTTACCCAGTGCAGCAAGTGTAGCAGTGAAGGGGACAGTACCTTGCTCAAGGGTATCTCAGTGCAACCTACTGTTCTGGGATTCGAACCCATGACCCTCCAATCCTGGGACATGGTCCCTAACCACTAGGTCCAATGCAAAATGCACCCAGAGTAAACACAAACACACCATCATAAAGTGATTTGTGGTTCAGTCGAGAACGAAAACTTTCCAACAACTATATCCCCAGTGTGAGAAACTAAACACCCCCTTAAGCTCTCAATCAATCAGTTAACCCAGTTTAATTGATAAATTGTTAAATTAGAGCACCTGTGCTCAGGATTGATTGGTGCCAGCTGAGTCTAGACATCTCTTTAATCCAGTCTTTTGAGCAGTGAGGAGATTTTTTAAAGGTCTCAGCAATAGCACACTGTGTCCCGGTCACAAGAAATTTGAGAGGAACACAAAGAAAGTTGCTGAAGTATGTCAGTAAGGAAAGGGTAACAAATCAAGCTTTCAACCTCTATGACTCCCGTGAACGGCCGTGACAGCTGTTCTTTACAAATGAAGAAGATATTACATAGCGGTAAGTCTTCCCAGGACAGGCCAATCTAGCAAACTGAGTGACAGGGTGTGTGGAATACCAAAAGATTGACCTCGTTCTATCTATAGATCTATAGCACCCATATAATGCCCTCAATACAATGAATAAGGTCCCAGAGAGTGTTGGTGGTTATGTAAGCATTTTTGAAGTAGCACTAGTAATCTGTCTATGTTGTAACTCACCTTTTACCAGCCATGGCTTTAACTAGCTATGAGGGCACAGAGGTCCAGACCTCAGCAGTTTGGAATGATTTCTCCAATCATGAGACTCAATGGGGGAAAGATATGTGCCTTGATAATACAGAACCTTCTTTGCTACAATGCAAAACAGCTGGCATTTCAAAACTTCCCAGTCAGTAGCGACATGATTGATTATCCTCTGATCTCAGAACTGCCCTTAGACTTCCTTGCCCAATATGTTTAGTTTTGCATGAGACTGTTCACAATTTACAGGTGAAAATATTACAACTCTGGGGATAGTGTTCTATAGACTGATCAGTCAAATGTGGAAATGATAAAACATTTGTTCAATCTGGTATAAAGTTATTGCAGCAGTAGTAGATGTGAATGTGTTTATCTGTGTGTCTACCCTGCGATGGACTGTCGACCTGTCCAGGGTTTCCCCGCCTGTGAAAGCCGGGATAGGCTCCAGCACCCCCCCCTCGACCATAACTAGGACAAGCGGCTATGAAAATGAGTGAGTGACTTATTTCCCGGCTTTTTCCTCTCAACTAATACTTAAAATATTTAGCTTGATTGTGGCCAAAGCTCAGTCTAATAGCTGCTCTGAAATATCAGATTACTTTATTGTTTTATTGCAAGCAGTGGTGAACATTCAGGTCAACAACTTATTGAGTGTTATGAAAAATGGCTGCAGGACTAAATGAGTATTTAAAGCCTTCAAAACGTGCACAGCAAAAAGCAATAACGATCATGTGTTTATCACTGCACTGACCTCCCTTCAGATATTTTATCCGTATATTGTTCCAGCATGATAGCGTTATTCCTTTTTCTTCAATAAAGCTATCATGTAGACAAAAATAGGGATATAATGTCCTGCGAATAATCTGAGGAGTAAAATGTTCTTAGTTATTAGACATTAGACTCATAGACCTACATTTTTCTTTGCATTTCACTTCATTTTAAGTGCCAGAAAGAACTCATATTTACTTTTACATGGTCATTTTTTTCAGTCTCTCTGTTCCACAGAACACACTTCTTTAAACAGGCCGTATTGATTACTGTGGCTTTCAGAACAGAGAGCTTCAGAGAGCTCTTTGGAGATGATTCCATTTATTGTCTGTTATAATTTCAGCCCGATCAATTTTGTCTACCCCACAAGTCGGTGTGATTTCTCAGAAAAGAAGAATTAAATGCAACAATATATCATGCTCTGCTGTCCTGAAAATACAGATAATACAAATGCACATAAAACAACCAACCCTAACGTTATAACCATCTGCCTGGTTTTGTGTAGGCCCTGAAACAACAACTTGTGGCCTCCAAAAGAGCTCTGAAGTTGTTCTGGGGTATCTGCACCAAGAAATCAGAAGAAGATCTTTTGAGGACCTTGAGCACTTTGTTGTGTTGCCTGTTCCTGAAGATAGTATCATCTGTTATGCCCCTGAAAGAGGCTATTGCCATTAAGGAATAACGTTGCTATGAATAGCGCACTATTACTAATAGTGCACTTAGTCTGCTACAACGGGGTGGTATGTGTAAGTTATCTCCAGATTAATCCTGGGAGCTGAGGTTTTCCAGCAGATCATTGTCCAGAGTGTCACACCGTTGCCAAAGCATGTTGGGGCAGCGGTGGCCTAGTGGTTAGGAAGTTACCTCCGCATCGATTCCCTCACCACTAGGTTGCCCTGAGGTACCCTTGAGCAAGGTACCGTCCCCGTCAGTGCTCCCTGGGTGCTTTCAATAGCTGCCCACTGCTACACGGCATTTGCATGGGTTAAATGCAGAGGTCCAATTTCGTTGTGATGACCTAGTGGTTAGGGATTGGCCCCAGGATCAGAAGGTCATGGGTTTGAATCCCAGACCAGTAGGTTGCCCTGATGTATCCTTGAGCAAGTCCCTGTCTTTGCTCCCTGGGTGTTTCAATAGATGCCCCCTGCTGCACATGTGTGTGGGTTAAATGCAGAGGTCTAGTTTCGTTGTGTTTCACAATGATTAGAGTAGTCACTGTCGCATTTTTCATTTTCCCAATACACAAACGTGCACACAAACTGAACTCACTCACTCATTTTCTTAGTCGCTTGTCCTAATTAGGCTCACAGGGGGTGCTGGATTTTATCCCAACTTTTGCAGGGCGAAAGGCAAGGAAACACCCTGGACAAGTTGCCAGTTGGGGAGAACACGCAAACTCCGCAGAGAAAGGACCCGGGATGCCCCATCCAGGAGTCGAACCCAGGACCCTCTCGCTGTGAGGCTACATGCTACCCACTGTGTCGCCTTCAAACTGAACTGTTTATATGTTTATTTTAATATAAATATTACATAAATATGTAAGGTAAGAAAGGGAACAAATTGTGGCACAAATATGGATTTCTTATAGCCGGGTCAGGTTTAACCTATTGGTTCTGTGAACACTTTGACACTGAACTGCCTCCTTTTACACAGCAATCTGTGTTCAGAGAGGAGACTTGTGTTACGGTGCCATGTTCACTAAACTCTAATGGCCTCTACAGGCTGAAAGAGAGTGGGCTTTCATGTTCATGTTTCATGTTCGTCAGTCCAACTGCCCACTTCCCTGCAGACAGCCCCTCAGACGTGATCCAGCGAAAACAAATTCCATGTCTGCTGCTCCCTGCGCCTTCCCGGTGGATAACATGAGTCAATATTTTCTCTCCATCTCCCTGCGCTCACTTTGTTTTTAATGGGCTCTAAGCTGCCGGGTGGTCAGATCACAGTGTCTCCGCAATAAGAGATGGTGTCCAGGGGAAAGTGCTTTGAACTGGGATTTGAATACCAAGAATCAAAACAAAACCTTTGGGCTCCAGTTTTGACCTGGGTTTGACATGTGTTTTGGCAAATTATGACCTTTTAAATCATTAAGTGCTGAATGTGATCATAGTGTCAAATTCCAATCATAATTATTTTTAGCTTTAGTAGCTTCGAAAAATAACAAAAATATTGACCTAAATGAGATCTTTGCAATCATTTGAAATCATTTTTAATCTAGTTACTCTACAGTCTTATGCCAAAAGTTTGGGCAAACTTGAGCAAATTCCATGCAATTTCTTTTCTGAGTGTACTCCTTTCACAGTTCTGCACAATTTTAAAGCACAATTATTGTTTATTTGCTGCATTTAACGTAGCCTCATCTAAAAGTAATGGAACATGTGTTTTATATGCATGTTAAACTCAGAGAATATGTTTTTTTTTGCACTAAAATTTGCAGGATTGAATGATTTCTGATTCAGCAGTCCTATTTATTGTCATACTTTAGTAATATTTTATTTTATTTTTTTGTGTTTCTATTATTCCATCAGATTTTTGGGGCTGCTTCACCTCCTAGGCCAGCAGAGATATCAATATTGTCCCAATTCTGTCTCGGCATTCTGAGTGTATGTAGCAGGCTTGTCAGCAGGTTTTTGATATGATGGTCAGATTCTGAGAAGCAGTCTGTCAAATTCGGACTTTTTCCCATAGATATAAATAGGACATTTTGATACAATTGTAAAGGGACTTGCATGTTTAATGGAGAGTTTTACCTTCAGGTTTAAACAGAGACCTATGCAATTGATGTGTTTAAAGATACCTAATCGGATGTTAATGTTCAGCAAACAAAGTTCAGATATTTCTCTTAGAATCAGTCATTGATTTCTGTAACTATAAAACTGTATAGCAGAGAGCGGAGTTTGAAGTCCAGCCAAAGACAAATGTTTATTGTTTCCATTTTAAAGACACAGTGGTGGCCTATGTAGGGGTTAGGGTCAAGGCTCCATGATCACTTTTTCACATTAGGTAGGATGGTCCTGCATCCTAAATTCTACAGAGGAACCATCGAGAGCATCCTGAGCAGCTGCATCACTGCCTGGTACTGGAACTGCAATGTCTTAGACTGCAAGTCCCTACAACGGGTTGTGAGAACTGCTGAGAAGATCATCTGGTTCTCTCTGCCTTCTGTTCAGGACATCTTCACCACTCGCTGCATCTGCAAAGCAACCAGCATTGTAGATGATCCCTCCCACCTGTCCCACACTCTCTTCTCCCTCCTGCCCTCCGGGAAAAGGTTCCGCAGCATACGGGCCTCCACTTCCTGGATGAGAAACAGTTTCTTCCCCCTGGCCATCAGACTCCTGAACTGAATCACTTTACTTGTTTATTTATTTTTGCACTCCGCACTTTAACCAAAACACTGCTGCTCCATCATATTGCCAGTAACATGGGCTGCTTTGTTCTGCATCACTGCAAGAACAAAGCAGTGTCAGATGAATGCGCTGCATGTTCTGTCTACTGTTCTGTCTGTTGTTGTTGCACTGTCTGTTTGTCTTATGTCTTGTCTCATGTCGTGTCTTATGTGTAGCACCAGGGTCCTGGAGGAATGTTATTTCGTTCCGCTATGTACGGTGTAAATGGTTGAAATGACAATAAAATCCTACTTGACTTGACTTGACTTGACTTGAAATTGGGGAAAAGACTGGGCAGAAAAAAAAATGAATAGAAATCAGATTTCCTAATGTTAACAAAAAGAACACATTTTCAAAACCAGTCAGAACATAAGAAGACTTGACTTAAACCCTTCTTCTCCTTCTTCTTATTTCGGCTGCTCCCGTTTGGGGGTCACCACAGTCATCCGTTACCATATCTTCCTGTCCTCTGCATCTTCCTCATTCAAACTGACCACCTGCATGTCCTCTCTCGATGAGGTACCCTTGAGCAAGGTACCGTCCCCGTCACTGCTCCCCAGGCACTTTCATAGCTGCCCCCTGCTGCACGGTGTTTGCATGGGTTAAATGCAGAGGTCCAATTTCGTTGTGGTTCACTGTGTGCTGTGCTGTGACCTCGCAATGACAAGAATAGTCACTTTCACTTCCATGTCCTAATTACAGGGACAGTCCTCCTGAAGCAATTCAGAGTTAAGGGTCTTGCTCAGGGACCCAGTGGTGGTAGTGCAAGTGGTGGGATTCAAACTTGAGATCTCTTGATCCATAGTTCCTTGGGCAAGTACCACTAGACCATCACCATCATCACCACAATTTAATCTTTGTCTCTCTTCTGGACATGTCCAAACCAATGCAACCTTGCTTCTCTAACGTCACACCCAATGAAAATCTCAGCATCTTTAACTCTGAAACCTCCGGCTCCACCTCCTCTCTTTTTGTCAGTGACTTGGCTTAAACACAATAACTACAAGATATATAAATAAATAAATCGCACCCTTGAGCAGTTTGAATGCAAAGCTGTGAAAAGCCACATTCATGGTTAATGCAAGAGCATTCCTTCCCTCTGCACCTTTAGCCTCCTGCGATCATCCTGGCAAACAGAATGGGACTTTTTCATCAAACCCACCGCTATGGTCTGGAAAATATAATGTAGCTTCATTGCAAGCTGGCTCACCTTTACAGTTCACCTGAGGCTTCAGAGCAGGACACCAGAGTTTTACTGATTTATAGAGGGGCTCATGAACGGCACACATGTTCAGCAGGAATGAAATAGAAGCAGCCTGGCTCCTGATGTTCGTTATAAGGGCTGAAAGATTTTCTCCAGTCGCAAGCTTTTTATAGACATTTCGAGTTTATTTTCACCACCAACATCCATTCTGACTTTCTCAACAATGTTCAGCACTTGACTTCTGAACTGCTACTTGCTTCAGTTGCTTTAAAAACAGAGCGGCTAATCAGCAGGAGGTATGGAAATTATTGGAGGGATTCCATGAAAATAATGTGTATTTGGTGGATTTTGGCACCAAACCATCTCTCTATCCTCCAGCTTTTCTGTAATACTGCAGAAAAGGATTGCCTTCATATTTTTGCGTTCATATTTCTAAGGTCAGAATCCTTTTCTATGCTCCAAGAAAATCATACATCCCCTGTTCTGTTTTTCTGTAGAGGCTTAAGATTATTAAGTGTGGCAAAAACACACATTCTTTACTTAAGTAGAAATGCAGATACATGTCTGAAAAACTCAGAACACAAGTCTCAGAAATGTACACAGTATAAAGTTAAAAAAGTGAGATTTTGCAGGAAATCTCTGCTGGCTCTCTGTATGGACTGAAGCTCACATCATATTATAATTTATAGATTATGACTCCATTTCAAAATCCAACTAGACAATCTCATTTCAGAATATTATCGTGGTTCACTGTGTGCTGTTTCACAATGACAAGTTGTCACTTTCGCTTAAATGTTGGGCTGCTAGTGAGAAATGAGAGCTGGGAAAACAATTTATACAAGCATGACTGAGTTAAAAGTGACTTTAGCTCTCTTTATATAATAAAATCTATGTATAATAATAAAAAATGCATTTAAACACAAACACTTTTATTGAATAGAATAGAATAGAATAGAATAGAATAGAATAATAATTTATTATACCTCGAATGGGAAATTCGGGTGTTACAGGGCTCTTTAACAAGAAAGAAAGAAAGAATATAAAAAATATATTAAAAATATAAAAAAACGAGGAAAGACATCTATATACATATATGCATTATATAACAATAATAATAATAATAATAATAATAATAATAATAATAATAATAATGGGGCAGCGGTGGCCTAGTGGTTAGGGAGTTGGCCCCGCATCGGAAGATTGTAGGTTCGATTCCCACCCATGTGGGTTGCTCTGAGGTACCCTTGAGCAAGGTACCGTCCCCATCACTACTCCCCGGGCGCTTTCAATAGCTGCCCACTGCTGCACGTGTGTGTATGGGTTAAATGCAGAGGTCCAATTTCGTTGTGGTTCATGTGTGCTGTGCCGTGACCTCGCAATGACAAGGGTTGTCACTTTCACTTTTTTTCACTTTTTTTCATAATAATAGTAGTAAATACTAATAAATCAATTCTAAATAAATAAATGAAATAATAACAACAACAACAACAATAATAATAATAATAATAATAATAACATTAATAATAATAATAATAACAATAAAATAATAACAATGATAACAACAACAACAACAATAATAATAATAATAATAATGATGATGATGATGATGATGATGATGATGATGATGATGATAATAATAATAATAATAATAATAATAATAATAATAATAATAATAATAATAATGGATGAGTAATATTAAATAGATAATGTTAGGTTGAGTTGTGGAGTCTGATAGCTGCAGGTAAGAATGACCTTATAAACTGATTTGCACCGTTAAATTAAAAAGCTACTGGTTTTGATCAAAATGTTTTCTGTCAACATTTGTCAACATGAGCCTTTCCCCTGAGGAATCTCCAAATTAAGGAAAAGTAAACTTTAAAAGGAAGAGATGGTGGTATTTTGACAAAACTTGTGCACCCATTGACAGATGGGTTAAAACAGTTTATTCCTTGTGGCTGTTATGGGAGCTGATGCACCTCCAGCTTTGTGTTAAATTGTGAACTAAAGTGTTTCTAACATACAATCACAGACCACTCAAAACCAATCGTGCACCCACTAAAGATCTACTAAATGGCAGAAATGCCACTCATGCTAGCCGGCAAGCCAATGAAACCGAAACTCCTGCCACCATAACTTACAAAAAAGATTTTCCTTTAATGCATTTTTCCCTTGCTTGCTTGTTTGTGGGTTTTTTTACTCCACACTCTGACCTTTTGGCCTGTGGGGATAAAGGGACAGTGTGTAAGTGTGGCTTTTTTTGCAGAGTGGTGAAAAATCTCCCAACCCTGCCCTCTTCTGATGTGCCCTCGTCGCTCTGGATTTGAGTCCACAAGCAGACTCACACACCATGTTAGCTAATTATGTTCACCCCACTGCACCAGCTCTGGATGAGGCTTTCTCAGAGCAGCATATTACAGGCCTCATAGAGCACCAACACTCGCCTGTCAGAATTAGCCTGTGGAGCCTGAGACTCATTTATTCTGGGATGGGTGAGAACTTGGGTTTAATTGAGGGAGAGAGAGAGGGATAGAGAGAGAGAAAGAGAGATAGCTGTGGAATATTATGCTTGACTTTACTTGGAGGATACTTATTACCCTTCCAATGTCTTTATGGCTGCGGTGCACTAGTTACTGTAATAGGAACTGTATGGTAATTTGTCTTAAGACCTGCACAGATATTGCAGGAGTGTTTCACTTCTGACTGGGGGTGCAAGTGTATGTGCATGTAAAGTGATCCCCAAAAGTATTAGGACACCAACAATTCAAGCTCTGATGAACCTTTTTAGTTTGATTCAAGCTTTTAAAATGACAATTGTTGCAAAAAATGACACATTTAGGGTAACATCAAACTGATTTTTTTCATGGAGAACAAACGGAGCCCGTCTATAAAGCACGAGGTGGATTATTACAGCCAGAGCTATTCAGGGCAGAGCAGATTATATTATGATGCAGTTATTGAGGGACTGGTCACCTTGGCAGTGCCCTGTGCCATCCTGAAGATGTGGAGAAGTGCGTACTTTGGAGAGATGGAGCTCCATCCAATAGCTTTGGGGTGAGATGAAATGACCAACTCATCATTCAGCATCAGAATCTGACCATACAAATGCTTGAAATCAGATCGTCTCAGCAATGTTCCAAGGTTTAGCCTTCCTAGAAGGGCTGAGGCGATATGAGAATTTCACTTGGAAAGTGTACCATCTCAAAATACTTCAGCTCTAGTGCTGTAGGTCCCATTCTTGATCTTCAGAAGTTCCACTGCCCAGTGCACTTTGCCCTGCTCTTGCACAACCACTTCCTCCCATGAAAGGCTTGGAATAAGTTGATTAAATGAATCAGGTGTGTTGGGAGGAAAACATTAAAATGTGTAGAGCAGGGAGCCCTCCAGGATGTAGGTTGGGAATCTCTGCTGGAGCATATTTCACGAGAGTAACTTTAATACTGTTTGTATAAAGCCTTGTCTTATATTAACCCATGATTTTTCTTTACAAATCCCTAATGTAACACACTTGATAGAGATAAATGCTTCAGGAGTATCTTAATGGGCGAATCAAGTGGATTTGATTAGAACTGCAATAAACCTCTGCAGGAGAATCACTAAACTAATTAAAGCAATGCTTTGGTGTTTTTCAACCCTAATCTCTATTTGCTGCAGCTGTATTATTGCTTCAGCAACTGACCAGTGCCTCCTTGTAAGTCAACAGATTTGTTTTGAGGTTAGGCAAGTGCATCAAACGTATTATATGCAATAATCAACATCATGATACAGATGAAGCTGAAAATATATAACCATCATGGTGCAGCACATCATATATCATGGTGCAGCACTTGTTCGAGTCCCACCTGTATGGACATGTTCGTGTTTTTTCTTACTCTTATACGCTTGCTGGAAAAGCTTATTATTTATAATCTAAAATCTGAAAAAGATTAAGCGGTATAGGAAATGCAAAATGAATGAATGAATGAATTTAATGTTTTTAAAACTTTCTTTAATTTCGATTTCATTGCAGACATTACGATCCCCTCTCATTTCAGATGTTTTGTCTGGTCAAGTACAATTCATTTGTTAATATATATTCATTCCTAACTTCAGGTCTACAACACGTTCCAAAAAGATCTGGGATGGAAAAGAATTTACCTCTTTGTAATGTTGTCCTTCATTCTCACAACACTTAAGATATTTTGGTACCAAGGGCACCAAGAGGTGAAGAGATATATTTTATCACATTTTTCATGCAAGCAGAAAGCAACAGTGCAGAGTCATTGTTGCTGCTTTCTTCATTTCAAAATTCTTCACACATTTTTCTACTGGGGACAGGTTAGAACTGCAGGTGGGCAAGCTCAGTGACTGCAGCCATGACTTTGCAATATGTACAGAAAGTGTTTTGCATTGTCTTGTTGGAAAAGATGTTTTTCTGAAGTTAACTTATGCTCTAAAATGTCCTTTTTTTGCATTCTAGTCCCAGAAGCTTAAATGTTCTTTGTCAAGGAAACACGCCAAGAGATCCTGGCATTTGGACATGCTGCTGATAACAGTCTGGATTCGTCCATTCCTTTCAAAAAACATGTCCACAGTACACATTTCCAATGTGTGAGGGTCCATTACAGACGTTACTGGTCATGGTGAACATAAGGCTTCAGTTTGAAGTTTTTATTGGAACTTGCAAATGTAATTCTGGATTGTAACGCTTGCCACAGGTTTGTCAAAGTAATCCCTCACCCGTGATGTTCTCTCACCTCTTGATGAATGATGGTTTTTGATGCAGTGCTGTCTGAGGGCTCTGAGATTATTGGCCTGTAGTTTGAAATGTTTAATGATATTATGGCCTGGAGAGGAAAAGATATGCAAAACCTTGCCTATTCTTCTCTGGGCATCATTGTTTTTAAACATTTCAATCATTTTCTGCTCATATTTACTTCTCAAAGACTCAGCCTTTTGTGCCGCTGCCTTTGTACCAAATCATGATTACAATCACCTGTCACTTGTTAGAAATCACACTTTTTTTGCCTCATTACTAGACCCGCAACTGCATTTCCAACATTTTACGAATGTGTTGCAGGCCAGAAATGCAAGAAATGGATGTAGATGCAATGGTATAAAAGTCAAATAGAAAAAATCTGTATCAGTACGGCCCAACTTTTCCTGATTTGGGGTTATCATTGATTAGTTAGCTCAGGTATACTGGGAGCAGGTAAACTTCTAAATTGTATAGCACAAGTGGGCCTCCAGGACCAGTGCTGAAATATACAGTTCTAAATATTTTCTAGGTTAAAGCCTCATGATCAACATTTCTGAAACATTGCAGACACAAATAATAAACCATTGATTGATGGAAAGAAACAATGATTAATGGTGCAGATTCACTAATGAAGTGAAAGTGAAAGTGACCGTCTGTCATTGTGAAACACAGCACAGCACACACGTGCAGCAGGGGGCAGCTATTGAAAGCGCCCAGGGAGCAGTGATGGGACGGTACCTTGCTCAAGGGTACCTCAGGGCAACCTACTGGTCTGGGATTCAAACCCACGACCTTCTGATCATGGGGCTGACTCCCTTATTGTGTATAAATGTTTGTTGCATTTCTCTATATGGTATTAGGTTGTAAATAATAGTTGCAATAGTTGGCATTTTTTGCAGGGAGAGAGCATGGACAGAACAAAAAAATGAAAAACCATGATCTCTAACTTCAATTTGTACTAGGTGTTTCTTCAATACTTGTGGCCTGTAGTGTGTGTGGCCTGTACGATCGTACTGCCCTGCACATTTGTTGCAGCTCTTTGATTCTACCAGGTGTCACAAAGCATACTGAGATGAATGGGGTGTTTCTCAGCATCCGCCGGTGTGTGTGCTTTATGCAGGGCGAGCTGTTCGCTGTGCACACTGCATGAGAGCTTCCCTGCTCTCGAAAAATGAGCGGTGTGATTTTATTTAACAGCTCATTTAACTCTCCTGTAAAGGACTTTTTACCTCGGCCTTCAACTAGCGCTGGGCGTGTTGTGCAAAAGCACCCCCTGTCAGATGAAAGGCAGAAAAGAGTAAACAAAACTCACACACACTCCATGCCGTAGGCTCTCTGAGCAGCAGGCCGTCAAAATTTAAAGTCGAAGCAAACGCAGAGAAAGTTTGAAAGAATTTTCTTTGGGGGGAATAGGGGGTTGCTCTGCAGGGAGACAAACATATAAGTTGTATTCCCAAGTAAAATTAAGCCCATGTTTGTGGGATAAGTATGTCTGAAGGAGCAGCAGAGAGTGAAAATGTATTCTTCGTAATGAATTCAAAACTCAATCAAAATCCAGTAAACAGAGCATGTCCAATGGTGCGCTTTTCAAAAAGCTCATTTATTTGGAGAAGCAAGGCTTAGTGAATGATCTGCTTCAGTGGAAAAAAAATATCATACATTTTCTCCTTTACCTCAAAATGTAGTGCATCAGCCAAGACAAGCTGGACGTCTGAAGTTTGTGTGTATAGTTTTGCAATGGAGTTACGAGACCAATGTAGCCAACAAGGAATGCAGTTGTGGAACCACAAGCAGCTTTGTGCAATCAAGTTTCTAGAACTTTTCCCTCTGAACACAGAAATGGTCCATGTTTGCAGAAGGCAGGGTGATGGACAGGGTCAGAAACCACATAAGCAAGCCTGTTATTACTCAACAGGTCAACATAATTTAAGGCAAGACAGGGGTGCTAACTAGTTGGGGTTCCAGGCCGTGGGTACGAGAATTTGAATAATTCTAGGTTGGCACAGTAGGAATGTGTGAGGTGAGAAGGTCCTAGAGAGTTTCCTCCAGGTGCTTCAGTTTTCTCCCACAGTCCAAAGACAAGTCAGGTGCATTAACGTAAATTGCATATAATCTGGGGTGTTTCTCCACTTTTTGGCAAAATTACAACGGCACCAAATTTATTCCACTTGACATATATCAACTCTATCAAGTGCAGAACAATTATGAAGCTACATCAGGTCTGCATGCAGCCTCAAGTGTATGTGTAGGTTGTCATAGGCTGCTTATATGACTGAAATAAAGGACTGGAGAATTTTTAGGTCTTCAATGGACAGAAATGTGTGAAAATTTCAAATGAAATGGAAGAATATTCCAGTTGACATAGGGTCTTAATATTACCTGAAGGTTGTTTAACCTTTAAAAGCTTCACAATTTTAATTATAGTGACTAATAAGATGCAAAGCTCTGATCCTAGGCAGTGGCCATCAGCTTCAAAATCTTTCTAATAACAAATAAGTTGGATGTGTGCCTGATAAAGTCACCACACTGTGCAGGACACCAGGTCTATAGGACTAGAGTTGTGCACCCCTGCATTAGACTCATTCCTGAAGGAGACTGGGAGGGTTCTTTAAAGCCGTGATTCTCAACCAGTCTCCCAACACAAAGGGATAGAGGACAACTGTGGACTGTTTCAAGGTCCCTGAGGACCAGACTGAGAAACACTGCCTCGGTGAACCATTATTGTTTATAATCCTTTTAAAACTTTAATCCTTTTTTATTATTCAAAGGATCTTTAAGCTTGAATTATTCTTTACACTCATATCTCTCATTTCTGCTGAGATTATATAGGAAACCAAAAGTCCTTTACGAGATCTCTTGAGGAACCTTTGGTGGTATATTTGTCAGTAATTAGTATTTAAAGCCTTCCTATTTGTGTCATTAGCTATTCACTAGTGACCAGGCTAATGCAGATAACAAGGTGTATGGTGAAGAACAAAGAAAGAGCCTCAGAAACTAAGCAACTTTTAGCTGATCAGCTTCACCAGCCTTAGGTGGAAAACTATGAATCTGATTTTTGGCAGCTGTGGTTGCAGTGGAGAGAGAACAGTTTATCTGCTGAGTGCCAGGCAGCCAGACACACCTTGTTCTTCTAAGCCTCTCCACATACCTAAACAATGATCTCTTCTCGCACCCCCTGCTATGTGCCCAAATAAGGGCCTTGCAAGCTGAAGAACAAGTACGTGTGCATACTTCAATCCCACCTCTCACCCAGCTGTAGAAGAGACCAGAGAAATCCTCCTTTCAACGGATATCTGAAAGGAAAAAAAGCTGCCTGTCCAAAAATAATTCCTTTGTCTCACCCTCCTCTATCTACACGTCTTTTATAGGAACCCAGGGCCCGGTACCTTCCCCCTCTCGCCATTTCAAGGTTGCTAAACCTGTTCTTCATCTGCCCCCCTCCCTAGTCCCTGTCCAAGCGTGGTCAATTTTCCTGCCAAGTGAACCAGAATGGCAACAAAAGAGGAGTGGAGAGACGGTGCAGTGCAGAGATCAGCCCTTTTCTCGGGACCGTGACCCCACTCGTCCCGTCCTGGCGGGATAGCGAGCAGCTAAATGATGATCCAGCATGAGCCATAACTGTCTTGAACAATGGAGGTCAAATTCTATTCATACATCTGTGGAGACCATACAGCCTCAAAGAAATGTAAACATATATGATGTTGATGGTTCTGTAGCTATTATATATTTATGATTGTATTATTTATTAAATGAATCAAATCATACAAATAAACAAATAAACCAGTTTAAACAATTGCAGTAAAGACTTCGGATTCTAAAGAGGGTTACAGAAAAGAAACATGATGAACATAAAGAAAGAGCTGGACAGTGGGAGCTGCTGGTTACCCAAAAATCTTAAATGAATAATAAATATATTTTTTTAATGTTAATCATTTTAAATAAAATAAAATGGAAATTAAATATATATGTGTGTGTGTCTGTGTGTGTTTATGTGTAACATATGACATTAAATATATTATTTTCTAATTAAAAATAGACCTAATTCAATTTTATGTTATCACATTCAAGCTTCTTTAATCATTAATAATTCATATTTTATGTATTTAATTTTTTTTCTTTTGGTCTTTTCCAGTTTGAAAAATGTGACAAGAGATTATACTATGCACTTTTTCTTTTTTTTTTCAGAAGACCTTAGACTCATCCAAGATATATGCAAACAGGTTTTGACATTGAAAAATTTGAGTGTGCAAACTCTTAAAGAAAAGCATCAGAGTATCTGTGAGCGGAATGTTGATGGTGGTTCATTTTGTGACTTAAGCTTATGAAAAATATAATTCTTCTGGTTTTGAAACTTGCTAAGGGGTAAAACTCAGCCAGCATGATGGTCCAAGATGGAGACTGTACAGCTGATCCCCTGGACAACTTGGAGTTGAACATGCTCAGAACATTATCACTGGGGACTTCAGGAGAAGCCTCCTTCCACTACCAGCTCACAAGACTGTGTTCTTTGTCCTTGTCTGTGTCCTTGAAGTTCCTATGAACAGCGATCTCCAGGGACCTGAGAAGGGAGATCCAACATCCACTCCACCTCAAAGAAAGCTCAACAGAGGTTGTACTTCCTGCTAGCTGCAGAACAATCCTGTCATCAGCACCTGCCTCACAGACCTGTGAAGCTTCACCACAAACACAATATCCACAAACTAAGCTTCTCAGATATTGAAATATTTATCTCCTCCAGAATCAGGAAGATTTAATGTTCATCTCCAGTTTGAGGACAATTTCAGAGAAGATTGCCTTCCTCGGGAAGGTTCTGCCAAGAGGTTTAAATCAACTAGACTCTAGAAAAGTGAACAGTAACTTGTTTTCTTCATTTCATTCTTGAGTTATTTTTGTATTTGAGATCGTTGGCATTACATTTTTTATTTATATTTTATACTTTCTTACACAGAGCTGGGATAGGCTCCATCACCCCCTGCAACCCTAATTAGGACAAGCAGCTATGAAAATAAGTGAGTGAGTGAGTGAGTGAGTGAGTGAGTGAGTCCAGTCTCTGTACCTGAGCAGTTCTCCAGATCTTCCTGAAGGACAGTGTTGTTGTCTCTCATTTTCAGTCCAGTCTCTGTAGCTGAGCAGTTTGATAGTTCTGTGTTGGTTCATCCACACAGTGATCTACATCTGAACCTTCAAGCAGAACAAAGCGTCTAACTTAAGACATGAAGCCGTGAAGAACCAGGAGCAGATGATTCCAGATGATCAGTTGATTAGTTTACTGCTAATACTGAATGCTGAGTGGTTGGAATCCCATTATCTAGAACCTTATAACTTTAGGCATTTTGCAGCCTGGAGCACTAAAACATGTGATCCTGTATTTTATTGAATCGATTCATTATGCCGAAGATAAGAAGAAAGAAATGAGCGACGGTTCAAGACTCTTGCACCGTGCTGTGTATTTGTGTGAATGTTTACAACCATGAATAATTGCACACCTGGCACTCAGGTATGGATGTCTATATTGCTATGTATGCGTATATCTACTGTCACCTAATAGGTACATTCAGGCTACAAACTTGGGCTGCTGTCCAAGTTTGTGGGTTGCACATCTAGACAGTTACATCATCAGAGGCTGTTCTAAGGACCTTTGAAAACAAATGCAGCCTACAATCTGACCGTTTTCAAGGACACTATCAAAGTATCATTTGTCTTCTGTTGCCAGTAATCCTTTGTGCACATGCTTAACCCAAGGAAAGTTCAAAAGGCCAGGAAATCGTATATTAAAATATACAATATATCCTTTCTTTAGTTGCTTGTGTGTCTAGAAGTGAAACATGTGGAAAAAGTGTGAAACACAGCACAGCACACAGTGAACCATAACAAAATTACACCTCTGCATTTAACCCATGCACACAAACACACACGTGCAGCAGGGGGCAGCTATTGAAAGCACCCAGGGAGCAGTGGTGGGGATGGTAGCTTGCTCAAGGGTACCTCAGGGCAACCTACCGATAAGGGATTCAAACCCACGATCTTCCAATACGGGGGCCTAGTCACTAACCACTAGGCAACCGCTGCCCTATTGCATGATAATCTTTTTCTTTAGCAGTTTTTATAGCTGTTCCATGATCAAATCTTTGCATTAATGTCTGGCAATTTTTTTTTGATGAGAATAACACAAATTGGGTTTGTCAAAAGCAGGCTTATATAAAGTAATTCTACTAAAATGCCTAAAAACTGGAATAACAAATTGGCCTAAAAGCTTGCATAAAAGATGCAACTTTTTTTGCTCTCATTTCCTTTGTGATTACAAGCAAAGCACAAATAGCCTACAACTGTTAATTGTTCAAATATGAAAACACAAAAAGAAGTTAAGATGCCGGAAAAACAAGATTATTACATTAACATAGTGGCAAAAAAGGTCAGGGCTAAATCAGCTAAGCTGGGAAAAGATATGGCCTATGGTGCTAATGGCATTGGATGATAAGTACTTCATGGGCAAGCAGTGCCAGCACAAAATGACTATTTAATGGAACATAATTTATCATACAGCCTGCATAAATATAAAAACACACACAAAACTAAATGATATTGTCAAAAACAGTAGATAAATAGACCCAAGTCCTTAAGCATGCAAGGGTGTCTTCTTCTTTTAGCTGCTCCTGTTTAGGGGTCACCACAGCGGATTATCCGTTTCCATTTCTTCCTGTCCTCTGCATCTTCCTCCTTCCAACCGACCACCTGCATGTCCTCTCTCGCTACGCTTTGTTCTGCTTGTTCTGCTTGTTCTGCATACGTAGGTCCCTGTGTGCATTTACCAACAAATCAAACCTCTAAACCTGGCTGAAACTTTTGTCCTTGAGAAAGCCTAAATAACTACTTCTCAGCAACACTTATACAAATATCCATCTGACTCTTTGGAAGCAAAATATGTGGCTGTATATGTATATACAGTTAGGTCCATAAATATTTGGACAGAGACAACTTTTTTCTCATTTTGGTTCTGTACATTACCACAATGAAATTTAAATGAAGGAGCTCAGATGCCGTTGAAGTGCAGATTTTAAGATTTAATTCAGTGGGCTGAACAAAAAGGTTGCATAAAAATGTGAGGAACTGAAACGTTTTTTTAACACAATCCCTTTATTTCAGGAGCTCAAAAGTAATTGGACAAATTAAACAACTGAAAATAAAATATTCATTTCTAACACTTGGTTGAAAACCCTTTGCTGGCAATGACAGCCTGAAGTCTTGAACTCATGGACGTCACCAGATGCTGGTTTCCTCTTTTTAAACGCTCTGCCAGGACTTTACTGCAGCGGCTATCAGTTGCTGCTTGTTTGTGGGCCTTTCTGTCCAGAGTTTAGTCTTCAGCAAGTGAAATTCAGATCAGGTGACTGACTTGGCCATTCAAGAATCTTCCACTTCTTTGCTTTAATGAACTCCTGGGTTGCTTTGGCTGGATGTTTTGGGTCATCGTCCCTCTGTGTTATGAAATGCTGCCCAATCAGTTTGACTGCATTGAGCTGGATCTGAGCAGACAGTTTGTCTTCACCTCAGAATTCATCCGGCTGCTTCTGTCCTGTGTCTCATCATCGATGAACACTAGTATCCCAGTGCCACTGGCAGCCATGCACGCCCAAGCCATCACACTGCCTCCGCCAGGTTTTACAGATGATGTGGTTTTGGATCATGAGCCGTTCCACGCCTTCTCCGTACTTTTTTCTTGCCATCCTTCTGGTAGAGATTGATCTTGGCTTTATCTGTCCAAAGCATGTTTCTCCAGAACTGTGATGGCTTTTTTAGATGGTTTTTAGCAAAGTCCAATCTAGCCTTTCTATTCTTGAGGCTTATGAGTGTCTTGCACCTTGCAGTGCACCCTCCGTATTTACTTTCATGCAGTCTTCTCTTAATGGTAGACTTGGAAATCGATACGCTGACTTCCTGGAGAGTGTTGTTCCCGTGGTTGCCGGTTGTGAAGGGGTTTCTCTTCACCATGGATTCTGCGATCATCCACCACTGTTGTCTTCCGTGGACGTTTTTTTTGCATTGCTGAGTTCCCAAGTGCTTTCATTCTTTCTCAGGATGGACCAAACTGTAGATTTTGCCACTCCTGATATTGTAGCAGTTTCTCGGATGGGATTATTCTGTTTCCGTAGCTTAAGGATGGCTTGTTTCATCTGCATGGAGAGCTCCTTTGACCATATGTTGTCTGTTCACAGGAAAATCTTCCACATACAAGCACCACACCTCAAATCAACTCCAGGCCTTTTATCTGCTTAATTGATAATGACATAACGAAGGAACTGTCCACACCTGCCCAAGAAATAGCCTTTGAGTCAATTGTCCAATCACTTTTGGTCCTTTATAAAGAGGGTGGCACATGTTAAGGAGCTGGAACTCCTAAACCCTTCATCTAATTTAGATGCGGATCTCCTCAAATGAAAGCCGAGAGTCTACACATTATGTCCATGTCCATTATAGAACTATTCTATTCTATTCTATTCTATTCTATTCTATTCTATAACTAGAATATGTTTCAGCAAACAGGTACAAAAACAAATCTTGTGTCAGTGTCCAAATATATATGTATATAGTACTCTGCAAAAAATGCTGTAAACAAAGAATGCTTTCAGAAATATAAATGATTGTTTATTTTGATCAATTTACAAAATGCTAAGTGAGCGAACAAAAAAAAATCTAAATCAGATCAATATTTGGTGTTCCTACCTTTTGCCTTCAAAGCAGCATCAGTTCTTCTGGCCCCACAGAGCCCTGATCTCAACATCATCCAGTGTGTCTGGATCACATGAAGAGACAGAAGGATGTGATGAAGCTACATCCACAGAAGATCTGTGCTCAGTTCTCCAAGATGTTTGGAACGACCTACCAGCCGGGTTCCTTCAGAAACCGTGTGCAAGTGTACCTAGAAGAATTGATGCTGTTTTGAAGGCAAAGGGTGGTCACACCAAATATTAATTGGATTTAGATTCTCTTTTGTTCATTCACTGCATTTTGTTGATTGATGAAAATAAATGATGAACACTTCCATTTCTTATTTATTGTGTTATTGTGGTTATTGTGTTATTGTGGGATACACATGAGCAAGCCAAAACATGCAGTTGGTTTTCTATAACAGTGAATGTTTGCTGAAAAACTAGAAGTCTCTCGGGCAATCAGCGGGCAAATACATAAGCACGTTTGTGTTTGTTCATGTTTTTCCCCCGTACTTTGGCTTTTAAACCACTACTGCCAGAACTCACTCAGTTTATAAGTTTAACCAGTTGGTCTAGTTACAATATGAAGCACATCTGGCTCTCTTCTGGGCTGTGATTTCTTTCAAAACAGGTTTGAACGAAGCAGTGTTGCGTGAGAGATGTGCGTACGCAATAGTTTTAAATCCATCCCAGGTAGCTGGTTCATTAAATTCTGAGAAGTCCAGCCCTTTGTAATTTTAGAATTCTGAGGTTGATTCTAGAAGCATATTGTTCACACAGTGTCGTTGTTACATCATAATCTGAATTCTCAGCCATGCAGTTTTCATACCGTGACGTTTTCCTCACATGGTTTAGCACACCAGTCCCTCTCCTCATGTCATCCAGTGCAAAGGAAGATTTGCTCCATTTCCAGTTGGCTTGTAGCTGTTGGATTTTAGGTGCAGCGAAAGATGTGTGGTTAGCATGTATAACTCTCAGGACAGTCTATTACTCAAATTGTACTCACATACAGATCTTTTGGAACTTTAAACCGGTGCACCTCTGCAGTCTCCGGTGCACTTCTACTTGCTGTTAGATGGTCTGGGGGTTAGTGGTTCTCTAGTAATTAGGGAGTTGGCCCTGGGATCAGAAGGTGGTGGGTTCAAATCCCAGACCAGTAGGTTGCCCAGAGGTACCCTTGATTAAGGTGCTGTCCCTATCACTGCTCCCTGGGTGCTTTAAGTAGCACTGTGGTGTGATGTGTTTCACAATGATAATTAGTCACTTTCACTAATGCCAAAAGTATGATTGGACCTACTTAGACTGGTTATTAATGTCTAAAATGAATGTAAAAAATCTAATCAGCTAATATGCAGTTCTCTGTTTTACAACTTCCATGCATCAAGTCATGATCGATATAGTGCTTAACCAAGAATTAAAAGGCTTTAAGTTTGGTGTCACCTCCCAGCTTTTGATTTGAACTTTCTTCACTGGTCCCTGCAGGGATTGGAGGTGTTTTATCGAAGGGTGTTGCAGTGCTAGTTGGGTTTTTGTCTCCGTGTAACTGGTATCTCTATTGTTTTGAATAAGTATGAGGATAGAACTGCTGCATGTAACAGTTTCATAAGTGAAGTGAAAGTAAAAATATGTCATTGTGAAACACGGCACAGCACACAGTGAACCACAACAAAATTCAACCTCTGCTTAACACTCATACACACCGTGCAGCAGAGGGCAGCTAATGAAAGTGCCCAGGGAGCAGTGATAGGGACGGTTTGCTCAAAACCTTGCTCAAATGTACATCAGGGGAACCTACTGGGCTGAGATTCAAACCCACAACCTTTCCGGTCCTGGGGCCTCGTCCCAAACCACTAGGCCACAGTTTGATAGTTGCATTGCTGGCCTATCAACTTTTTCCACAAACTTATCCCAAATTATTTGTTCTGCCTGAACCACTGATCTAAAATTCTCCAAAATAAAATTATTTGTAATTGTTAAGTCATTATGTGATTTTGCTAAACACTATTGTATTTAAAGGGGCCTATTATGCTCCTTTATTAGAGTTAATCATTTTTAGTTTGGTCTCCTAAACTACATTTGCATGCTTCAGAGTTCAGAAAAGCCTTTTCTTTGCTGTTTTTATCCTCAGTATAAAATAGTCTGTTAGAGCCTCCTGTGTCTTTTTGGCTTCCATCCACTTGTAGCAGCTCTGCTGTTTGTTTGGGACATCACCATTTCAAAATGTAAAAAAATTATTGCAACTATTGGGGGTAGTGGTGGCCTTGTGATTAGAGAGTTAGCCCCAGGATCTGAAGGTCGTGGGTTTGAGTCGCCCTGATGACAGTGACAAGAATAGTCACTTTCATATCATATTTATGATTTGTGACCGTTGGCCCACACAAAATCAGAATCACTCTGTCTAACAACAGAAAGCATAATTGCTCCACCTAAAAACAGAGTGTACATTATGACATTTTCATGCATAACAGATACATGCATCACCGGCATTGAAGCATCAAAGGCAAAAAAGAAAAATACCTTCTATAAATCAATTTTCCCTTTTGAGGGTCCTTTGAGCATTTGAGGGTATTTTGGACATTATCTTCTTTAAAAAAAAAAAAAAAAAGACAAAATCCAGAAAATCTTAAGTCTCCAGAAATAAAAATAGAAATAGAAATAAAAATTAGGCAGCGTTGGCCTAGTGGTTCGGGACAAGGCCCCAGAATTGGAAGGTTGTGGGTTCAAATCCTGGACCAGTAGGTTGCCCTAGGGGTACCTTTGATCAAGGTACCATCCCTATCACTGCTCCCTGGGTGCTGTTCGAAGCTGCCTGCTGCTGTACGGTGTGTGTGGGTTAAATGCCAAGAATGCATTTGGTTGTGTCTCAGTGTCAATAGTCACTTTCACTTGACTAAAAAGAAAGTTTGAAATATATTGCCTTAAATATACTTACTTGTTTCAAAGTGCAGATCATGATGCGCAAAGAAGCTTGCCATTTACAAATGAAATAAATGCAGTGACCACATTGAGAGAAGAAGAAGAAAAAAAAACTTTATTCAAGGAATTATGAAAATGGACAAATGGCCTTTTTTTGCTACTGTGTGAAAGAGATAAGTCTCAGACACATTCACACAATATTCAAAGGACAATACACGTGTTAAAGGTTATATTTCTCTTGCCAAAATATAAGTCTGTCCCAGCTCTGCAATTCTACCCTTTCACTTGTCTGGCTAACACACACATGCTGACGCCTCCACATTCATACATATGGATGCTTACAGCTCCTGTGCCCCTCCAGCACATTAAACACTTCAGACATCCGAGGCTCAACAGCTCAGAAAGGCGAAGCTTTTTCTGTGCAAACGTTCGGTGTTGACAGGCTGCATCCATGTTGTAGTTTGCATATGTGTGTGTGTGTGCGCGGGTGTGAGCAGTGTTGACAGGCTGTCTTCACAGTGTGTGTAGGGTGGCGTGGAAAGCTCAGCAGATGCTGGTTGCTAATTGTGTGCTGATGCTGGCAGCTGTGGTTCTTCTGAGCACCTGAGCTGAGTGAACACAGCACAGCTCCAGACTCACGGTCAAAAAGGCCGCTCAAACCAGCCGCCCGGTTCACGGCTTCATGTTCTACCGTCATGTAAGGGTTATTAGGGGAAGCGATACACGAGTCTCATGATACCCTGTAGCCGTCTTTTGTTAATTCTGACACATTTTCAGTGCAGAAAAGTTGAAGAGATATAAAATAAATGCATGTAAAGTGTATATAGTTTTGAAGTTCTTATTTATTTTTTCATTCTTATTTATTATAATAATTATTATAATAAATTATTAGCAATTATTATAATTATGTGTGATATAAACTTCATATTTTTTCAAACCCTGCGATGGGCTGGCGACCTGTCCAGGGTGTGTCCCTGTCCTTCACCCTGTGTGATCTGGGATGGACTCCCCCCCCCACCCCAACCCCAGCGACCAAACCAAGTGTGTTCAATTCATATCAAGAACAAAGGAGTATTAAAGTGAAAGAAAAGTGAAAGTGACAACCCTTGTCATTGCGAGGTCACAGCACAGCACTCAGTGAACCACAACGAAATTGGACCTCTGCATTTAACCCATGCAAACACCGTGCAGCAGTGGGCAGCTATTGAAAGCGCCCGGAGAGCAGTGACGGGGACGATACCTTGCTCAAGGGTACCTCAGGGCAACCCACTGGTGAGGGAATCGAACCCACAATCTTAGGCCACCGCTGCCTAGGGTCCATATGATGGAAAACCATACCATGTAAATGCAAACAAAGTTTGAAAATCATCTCCTTGTCTTGCACCCTAATAAGGTTCCCAATGTCTTTAGAGGAAGCATCACAGATCCTCTGCTATACTCAACACTAGAGGATCTCTATTATATAACCAGCCTTATTTATAATGTGAGACCTACCTTGCATGTTTGTTACCAAACAGTCCTTTTTTGGTCTCATCTGTCCAGAGAATCCGGATATAGTCAAAGTTCCAGTAGCGTCAGGCATTTATATTTTGTGTGTGAAACAGTGGTCCTTGAAGAAACTTTTCTGCTTGCCTAACCATTCTCCTCCATGTCCTGAAAGTTGTGACTCATTTCTACATCCCCATTTTCAAAATCTCTCATCCCTTGAATCAAATAGGCGTAAGTCTTCTTTGATTGGTTGCCAAGTATTATGCAAAAAGTGCCCTTTTAACTTTATCATGGATGGATGTTTTTGCTAAAGAGGACCCTTATGTATCGAAAAACATTGCAAATGGTAATCTGTCTAAATGTGCAGGAAAAATGGACCCTTCAAAAAAAAAGATACTTTCCTTGGGTTTCCTGTACCCACTGTTGAACACGTTGTTTTGTGTCTTATTTCACGTACTCTGAACATGTTTTATGCATTAGCCTTTCTTGAGCTTCAGGAGGTTCTGCAGTTCCTCCTGCTGGTAGAGGCAGGCTCAGAGTGAGCGTAACAGCCAGATGGCCTTCAGGCCAACCCATCTGACTCAGCTAGTTTGGAGAGGAAAGCTGGCATCTTCAAAGGAAGAAAGCTCATGTTTGCAGACACAACTGTGACCTTGAATTCGAGGCATGAATTGATTGCTTCAACATGAACACGGAAGCATTTCCACTAAACTAATTTACATTTAAATGTTTTAATTTAAATTAGTCCTTTGACTTGCTCGAATCCACCTCTTCTTTTCTCCATGTGTTGGAGGAAGGAAAACATGTGAAAGCTTGATTGATAATGCACTGGTGCATTATAGTAACATTGGTCATTGTTGTTTGGGGGGAGAAAGCGATGAACTGCTACTAATGTCCAACTGGAAAGTAAACTTTCTCTTTGCAAGAAAGATCTTTCAACTTCTACACATCTCTACAATATCAATATCTGCTGCTTATCCTATTCTGTCCATCCCTGTGCTCATAGGTTGGAAGTCAGAGAAACATCCTAGGCAGGTCAACAGACCATCACATCTCACACACACGGTCACACTTATGGCAATTAAGCATCTTCAGCCCATCTAACATTCATATGGGAGGGCACTGGAGCACCCAGAGGAAACCTGGGTAAACAAACTCCCCCCAAAAAAGCATCCCGTGCCCGGTATTATGCCACCATTGTTGTGGAAAAAAAAATTATTTTATTTGCACTTTCCAATTATGAATTAGCGAAGGGGACGGTACCTTGCTCAAGGGTCCCTCAGCTCAACCTACTGGTCTGGAATTCAACCCCACAATGTTCCGATACTGGGGCCAACTCCCTAACCACTAGACCAGCCCTGGTCCTAAATCTATATCTTTACATTTAGGGTAAATACTGTAACATTTTATCTGACCATTTTTTGTGGCCATATAAATACAAACATGTTTTAAATCTTCTTTTTCTTTCGGCTGCTCCCGTTTAGGGGTCGCCACAGCGGATCAACTGTCTCCATTTCTTCCTGTCTTTTGCATCTTCCTGCTTCAACCCGACCACCTGCATGTCCTCTCTCACCACGTCCATAAACCTCCTCTTTGGTCTTCCTCTTCTCCTCTTTCCTGGCAGCTCCATCCTCAACATCCTCCTTCCAATATAATCATCGTCTCTCCTCTGCACATGGCCAAACCAACGCAACCTTGATTCTCTAACTTTGTCTCCAAGACGTCTAACCTGAGCTGTCCTTCTAATATACTCATTTCTAATCCTGTCCATCCTCGTCACACCCAACGAAAATCTCAGCATCTTTAACTCTGACACCTCCAGCTCCGCCTCCTGCCTTTTCGTCAGTGCCACCGTCTCCGACCCATACAACATAGCTGGTCTCACTACTGTCCTGTAAACCTTCCCTTTTACTCTAGCTGGTATGCGTCTGTCACAAATCACTCCAGCCACTCTTCTCCACCCATTCCAACCAGCCTGCACTCTCTTCTTCACCTCTCTTCCACACTCGCTGTTACACTGAACTGTTGATCCCAAGTATACAAACATGTTTTAAATAAAGGAGCTTAATAACTACACCCAACGTTTTTTCATAGATGTCATGAAAACACAGAATTTTCCAAACTGCTAAATAAAATTCTATAGTGATTGTGTTGAGGAATAATCACGCAAGCATCTAGAGACTGGTTCATTGCTGGAGTTTTTGATTTGCAGGATGGATTAAACCTCCTCCAGGACTAAATTACAATGTCTGCTGGGACTCCGAATTGAAAATCCATTTCAGTTCACGACTCGGCTTAATGTGTCTCCGGGAAACAGGCCCAATGATGCGGAGGAGAGCTTTTACCAGCTCATGTGGCTCAAATCACCAGTAAACAGTGAATGCTCAAACATTTGATCAAACATTTTAAAAATCCACTAGACTATAATCTACCCCAGCAATATCCTGGGCCCAATTATATTCAATCACACAACCACCTGAATATAATGACATTCTGTTCATTTTGACTCAAACAGGCCAGACATTGTCCTTCACATCGCATTATGTCTTACAACCTTCACGCCATTCCGAAGTGATCTGCATTAACATTTTGTGGATGCTTTTGACAGCCCCCCCCAGGAACAACTTCAGGCTAAGTGCCTTTGCTCAAGGGCATAACGGCATGATGATAACCCGTGATGGCTTGGCCATGACTAAACTCTCTGACCATCGGGATACTTCATCACTCAGTCCAATTTATAAAGCCAATAAAAGACACCAGGCTGATTTTACAATGTGACTGAAACTTGCATCATTGCGTCCCCAAAAAGCCTGTGTCAATAGCTGCCTACCAACTTGCATCATAATGTTTATATTTCTTGCTTGACAGGAAATAAATAGCAAGTGGTAATCATGCTTCGGAAGATCGAAACTCACTGATATGTAATGCGAAACATGCTTGTTCTGATTTGCAGCTACAGAGCTTTTAAAGTGCCTGTATTTTGTAAATCAATGCTATTATGAAATTAGAGACTTTAATGTAGCATGTCTATTGAGTCCAAATAAGGCAGCTTTGAATTTGCTTTAAACCTATTTGCATATTCTGCATCTCTCTGTTCAAGCAAATAAGCTCCACCCACTCCCACTGAAGCGGCGGGGCAGTGGTGGCCTAGTAGTTAGGGAGTTGGCCCCAGGACTAGAAGGCCATAGGTTCGAATCCCAGACCAGTAATATTGCCCTGAAGTGGTATTGAGCAAGGTACTGTCCCCATCACTGCTCTCTGGGCATTTAAAATATCTGCTCCCAGTATACATACAGTGTGTATGGGTGAAATCGGGAGGTTGAATTTTGTTGTGTCTCACCGTGTGCTGTGCCGTGATTCACAAAGACAAACCACTTCTTGAATAAGATGCAAATGAAGCGCAGCCAATCAGAACAAAGATTTTGTGGTTTATAGGCACAGTAACAGTCTTTTATTTTTTTCAAGGGATCAAAAACATATGTAATCATGTAGAAACGAATTCTGACTTTTGTTGGTACATAAATATCATAAATTGGCCTCCAAAAATAAAATATAAGGATAAAGTATGGGCTTTTTAATGAGAGACATTTTGTGAGGGTTTTGGAAGGCTGTGTGTGTAGTGTCATAGATCATTGTGTTTGATGGTACCAGCCTCGATGTAGGAGGAACGCAAGCTCAAGAAGCATCAAACTCTCAAGCAGTTTGTGGAGTTGCACCCTGCATACTTTCCAATCCCCAGAGTAACTGTTTTCACGCCAAGTTCTGTGGGAGGCATTGCTTGTGTGCTGATACAAGTATAGTTCAGTGAAGGAGTCGAAATCAAGAGGAGCTGGGAGCTGATGAAACACATTCCAGCGGCCAGATTCCAATCCAAATCAAATAGGAACTCGGTCAATACCCTTGCACCCTTCAATCAGCTGCAACGTTTTTTTTCAGTGCACCACTTAATCCTTGCTGTTCATTTCTTTGCAAACCTTTGAAGTTTGCTACAAACTGTAAACCTTGATTTCAATAAAATTTCAATTCTTCTTGGGCAAGTTATGTCTTCATCCTTCGTTCTCTTACTTATAGGAGTTCTGCCAGATTCAATACTGTTTACCTCCGTAATATTTTTAATGTTTTCGCATCTAAATTCTGATACTGGGCCAATTCAGCGGTATTGTATTTTAATTCAACATTACTTATATCATTGAGAAAAGAAAGGCAAATAATTTAATTTGATGAAAGCTGAAATACAATTTGATGAAGATATTTTGAAGCAATCAGTTGCCTTTACTTAAAAGAGTGCCATTGACTAAACAATACAAGTTGTAAACTGACCTCAGAAGATCCCCGCCAAAATAAATAAATAAATAAATCGCATGCTCTCCAAGTTGGACTACCTTTAGCTGTGATTATGTACATATTCACCATGGTATCACTTAATCATTACGTTTTTTTTTCCATCCAAATTTGCTGCGTGGAGTGTTCTCCAGCATGTCCCAAAGATTCTGAATGGGATTAAGGTCTGGACTTTGTGGTGGCCAATCCATGTGTGAAAATGATCTCGCATTTACAGTTTGGGCCCAATGAATCCTGGGATCATCAAATAAAAGGATTTTCCATTGAGGGGAAAACCTGGTGATTCTGTAAATTCAGGTGATCGGCCAATAATTCTGGGACAGGGGTTCATCCAGACTCAGACCACATGACCTTTCTCTGTTGTCTCTCTCTAGTGCCCAATCTTTAAATTTCCTTAAAAAATGACACTTTTCTCTCTTTCTACACAGCAGTTTAGTCCCAGTACCTTGACTTCTCTTTGTATGGTGCATCTACTTTAATTTTCACCACTTAATTTTACCAAATTTCTAAATGATCTCAGATCAAGATCATTCAAATTTTTGTCCCAGCTTCAGTTACTTTCTTCCTGTTAGATGATTGTTCACCACTATCCTTCCAAGCTTTAATAAAGTGTAGGAAAGTTCTGAACCCAAGTTTATAGTTGTTTTCTTTGCTCGATGCAGAACAATAATGTGATTCTCATAGAGGGGCGTAACATCTTCTCCATGATCACAAAGTGTGTCTTTCCGACCTGATTGCTTAAGAAATGAAAAGCTACTCCGCATCAGGGTTCAATAACCTGTAGCCACGGAAACAAATGAATCACTGTACCTGTCCAATGAAAAGCTCTTACCTAATTGCTTACTTAAATCAAGGTAATACAAAGCAGAAACTCTGCATCCAAACCTTTCTTTTGGAATGATGATAACATGCTATATCCCTTTATTCGCTTTATTGAATTGTGAGGAACCTTTTTAATTATGAGATAATCTCATAAAATCAATGTTCAGCCCTTGGACTTGCATATAAACTTTACATTACATCCCTTAAAGAGAAGTTCTTCAAAGGTCGGTTTGCGAAGGCAGTAGTCCTAGAGGTGATTTATTTCACAGAACCACCTAAATATCTGAATGCTCTTTACTTGGCTTTATGGCTCCTCTCTACGATTGTTTGAAAACCTGTTGAATGTGTTTGTTTAAAGAGAAATAATGCTTCCTCTATTGTGTTATAAGTCAAAGAGCCTTCTTTGAAACGTATCTATCTGGACACCTATAGCAATGTCTTATTTTACAAATGTTTAATCTTTAACACTAGTGTAATGATCTCCGAGTGCAGCAGTAGACCTTTACGTGATCATTATAGTTAGTACCGTTCTCAAACGTCTAAAACAAATGTGTCTATTCATTACTCATCGAACGTTATTTCCCTTCAGCCAATTAAATTGCCTAAAAAAAAATAATAATAATAATAATAATAGTTTACATAATTTGCCACCTACTCCAGACCAACCGAGACACGTTTGGAGTCCAGTGTTTGCTTATTAAGTATGAAACTGTAGATAAAGTAAATCTTCTTAAAGATTTTCACTATAGGCCTCAAACATGTCTTGGAGTTTTGAAGTTTTGGTTTCATTTTCATCCATTTGCCGTCAAACGTAAAAAAGGATTTCTGTCAAATAACCTTATAGCCTGTAGCGATGAAAAAATAAATAACTAAATAATAAAAATAATAATAATGGAATATTTTTCAAAAATAATACAAGCATGAGTCATTGGTAAGAAAATATTTTTTAAATCTTTTATATATGTATATCATTTAAGAACATTCTTTTAAACATCTTGGTCTCTATCTGAAGATCCTTAGGAAAGTTCTTCGGCAATTACACAGGGAATGTGGCCCTGGAACCAGACCATGCGGTTAAGTTACTTACTTTTCCTTGAAGCCTCTGAGATTTAGATCTTCAGCTTGTACTGTGCACAGTTCACTGGCTTAAAGAGTCGTGTAAATGTGTCCCGGGCTTAATGTAGAAGGTGAAGAGGAGATGAAAAGGCAGAGCTGGAACATCTGGAGAGCAGACCGGGCAGGTTAAGGTAAACAGCATCTCCTTTTATGGAAAAGTGCAGAGGTACAGCATGGAAGGCGTTCAAAGCAATGCGGGGGCGGCAACATCTTGTTCCAATTTGATGTGGAATCCATCCCCCTTGCATGGACCTTACGGGAACCCTGGCACAACATTCACTCACACACACAATGGCCAACCTACATATACGCAACAAACAAAATCCTCCCCAACCTACATGCACACATAAACAAGCACGGTATGCCCTTATTACATTGCAAAGGTTTATAAGAAGATGAATTAGTGTTCATTCCTCTGAAAGTAAGGCATTCGCCTCTCCCTCGCCCGAGTCTGTAACACATCTGGCCCACAGCAGCTGGCATCATCCATCAAAACACCTCGCTCCCAAACGGACGGCGGCCACAAAGGAAATGCTGCTCTATCAAGCTCACATTTTTAGAATAATGTTTGTTTTTGAGGTCGGAGGAGATTGGGAAGATTGGGGTGGGAGAGAGATGGAGGGAGAGAGAGAACAGATTGGAAGAAAGAAGGAAATACCACCATGTCATACCGTGGATGTGAAAAGTGCAAGGTGGCCACATTAATAGGCTTCTAGATGAACTATTTGCTGTAGCCAATTATAAAAAAAAAATGACTGTGTGCATGGCCAGCACTCTGTTAACCCAACAAAGTCACTCATGTTTAACACACTCCTGTGTTTATATGAGCCCGCTGTGCCCCAAGTGGGCTGAGATGAACTCTGCAGGTCGGCACAGTTCACTTAGCTGAAGGGTTTTGGAATTCCAAGCTACTTTCATGCAGGCTGGATTCTATAAACTGCAAATTTTCTGCAGTGCAATTTTACTGCAGTGCAATTTCCATACACGTTTTTTTAAATAGCAGTGTCCCAAATCACCTTTCCGGGACACAAGGTCCAGACATCAGAAACAAGTTTAAGTCAATCTGTCATAATATTACATCAATAGATATATGTGTTAGTTCACATACTTGTTCACATTTAAGGAAAAATTATGAATAATCTGTTCATAATGTAATCCAGTGACTTACATTGTAAGCTCTTGGTCTTACAAGCTCTTCCTCATATCTTTATCTATATTATGCAACAACACACATAACTGAGATAATATAGTTCAACATGTTCAACATGTGCAAATATAAATGTAAATACAGTTTATCAGGAGAGATTGCTTTAAATTTAATACTTTCCATTCTTCTTTAGCACAGCCTGAACTCTCTTAGGTGAGCCTTCCTGTCATTTCTTGAAGTTGTCCTCAGAAATAGTTCTCCAGGCTTCTTGAAAGACATTCCAAAGCTCGTCGGCTGCTTTTAGTTCCATTCTTCGTGCAGATGATCCCACACTGCTTCTGTCTCTGGATGCACTCAGGTACAGGAACGTTGTCCTTGAGGATGTCTGGAGAACTGTTCCTCAACAATATATTAAACTACAAGAAAGTCGGCCTCTCTGGAAGCAAAATATAAAAAATGATGGGAGGCTCAAGGCTTTTGCAGAGTACTTTACATGCATAAGGAGAGGAGATGGATCCTGTGAGGGATCACACTCTTGACCATTACAAAATGTCTCCCATTTTACAGATGATCTTAAATGATTATCTTCCTAGAATATTGTTGTGATGAGAGGTGTCTATAATCCAGTTTACTGCTCTAATGTTCTCGGCCTCTGGCATGAAACTTTTGCTCAACATTTGTGATTTAGTATCCTGTGGTGTGAGACAGTTACTCATTGTTAACAGCATATGAAAAAGGCCATCAACACATCAGAGCTAAATAGCTCAGCTATTTAAAGTGCCCAGGGAGCAGTGATGGGGACAGTACCTTGCTCAAGGGTATCTCAGGGCAACCTACTGACCAGGGAAACAGACCTTCCAATCCTGGGACCTGGATCCTAACCATTAGGCCATCGCCACCCAGCCTCCGCTTTTTACCCATAAAAAGCAGCAGGGGGCAGTTACTTAAAGCTCCCAGGGAGCAGTGATGGGGACAGTACCCATACCTCAGGGCCACCTACTGGTCTGAATTGACGATCTGTCCGGGGCATTGCCCTTTTGACCTTGTTAGAGGCTCCAAAATTTGAGTTGGAGACGTTTACCTGTCTGTCCGCCCCTGTCACTTCAATGAGAAGGGGAAATAATACCATACTTCGCCTTCTCCTTCAACCACCTATATCATCGAGTTTACAGTCACTTAGAAATATGACTTGACATGAAAAGAATATAAGATTATAATAATAATGATTAGATCAATATTATCAGTTTTCATTATATTTTCTACAACTTGCAAAATTAATTTAATTAATCCGTAAACTGTGGGATATGTACAGTAGCTTTTGTACTTTGCTGCCTTCTTCTATTGACACAACAGCCTAATCTGTTTATATTATACACTTACAGCCAATGGCATGATACAGACAAGGCTTGGAAAACCTCCCATTTGCACTGTGTTAATGTAGATCCAGTATGTTTTCTGTAAGGTTCCTAAATGCATACACTCACGCTCTCCTCATGACTGTAGTATGGGATCAAAAGCAATCTCACTGCAGGGTTCGAGCGGAATGTCTCTGACAATGTGCAAGAATAGAAAAGGGTTTGAGTGACACAACGGCTCTCCGCAGTGTGTGAGTGTGTGTCTAACCGAGTCACGTGTGAATCTTAGAAAGTATCAGAAAGCATCAGCAGCGCTGGCTGGGTTTACTCGCGCTCTGAACCCAGGGGATAATCTCATTCAGAAATGGAGGCCCTTTCTCAGGGCTGTACACTCCGGCATTTCTGGGAAATTGCTCACAGGTATTGTGGCCAGGAGCCCGGAATGTTCTTGTAGGGCAGCAATGCAACGTATTGTGTTGTTAAATCTGTGCCCCGTGGGCTCTGAAGGCCGAGATTGCTTTCATTGCTCCCCAGTTCCAGGCAATATAAGGAGGTAATAGAGGATGGAGGAGAGGCTAGTGTTACACAGCTACAGTGAATGGACACCTGCACATAATATGGGTCTGATCCAAAAGCAAAACAAGCTCCAATAGCAGGGATTACAATGGATGTACAGTAAGTTGTCTCCTGCTTTTCAGTGCCCTTTATGTTGACCTTCCAAGCAAAATCACATTCTTACTAGTCATAAAAATAAAAGTGCAGATGTCTGAGGGCTTTAAAAATTTGTCAAGTGGTATAAACCTTTATATTATGAGGAGGAAACTTTTACATTTGTTTTTCACATTCATGCAACTTATTTCAATGGCTTTCTATGAAGAACCGTCTATCAAAAAATTATTTCACCCCTTCCAGACGTCCTTTGGCAGATGAGTCTGGACGTAAGCGCGGAGTCAGGATCATGGAAAGGAGTTTGATTGAAGATGAATACACAATACACATAAGAATAACCAAGCAATTCTTGCACAATACTCTATAATTAGATATTATTGCATGGGATATATATTGGAACATGTTGCCTGATGTCTAAAAATTCATTCATGGCAAACAGAAACGTGCAACAGGGAAAAAACAAAAGACCCAAAGATAATTTGGGCAGCGGTGGCCTAGTGGTTAGGGAAGCATGATCGGAGGATCGGGGGTTTGAACCCCTTCCCAATAGGTTGCCCTGAGGTACCCTTGAGCAAGGTGCCGTCCCCGTCCTGCTCCTCCCTGCAATGGGCTGGGGACCTGTCCAGGGTGTGTCACCCCTGTCCTTTGCCCTGTATGAGCTGGGATGGACTTCAGTGCAACCCTGCTTGGGACAAGTGGCAGAAAATGACTGACTGACCCAAAGATAATTCAGAATGGCCTGCACATTGATGGTGGCTCCTTGTCATGCTTTGCTTCAGTATCTGACCAGAGGCTGCAGCTCAAATATTATCTTATAAAAGTAATTAAATGCATTGATTTTCTGGTTTGGTTGGTACTAAAGTAAGTAAAATAGGTAATGGTTAGTTGCAATGAAAAGCACAAGTGTTGTTCAGTGAAATGATACTGTTCATCAAAAGCTGACCCCGGAATTCACTGTTCAATAAAAATAGATATATATACCTTGACATTATGATGTGATGATGTGATTTCTAGCACTAATTCCCAACCCTTGACTTAACTCCTACAACTAATAATGCCTATTGCTTGACATGATTCCTGAAAATGGACATAATTCCTACTACCATTAAATTAAACTAACAGTGGTTTATACACCTTGACATGATTCCTACCACCAATGAATCCTTCAAGCAGACAAAAGTCCTCCCTGCCAATCAACATGATTCATACCACCAATGATTCCTTCCAGTGGACACGCTCCCTCACATTAATGATCGCTTTCACTTCACAAGCATCACCAATGCCCCACCACCAATGCTTCCACCCCTTGAGATCATTTTTCTACCTATAATGATTCCTTCCAGCTGGTTCTTGCCAACTCCTACATTGTTTTTATCCAAAAAAAAAACAAACCAGTGTATTTCAATAGCTTTTTATTCCATTAAACAACTCAATGATTTGTCTCTATGTTGTACAAAAGCAGAATATGAATAGGAAAAGTTTATTGATCATGAGTGCAAGGTCTTCAGTAGATATCTCCTTTCAGAAGAAACGCTCCTACCATAAAGAGTGATGTCAGGGAAGCGTTCAGGAAGAAAGCAAGAAAAAAAGCCAGATTAATCTAAAGAATGTATAGAAATGGCCAGTTTTGTTCTCATAAGCTTGGCAAGGCACACCGCCTACCGCTGACATCCTATGTGCCTGGCTGTTATCCAGGAGGAGGTGCCTCCCTGTGACAAACAAGCACAAGATGACAATGACAAACTACACCACCATACGACATACGGCCCAATGACAAAGAGACAACAACACTGCAGATACACGTTTGTTGTGGCAGTAAAAACTGCACAAATTACAGACGCTCAGTGTTTATCGGAATGTACACTTTTTGAGGACCAGAAAATATTCTTTAACTGTTTCTTTTATCCTCTGTTTCTGGAGCAAGAGATCATGCAGTGCTTAGTGTTTCTGATGACAGGAGTCCACAGAGGACAACCAAATGGCCCAGTTGGGGGGAGCAGGTGGTGGATCGACTCATTTGGGAGACACACCTGTCCGTCAGCAGAAAGTGCACAGCCCTGTCCTTCACTGCATCTCACTCATGCTGTGTAGCCACTGTAGATGCTGCTCTCTACAGCTGTCACACTGTTAAAGCCACCGCCATAGCAGGAAAATCAGATCTTAAGGTTTTTGTTACCTATGCATCCATAATCTTATCCTAACTAGGCTCGCTGAATCAGTTTTTTCCTTTCCCCAAATGTAATTATCAGCCAAGACATGCCTGGTGTCTGAAATGGGTTTTTTTGGGGTTTTTTTGTGGAAAGTGACAGTTTTGTCATTGTGAAATGCTTCGTCTGCGTTTAACCCATACACACAATTTAGCAACGGTCAGCCATACATCCAGCGCTCGGGGAGCAATGTTTGGGACAATACCTTGCTAAAGGGTAGCTCAGGGGAACCTATTGATCTGGAAATCAACTCTATGACCTTCTGATCATGGGGCCCTAATCACTTTCCCACCACCACCAAGTTTTGCAGGTTTTGCACGAGAACTACAAACAAACATAGCTAACAGGTAAAGGAAGCTTATATATACTAACAAAACAAGCATCATGTAAATGCATGACTGGATCATCATCTTTTACCCATAAACATAGACTAAAGAGGGCGGGTCCAATGTTATTAGCTTCTCCTTCTTTATATATATTTTGGCTATGTCTTTGTTTCAGCTGAAAAGGCCACACTGGACTCATCATGCACTATGAAGGGAAGTTTAGCATTGGATAGTGTAGTGTTGTATACAGAAGGGCTGCACAGCACAGCTTTATCACATAGGAAACATTGCAGTGAGAGGAACTGGCACAGCAAATATACCTTAGACCCTACTCTTAATCTTACCTACTCAATATATCACATTCGGTACCAACTTACTCCACAGGCTGAAGAGAGAATACCCTGCAAAGTAGGCTAAAGCAACACTCTTAGCTTATGTAATAATCACTCATCTTATATATATAATCGTATATATATATAATTAGATATCAGCTTATACAGTGCTGTGCAAAAGTTTTAGGCAAGAGTGGAAAAAATGCTGTAAACAAAGAATGCTTTCAGAAATAGAAATAATGATTGTTTATTCTGATCAATTTACAAAATGCAAAGTGAGCGAACAAAAGAAAAATCTAAAACAGATCAATATTTGGTGTTACTACCTTTTGCCTTCAGACCAGCATCAGTTCTTCTGGCCCCACAGAGCCCTGATCTCAACATCATCCAGTGTGTCTGGATCACATGAAGAGACAGAAGGATGTGAGGAAGCTACATCCACAGAAGATCTGTGCTCAGTTCTCCAAGATGTTTGGAACGACCTACCGGCCGAGTTCCTTCAAAAACTGTGCGCAAGTGTACCTAGAAGAACTGATGCTGTTTTGAAGGCAAAGGGTGGTCACACCAAATATTGATTTGATTTAGATTCTCTTTTGTTCATTCACTGCATTTTGTTGATTGATGAAAAGAAATGATTAACACTTCCATTTCTGAAAGAGTTCTTTGTTTACAGCATTTTTTCCACACCTGCCTAAAACTTTTGCACAGTACTGTAAATATAATTATATAATGATAGTTTACTGGGGGCTCATTCTGGACTTAATGTAACGCAGCAATGCTGAGTGGTGGAGCAATACTGCAGAGCACTGAACAGTGTCTGAATGAGGAAAATGTTATGTTTCTGTACCAGTGCACTACATTAAGCCTCTAGCAGTTCTGGTGCTGTTCTAGTGGTAAGCTCCTCACCTACAGGACGAGAGGTCACAGGTTTGATCCCACCTCCGAGCTGCCAGCATTGGGTTCCTGAGCAAAACCCCTAACCCCAAGTTGCTCAAAGGGGACAGGGAGGAGTGATGGGGACGGCACCTTGCTCAAGAGTACCTCAAGGCAACCTACTGGTCTGGGATTCAAACCCACCCATCCATCCATTTTCTGCCGCTTGTCCCAAACGGGGTCGCGGGGAAGTGCTGGTGTCCAACCCAGCGCACACAGGGCGAGAACGGGGGACGCACCCTGGACAGGTCGCCAGCCCATCACAGGGAGGATTCAAACCCATGACCTTCCAATCCTGGGGCCCACTCCCCAACAACTAGGTCTCCACTGCCCCACCAAGGGAAATCCATTTCAGATGGCATTGAACAGCACTTTAGTTCAAGGCAGCACTTCCATGAGGAATGTATTTTGCTGACATCAGATTTATTGCACACATCCACTGATCCCTGATGTCTGGTAGACGCATGTTTGTTCATTGTTCCCGACTGTTACCGTATGTGTGGCTTTTCAGAAGAGAATATGCTCCCCCCATAGACTTACTTCAAAATCTTAAGAGATTTGATGCTGGAGCTACTGTACCACTTTGCTGTTGAGAAGTCCTTGATTGTAGCTCTAATGAAGGAGGTGCTCTTTTGGTGTTCAGCTCTGGAGGAACGTCTCCTTGAGATGGCATTAATTGGCCCCATGGGGAGTTGAAGAAAGAAACTCTTGAAATGGCTGCTCACCGCTGGGCAGCGTCTCCGTGAACACAGACACATTTCTTTGCATGATCTTGCTTATTACTGTAACATTACCTGTGATCTAATGAGTTGGCGGGGAAAAGATTCCAAGAAACGATTCTGGGCATTTGACCAGACTTCAGAGGACAAATTTCATTTCACTGATGTTAAAAGTTTCAGAGGATAACTGGCAATTTGTCTGGCCTTTCAGTTAAACCTCATAAGCTGAGGACAAAATAGTGCATCCAGCAGGTGAACGAGGCGTGTCTGGGGATGTTTTCATTTGCTAAAGTCTGCAGGGTTCGGGGTTTTGTGTCATTTTTCTCTTCAGGAACACTTGACTGAAAGTGAAAGTGACTAGTTTGTCACTGACACAGCACAGCACACCGTGAGACACAACGAAATTCAACCTCTGCTTTTCACCCACACACACCGTGTAGCAGAGCACAACTGTTTTAAGCGCCTGGGGAGCGGAGATGGGGCCGGTACCTTGCTCAAGGATACCTCAGGGCAACTGATCTGGGATTCAAACCCATGACCTTCTGATCCTGGGGCCGACCCACTGACCACTAGGACACTGCTGCCCCCATTACTGAAGGCAGAGTTCATAACACTACATAACATGTACATACATATTGATACATATAGAGGAATCTATAAGAAGCTTGTTCAGTCAGTTGTTATAACGTCACTTGGGGTTAGAAATGGCATCAAATTGGATAAAAACACTAAAATAGCTGACATTAGTTTGAATAAGATTATTTAAATGCTTATGTAGGTCATAAAAGGCTTACATATGTGTCACTTAGCCGTAAGAATGCTGACGCAGGACTGCATTTTCTTGGCACATCTGGAGGTAAAATAACTCTGAGGTTCAAATCTGAAGTGCCTGGAAATTCATAAGGAAGCTCATACTGACATAGGACTGCACTACATGTGGCACGTCTGCTTCAAAATGCACTTCTCTTTACATAGTAGTGCTCTCGTGAAAAAAGGAAGTTAAAGGCGCCTTTCAAAATCTTGAAAACGAAAATATGAATAATCTCTTCACAAAACTGACAACATGAATCTGTGGCCTTGATACTTTGGTTCATTAGGGGGCGGTGATGTTGGATCATTAGTTTTTCGTAAAGTTAAGACCAAACCTTTTGTTTTATTCTGAACATCATATGTCTTAAAATGTATTTTAATACAACCTAATACATGATAAAGTTTGTTAACTATAAACAGAAGCCAGAAATATACATTTATAATAATTTCATACCAAAATCATCTTCTCAAGTAAAGTAGAAAAGTCAAACGTGAGATTTTATTATGCATGTAATTATTTTCTAAACCTTTTCTTAATGAACTGCCATGAGGTGTGAAAGACCTGAGGATCAAAAAATGACCATCTAAAATATTACAGTATAAAATATTATATTATTTGCCCTAAATGTAAAGATATAGATTTAGAACCAGGGGTGGTCTAGTTAGGGAGTTGGCCACAGTATCGGGACATTGTGGAGTTGGCCCCAGTATCGGGACATTGTGGAGTTGGCCCCAGTATCGGGACATTGTGGGGTTGAATTCCAGACCAGTAGGTTGCCCTGAGGTACCCTTGAGCAAGGTACCGTCCCCATCACTGCTCCCCGGTCGCCTGCTGCACATGTGTGCGCATGGGTTAGATGTAGAGGCTGTTGTGGTTCACCATGTGTTGTGCAGTGTTTCACAATGGGAAATAGTCACTTTCACTTAATGTTCCTCTAGTTTTTGTTCTCTTTGTAATCTGATTCTGCCCCACTAGATGGAGGCATTTGCTAAAAGAATCAGCACAAATCTGAATTTCCACTTCAATAAGCAACATGTCTGTTCTGCAGTGGTGTGTGTGTTTGTGTGGGTGTGTGTGTGTGTGTGTGTGTGTCTGTGCATTTGTTTAGTGGCTATTGCATACAGTTAATCATAAGGCTGTCAGTATGAGGCAGTTCAAAGGTTCAACCCAGTCATTTTTTACAGTTAGATGAATGGTGCATTAAGCAGATTTTCACTTTTTGTTAAAGGTTCTTAAACACTCTTCTGAAAGGGACCTGACTGATGGGAGTTTGCTGGTCACAGAGTTCAAACCGTACACACACACACACACACACACACGCAGCACAATGTGTGAGTCACGCCATGCATTCCCATAGCCAGTGTAAAATGTAACACACACTTTGAATCAAGTGCTGTAAGTTAGAATGTGTTATGTCACGTTAAATTCAACTGCATGTTATAAAAGATTGTCGTTTATTCCCGGCCGAGAAATGTAAGACTATTTTGACCCGTGATTTATCGACTGGGGGCTCACGTTCATGTTCATGAAGCCAGAGTAGGACTGGGATCAGATTCCTCTCTTATTTGTGAGATAAGTGATCTCACCTCTGGCAGTACCATCACTGGGTCCCTGAGCAAGACCCTTAACCCTGAGTAGCTCCAGGGGGACTGTCCCTGTGATTAGGACAAAATGCCGTAAATGTAAATGACAGTTCTTGAGCAGGTATTATTTATGCTGATCACAATCTGAGAACTTATGTCCAACTTAAAATAAAAAATGTTTTTTCTCAGTACCAAGAATTCTGCCTCCATTGGCATGTCAATACTCACTGAGCTGCCAGCATAGATGTGTTAATTCCTAGTGAGCTATCCACACAGATGTCTCAATAATCTGATAAGCAATTTAGACGTCCCACAACACGATCCTAGCCAGCTATGAGGTAATCGAGGTCAGGAAATCTGCATTTATTTCAGTAACAGCAGACTTGCCAAACCTGGTTTTGAACAATAGAAGCAAAACAAAATTAATCCCCAAACCGAACAAAACTAAGACGTCTTAAGCGGTAAGATATTCAAAACAGATCCTTTGAGTCCTTAAGTTAAAGGATCAAAATATTTTGACCAAAAGACGTTCAGCTGGATTGAGTTCTGGAGAATTTGGAGGGCCTGTCCACACAGGGCTGAAGTGGCCTATTGTTTAGGGACGAGGCCTCAAAATCGATAATGGGTTTGAGCACTAGACCAGTAAGTTGCCCAGTGGTGCCCTGGAGTAAGGTTCTGTTCCCAACACTTCCCCTGGATGCTGGTGTGTAACTGCCTGCTGTTGCACAGTGAATGTATTTCGGTGTGTTTCACTGTGTGCTGTGCTGTGTTTCACGATGACAAATAGTCACTTTCACTTCACTCTGAACTCTTTATAACCTTCCTCAAACCATTCCTGAAGATTATTTGCATTGTGGCAGCATTGTCCTGCTGAAATAGACCACTGCCATCAGATTTAAGTCAAAATAATTTTTTTTTTTTGTCACATACACTGTTATACAAGCAGAACCAGCTGAGAAATCCATCTCTGAGCTGCTTCAAGACAAATGTACAAAAATATATAAATTATTGGTTTCAGATACAACAGAATAGAAGAAGAAATGTAATAAGGATCATTAAAAACACAATAATATAAAATAAAATAAATAAAAAAGAGTACCGCTGCCATGAAGGAGTCTATAAATAAGCATATAAATATGCGTGTTAACTGTGGGAGTTTTTAGTGAAATATAACCAGAAATGTAAATAAAGTCAATAAAACGAAACACTGAATTTCACTTTAAGGCATTCAGATGAAACTGTGATGTTTATTTTCTGATGTAAATGTGTTTGAAAGTGAATATTCTTGTCTTGGTGAGTACACAGTGAAATTGCACCTCAGCATTTAACCCACACCATGCAGCAGGGGGCAGCTATGAAAGCACCCAGGGAGCAGTGACAGGAACAGTACCTTGCTCAAGGGTACCTCAGGGCAACCTAATGGTAAGGGGGTTTGAACCCGCAATCTTACAATCCTGCGGCCGACTGCCTAACCACTAGGCCTCGGCTGCCCCAGTAAAGACGAGTCTCCCCGTCGGGGAATCGAACCTGCGTGACAGGCGGAGTTACTGTCCACGTTACTGACGAGGAGTTTATCGTATCGTGGATTAACGTCCGTGAACTGGAGGTAGAGTTTAGGTTTAATGACACTTTTAAATGTGTTGGTATTCTCGGGTTATGATATTCTGCAATACTTATTCTGGTGCGATCGCCCGTCCCTTACAGCCACACTATAGAACTACTCCCAGTGAACCCTGATGTGATTCCCATCATGTGTGAAAGTTCTCCACCCCCACACTGGTTCATGTCTCAAAGTGGTTTAATTGCGCAACCAGTCCATGGTTCAATAGAGCTTCCACAGTGTGAAGATAAAATTGTGACACTGAGCCCCTCCCCATACGAGCAGTCCTGGGTGTGGATTCAAGAAACCAGACAGACAGACGAACAGACAGACAGACAGACAGACAGACAGACAGAAAGGGAAAGAAGAAACAAGAGAGGAAAAAGAAAGAAAGAAAGAAAGAAAGAAAGAAAGAAAGAAAGAACGAAAGAAAGAACGAAAGAAAGGGGAAAGAGAAAACAAGAGGAAAGAGAGAAAGAAAGAAAGAAAGAAAGAAAGAAAGAAAGAAAGAAAGAAAGAAAGAAAGAAAGAAAGAAAGAAAGGAAGGAAGGAAGGAAGGAAGGAAGGAAGGAAGGAACGGGAAAGAGAAAACAAGAGAGGAAAAAGAAAGAAAGAAAGAAAGAAAGAAAGAAAGAAAGAAAGAAAGAAAGAAAGAAAGAAAGAATGGGGAAAGAAAAAGCAAGATGGGATAAAGAAAGAAAGAAAGAAAGAAAGAAAGAAAGAAAGAAAGAAAGAAAGAAAAGGAAAGAAACAAACGGGATAATTAATTGAATCACTTAAGTGTGGTTTTATGAAGATGTATTTTGTTTAATTGATGTCTTAATTTCTATTTTAATTAAATTTATTTTTGATTTTTAATTGAAAGTGTGCGTTGCACTTTTTTAATCCGTGACATTTTAAGTGTTTTACTTTTGACTCTATGCTTTACCTATTTATTTTCCCTCGATCTTTGCACAGTTACTACATGTTTATTTGTCCGGGTAGATTCGGTCCTTTGTTTGTGTCACACTCTTTCCTTCATGTGTGCTGTGGGTGTGAAGGTCGCGCTCTCTGTCACTGCAGGGTGTTTCTGCGCAGCGGCGTGCGGTTTCCAGTGTGATGACCTTCAGAAACTGATTCGGGATCAGAATAACCCAGCGCTCTTGACGATATCAGGAGTACTGAGTATTAATGGTCTTTTAGAGAGGCCATGTGACCTCAGAGCTCAGGAATGTGACTCAGACTCGCCAAAGCGAGGCAGGGCTTCCAGCAGCGTCCTGTTCAGAAGAAAACAGACCCCTTTTCTACCACTCAGCAAATCCTTCATAGTAGAGGCCGCTGGAACACGAGGAGGGGTGTAGTCTCCTCTCTGAGGCCAGTGGTCAGCAGTCTGTGTTTTTGAATATCTGAAGAGTTCCCACAGAAAGATTGTGGCCACAGACAGTAAACACATGTGCACAGAAAAGAAAAGTTGAAACCTATTATAAAGATCTTCCCTCGCAGAAGGGGGTAGGGTCAAAGGAGGAGGTCTCTGAACTGGACAAGGCCAATGAGCACACGCTTTCACACTCTGTTGATTAGGGATGGGCTCTGGTGATCATCACAGCTACTCCAAAGTGGACTGTTGGGGCAGGCCCTGTTCTTCACGTGAGGTTTAAAAAACAGTAAAGATCAAATGAAATGTATATATTTTCTGTATTTTTCTTTTTTTTTGGCTGTGGAAATAACAAGTATTATTATTATTGTTGTTGTTGTTGTGGTGGGTGTTTTTTCCTTTAAGATTTTTTTTACTTTGCATTTGAGTGTATGGCAATACTACCACTACTCCTACTACCAATAATAATAACAATAATAACAATAATAACAATAATAGCAATAATAATAATACTAATAATAACAACAACAACAATAATAATAATTATTATTATTGTTATTATTATTATTATTATTATTATTATTATTATTATTATTATTATTGTTATTATTATATTGCTATTATTATTATTATTATTACTATTATTGTTGTTGTTGTTGTTGTGGGTGTTTTTTTCCTTAAGATTTTATTTTACTTTGCATTTGAGTGTATGGCAATAGTACCACTACTCCTACTACCAATAATAGTAATAATAATAATTATTATTATTATTATTATTATTGTTGTTGTTGTTGTTGTTGTTGTTGTTGTTAATAATTGTTGTTGTTGTTATTATTATTAGTATTGTTGTTGTTATTATTATTAGTATTGTTGTTGTTATTTTTTATTAATTAAGGAAAAAACAATCACAACAACTATAATAATAATAATAATAATAGTTTTTTTCATCATTATTAATACTTTTTATGAGTTATGCCCCCTATTTTTGCCCAGCTTTACAGATTTTGCTGCTTGTCAGCTGTATTTGCAGCTTTAAAAACTACACGAACACGTCTGATCAAAATTGTAACTGGGAAAATGGAGAAAATGGTTATTTGTGTCTTCTGAGATTCTGTCATGTTTCTCTTTCACATTAAGTCACTCAAACAAATTGTGTTTGTCTCTGTGACAGTTGAATCTTTTGACTCTGAAAATGATTTAAAGGACAGCTGTTGATCTCTTGTTGCCATGTTGTGTTGTTGGCACTGTAAATCAAAACCCCGCAGGTTCTGGTCCCACACGCAGGAATATCTTGCACACGCCCTTAACCACACAAACTCCCGGAGCCTGGCGTAATAAAGGGAAACTCTCACACAGCTGCAGATCACTGACACATCAAACTAAATTTCCTATGCATTACTTTATGGCCTGCAGCGTTTCACTTGAACATATAACAGTAACATTTAATTTTCCACGGCAACTAATGCACCACACAACGTCATGATCATCATTCTGTTGTAACGTGAGTTCAACACTGCCTCACTTTAAAACAACATGATGCACATTTTACAACAAAACAGTTCATCATGAAGAAAACTTGGGAATAATCCCATCTAATCTAATGCTGTACTTGGCCTCCTCTTCTCTCGGGCTGCCATGGTTACTATGACATGTGTTCCTGCACAAGACAGCCTTTTTTTAATAAATGAATCATTTTTTGTTTACTTAAAGCATCATTTTAACTTTTTTTTATGTAGAATCGGTAAATATATAAGCTGTAAGCATCATTAGCGTTAAAGTCAGCGGCAAAAGAAGGGATAGTCACCACTGAGACGGTAGAATTAATTCATCTTTACTTTCATTTTATTTTCATTTTATCTAAAATGTATTATTTGGAATGAATTTCCTTGTTTTTTAGCAGAACACTGTGTGTGTGTGTGTGTGTGTGTGTGTGTGTGTGTGTGTGTGTAACCCAAAACCCCACAGGGTTCAGGGTTTACTGGTGGGCTGTTTCTGTGACATTTCACTTTAATTTGACACTTGCTAAACATGCCTCCCTTTAACTACTGGCCCAGTTCATTTGCATATAAGACTGTTTTCCTCTTTTTCTTTTCTGTTTTCAGGTTGTCATTCTTCTCTGCCAACCTAGCATTGCTGTCATATCCTTTCAGATCTTCTGTTCACTTTGTTGTTGAGAGAATGTTTTATTGTTACAGAGGGTGACCGTGCCAACTGGGTCTTCTTTGCAGTGTTTATACAGTGTAAAGCCACTCCTTTCTCCTTTGCATGAGACCCTTTAAAGGCAGTGCAGCCTGAACCCTTTGAACTCTGTAAATTATAAGTGAAGGTGTCGGTACATCATTCTTTCTGCAGCTCGGATTGGAAAACCAGTAAGCAAATTTGGAATAATTACCTCAATCCAGTGATTAAGAGTTTAGTCACGGAATTGTTCAAATTAGCTTCTAATGCAGAACAGGCAACTGGCTGGGTTTATTGAATCCATTTGGTTTGAATATTATTTAGTAAACTGGGACAGATGCTGTTTACAAAAGCTGCAGATACATTCACAAGTTTGCACCACATTTCAAAAAAGGTTGCAAGAACGTGTTGAAAAATGAGGCAAACAAATCTGCAAACAGGATGAAGCGGGATTGATTGAAATCAGTGAAATCAGAAGTTTCTGATCTTCATTTCAGCAGATTAGGAATTGCCCGAGGGTTTAGTTGAAGCTGCTTATTCTGATTCTGATATTTTGCCAAATTGCTTCTGTTCCTAATAAATGTCAGCTTGACAACTATGTCTCGGTATGATCCAGACTCTACACACAGTCAAAAAACACGCACTTCAGGTAGATTGGACATGTTAGTCATGTGTCATGTGATGTCTGGCAACCTGTCCAGGATGTTTCTCTGCTTTTCAGGCTGTGGATGCCAGGATAGACTCCAACAATCCATGTGACTCTAGTAAGGAAAACTGGTTAAGATAATGAATGGATAGATGGATGGATGGATGGATGGCAAGCAAAATAGTGTCCAGCTGGTTCTTCGCCTAGCCAAATGATTCTTCTGTGGTGGAAAAAAACCTGTGATTAATAGTTCTTTATTTCTTCGTGTTTGACAATTAGTTACAAAAAAGATTCAAGGTTGCTTTTTAATGAGTCAAGAACCCCCTATCTGCTCCAGCTTTCCTAAAACTATCCTAAAAAGCTCATAAAACCACTTTGCATCTAAATACCCTACAAAACAATAGTTTCTTCATCATCAGATGTGTCTTCAGCATTCAGCTGCTTCTGTGAGTGGTCATAGTTCAAGAACCCTCGAAGAAACCCTTAAATTCAACAACCCTGGTCTGATTGTGTGTTTTATTGACTCTCTGTGTGACGTACACATCCTGTGTATATAGAAGAAACTTAAATCGTTCATGTTTCCGCAAATGTAAGAGCAGAATTCACTGAGCTCATCATCTTAGAAGAATAAAACAGAAAACAGGAAATCAGTTCTGCCCAGGCCACTTTTAACACCATGTTACAGTCATAAGTACTTCAATAAAAACATGTCTCTGATGAGGGTGTGTTCTTATTTTAACATAGAAAACATCATTTGACTTGATCATTTGACATCATTTCCAAACCTCTGCGCATAGCTATAGATGCCAATATGATCAATATTTAAGTTCATCAGCTCAGTTAGTGGACGTACAGGAATGGTTCAGACTAAACAGAGGCCTAGTGGTTCGGGCGTCGGCCACATGATCAGAGGATCGGGGGTTCGAACCCTTCCCAATGGGTCGCCCTGAGGTACCCTTGAGCAAGGTGCCATCCCCCTCATGCTCCTCCCTGCGATGGGCTGGCGACCTGTCCAGGGTGCGTCCCCCGTCCTCGCCCTGTGTGCGCTGGGTTGGACTCCAGCACTCCCCCACGACCCCGTTTGGGACAAGCGGCAGAAAATGGATGGATGAAGATTAAAATCATCATCATGGTAAGAACATCATGTAGAACAACACAACAGGGGTTTAAATGGCATCGCCCAAGAATAACATTTGCAAAAATGCCTGCATTTAACTAGTTCAAAGCATGAGATCGACATCAATTTAGTGAAAAATAAAAATGTTTTTGCTGTATATAATTCATTTTATTTATTTAGAATTATTTATGAGACAAAGTAATGTTTTTTTTTCTTAGATTTGCATTCTCAGTACCTTTTATAAATCGTTGCTAGCGTTGTCTTTTTTTGCAGCGTTGAACTGAAGTGAATTGGCGTTTATATGAATAAATATGAGCTAGTCTGCATTGTGTGGGCAGCGGTGGCCTAGTGGTTAGGGTGTTGGCCACATGATCGGGGGAACCCCTTCCCAATAGGTTGCCCTGAGGTTCCCGTCACGCTCCTCCCTGCGATGGGCTGGCGGCCTGTCCAGTGTGTGTCCCCCGTCCTTCATCCTGTGTGATCTGGGATGGACTCCAGCATGCCCCCGTGACCCTGCTTGGGACAAGAGGCAGAAAATGACTGACTGACTGCATTGTAGGCACAAACAAAACAGACAGCTGGTGCTGAGACTGGAACAAGCTGGGTGCTACTGGAACAAACTCTGCTGTAGGGATTGTTTTTACTTCTTATTATATCCTGATATTTTGTACGAAAATATAACGAAAGCATTTATTTAGAAGGGCTGCTCTCGAATTTGATGAAAAGAAGAGGAAAAACAATAATCAGAGTATATTGTCTCAATCTGAAGTTATTTAAACCAAATATGTTTGAAAAATCATTGCCACTTGTTTAAAAGGTGTAAACAGCCAGCGTTTCATTTTCCAGTAAAAGGCTACACATGCTGCACTCCTAAAGGTGTTGGCTGAGATTTCTGGAGAATAACTGTGAGAGTTGTGTAAAAAAGGTTAGTCGCTCCGTGACACTACCAGGAAAAAGAACAATGACACGTATTAAGTCAAAAATTCTTGAACTTCTGAACTATCTGGAATATTGTATTATCTTCTATAAAATGTCCAATTATAAGTTATTATAGACCATTCGCAACAGAATTTCAGGCAATCATTAGATATAGGCTATTATTTTATATATATTTGTCGGATCACTGTAAAAAAAAAAAGAGTAATTAAAGAAAGGAAATTTCTCCAGTAATAGTTAATGTTTCATATCTCTGGTTGTGCTGGAAAATACTGCACATTCTCACTTCTGTTGAAAAGTCTTGAGTTTGCGGGGGTTAAAAGTAATTCACCTCAGCACACTACCCCGCACAGTGACAAGTCAAGGCAGGGAGTGTCTACTATTTGTTTTAGCTCTGCAAATACTTTTTCAGCTCAGTGTTATAACAATTCTAAACAAACCAGCGCTTGGTGTCCTGATGTGAACCGTCGGCTTCGGAGGTGCAATCGCTGATTGGCAGTCATTAACCAAAGCCTTAATTTCAGGGATCTCACACTTCCATCATGATGCAATAGAAATGAATCTTCATGAAAAAAATGTTTTGGCCATATTCCATTACAGGAGCTGACGCACTTCTCTGGAAATGAATGTCATTATTCTCACTTCCTTTGGACAAAAGAGGAATCATGAACCCTAATAAGGACAAATTAGCTAATCACAGGAGAGCGCCGCAGTTCTTTATGGACGGCGGGAGAGCACTGCCATTATACCAGTTTGAGATGTTTACAGGCCCACATGTCTTCTTTGTGTGTGGTATGTTGTTGGTGTAGAGGTCACGTCCATTGTCTCTCTCCCACCTTCTTTCTCAAGAAATGGCTTGATGTCACTCCTATAATTACATTTAACGAAAATGATGCTCATCAGGGTGTGTACGAGTATGTGGGGTGGGGTTACAGATAACAAAGCTGGTCCCAGTGCAGACATTCAGGCTTTTCAGTAGTGATGCAAACTTCCTTTACTCAGTCACTTTCACTTTCAATTGACCAATTTTTGTTTATCTTAAAAGTTATTTCCAAGGACATACACATAGAAATAACCGTGGTGGCCTAGTGGTTAGGGAGTTGGCCCCGGGCTCAGAAGGTCATGGGTTAGAATCCCAGACCAGTGGGTTGCCCTGAGGTTCCCTTGAGCAAGGTACCATCCCCATCACTGCTCCCTAGGCACTTTCAAAAGCTGTGTCGTGTTTGTGTGTGTGGGTAAAATGCAGAGGTCTAATTTCGTTGTGGCTCACGGTGTGCTGTGCCATGTTTCATGATGATTAGAATAGTCACTTTCACATATCTGGACAATTCTGACCATGATAATAAGTGGGGTCCTCTTCCATCATTGCCGTAGTCTTAATTGCTGGGCAAACTTAGAAATCAGAAAACCTTTTTGTGTCATTAGACTATAGCTGGTGCTGGTGATTTGGGGTGCTGATGGTCTAGAGGTAGGATACTCTTCTACAGATGGGTCTCAGGTTCTCACCTCCAGCACTACCACCATTGGGTTCCTGAGTAACCCCAAGTTGCTCCAGGGGGACTGAATTTAAAAGTGTCACAGAGTCAATGATGTGAAGACTGTACCGGGAGTTACTAATAACTTCCAATATTGTGCATCTATGTTGAGATTCTCCTGTGCCTGGAAAAATTCCAGACTCCCTACACAACTATGATGATCTTTTGTGATTCACTGCCGTGTCATCCAGTGACCTGGGTCCCTCCCTTCTGCCGAAGCAGGAGCGGCAAAAATTATTTGCATCAAAGCAGGTTTGTTAATAACCAGCACTGATGACATCAGTCTTTTCCTCACCAAACAAAACCTTGTTTTGTTTTTTTGATTGCAAGAAATTTGAATTTTGCTCTCCCTATTAGAAGATTATTTCTTTGGCTTCTGCCGTTTACAAGCATTTCTTTTGCCTATTTACATGTCATGAAGTACAAATTAGCTCACTTCATTGATAGATTTCTTTAACATTTATATTTACATTTACTCAACATATTTCAAATGAGGTTGCTAGTGTTGTCTAAATAAAGATAAAAAAAAAACAGTATTTTTCAGTGTGCACTAGAAATCTATAACAATGCACTGTTGCTTCTTTTGCTAATTGCAATCCATCCATTATCTGCCACTTGTCCCAAACGGGGTTGCGGGGGAGTGCTGGCGTCCAACCCAGCGCACACAGGGCGAGGACGGGGGACGCACCCTGGACAGGTCGCCAGCCCATCGCAGGGAGGAGCGGGACGGGGACGGCACCTTGCTCAAGGGTACCTCAGGGCAACCCATTGGGAAGGGGTTCGAACCCCCGATCCGCCGATCACGTGGCCAACACCCTAACCACTAGGCCACCGCTGCCCTCACTAATTGCAAGAAATATAATTATTTCAATCTTCCTCTTTTGGGAGGTTTCTTTTGTTTGTTTTTTTTGCCACATAAAGTAAAATTTTGCCTGCTTCCTTTTATTTTCAATTTTTCTGGGCAAAAGTGTAGAACGCATCACTTTATTGAAGGATTTGTGAGCCAATATGTTAATCATTGATGCAAAAAATAAACAAAAGAATGATCAAAGGAGGAGTTTCTTTGAAGGGATTCCCCCCAAATTCAGTAAAAGGAGAGAAATAATAATCTATTTATAGACTGTATATACAGATATAACTATATAGTCTCTGAAGACATTTAAATCAAATATTTTGTGACATCTTTGTTAGTTGTTTAGAACAGCTAAAGGTCCGTTTTACGGGAAAGGCACAACAGTTCACACATGAAGGTGTTAATTGAGGCGAACGATTGTGAAAGACAAATCTGTCACACTACCTGGAAAAACAATGACAGTAATAACAGTAATTAATTGGTAAGTGATTTCTACATGAACGACTATTAAAAAAATTTATAATCTATTGTAAGTATAGTAATGCATTTCTCAACAGATTTCATTTCTGTATTCAGACCTTCTTTTACCACCAAATAAAAAACCCATGTAATACCAAACATCAAATAATCATAAACATGGTTAAAAAATCATGACCGTATTAAAACTATAGGTGTTTTTTCCTTTCGACAAAGCTGACCTGTACACAGAGTGATCCTATTAATTAAATGATTTTCTATCTTCTGTCTTCTTCAAACATGGTTATAAATCTCTCTTATTGCTATCGTCAGTGGTGGCCCAGGAAGAAGAAAACAACATCACCAAGTTCCACCACAAAATAGTTCGGTCACACGGGCAAGCTGGGCTAAAGCGCGTTTTCTTTTCACTTGTGCAACAAACCAAAACCCAGTCTGAGAATCTGAGCGGCTCAAGTTACAGTTTCACACAACTTCATGAAAAACTGCGTGTTTTTCTAAAACGATGCCATTGCAGAACCACTTTTACGTTTTCCTCTTTCCCATAACTTAGTGTCCCTTAATTCCTTAAAAAACTTCATTAAGTGATTATTTAACAATAAATAGACGAATAGAAATAGTTCAGAATTACTCTTCAAAAAGAACCTGACTTACATTAAATTTTGCAAAAAATTTATAATTTTCAAGATTTTAATTTTTTTTTTTTTCTGTGAGAGATGATATGACCTTAAAAGGAATGTCATCTAAATGGAGTGTGACAGCTTTATATCCAGTGAAAACAATCATTTTGTATCTTTTGTAAAAAGGTTTCAGCGTTCGCTGAGGTGCTGCCTCTCGTGTCACTGGGGTGAACAGGCCTTTAGTACCTTTAATTACGGGACATAACTCCACCACACTCCACTGCAGGTACTATTTTAAAGTGGATGAACTTTAAGCAGCCCCTCCTGAATGCATGCTTTCTGTTTCACTGGTCTGAACATAATAGGTAATGAATAGTCTAAAATATTCCACTTTCTCTTGGGACAAACATATTTATGGTGCGGTACCATGGTGGGCACATTTGCCCTGTTTGTACCCTGAACAGAATAGAACTGTATTTTAGAATGGTATGAATATAAAAGTTTGAAATAATCACTGTCCTGGAAATGTAAAACATATTCAAAGCCATCTGCAAAGGCCTTATCTGATGTCAGTTAGACTGATTGATGTTTCCTAGCCGTGTGTAGGTTAACAGACAGTCTGTGTGTGAATGTCTGAGGCGTTGGCTCAGGTTTCTGGTGAATGCCTCCGTTGTGCCGAACATTGTGCCAAATTACCTGGAAATAAACTAATATTTGTTGCCAAGGAAACCTATCCATCTAAATAAAAATACACTAAACATAATATCAGATGATCCACTAGTTTTGCCGGAATTAACCTGCAGCTCTTATCTCTTCTGCATCTTTGTCTCCATGACATCTAGGTTTATTTACCTGGTAGACTTTGAGCAGCTTGTCAGGCCGTCCTGAAACCTTCCTAGCTGAAAACTTCCTGGATGCTTTTCCTGAATACCAGGGAGAAACAGCAGTGCGGCAGAAAACCTCATGAAGGTCAAAGTTATTCTCCTTGTTTTGCTTCATAATAAGAGAATCGTCTCTAATTATACACAGAATAAGAGAAGATGTCATGAACTACATTTATATTTGATTTACGTACTTGATCCACTCTAATTAAATCACGTCAAAATGGAGAGAATTAGATTAGATTAGATTAGATTAGAATAAAAATGCAATAAATTACAGGCAGTAGTATACATTACATTATTAATAAGCATTAATACAGCACAAGTAAAGCTGTATGTACAGGGTTATAGACAGTGGAACAGAAAATACAGATTATACAGATTATAGCAATATGTACTACAGTTTCATAAATATGTTGGGCAGGATTTTGCATATAAATGCGTGTATACATACATTACATGTGCAGGATGAACAGATATACAGATGGTTTTATAAATATAGAGTTTGTAGAGGGATGAGCAGTTGCTTTGTAGAAGTATACAGTAGTTTATATGCACAGTACAAAAATGAATGCATATATATAACTTAATATAGGGGTGTTGGTGGTCTAGTGGTGGGTACTTGCCTATGGACCTATGGCTCAAGAGGTCCCAGGTTCGAATCCCACCTCTGGCACTACCACCACTGGGTCCTTGAGCGAGACCCTTAACCCTGAGTGTCTCCAGGGGGACTGTCCCTGTAATTAGGACCTGGAAGTCGCTCTGGATAAGAGCGTCTGCTAAATGCCGTAAATGTAAATGTAAATGTAATATATAATAATTAAGTTTGTTGAAAGCAAGGCGAGTGAGTCTGTGCAGGAATAGCTTTGCACATATTAAAGTGAAGCTGCTCACTTTCCCCGAACCAAGGCGCACAGGTATAACTTCAATCCAAACAACAAATAAATCCCTCTCTCACCACGAAAGTGGTATCAAAGGAAACCACACGTTCACCAAATTTGAAATTTGCTCCTTGTTTCAAGAAATCATTAAAAAATGATTCAGTGATTACTGCCAGCAACATTTGCGACTCCTTTGCCAGGAATGATTACAAAATACACAAAGATGATCTGATCCACTCTTACCTCTGGCATCAAGGAGGCTAAATGATTTATTACTGATATTGTATTTGAATTTTTGGTTTTGGAAGCATTTCCCAACGGTCTGATGATTGCACAAGAGTCTGGCGGTGCACAATCAGCAGTGCATAAGCACAAACATGATCTTTCTACATGAAACTGTTGTTCGGCATTGGCTCTACTGCTGCTACAGAGAAGTTAATCATTAATCTGAACGCTGAAGAGATGTGGGGGCTTTCGTAACCGATCTGGCCGTCTCGAAACCTCCCTGTAGTGACTGCTCTGCTGCGCTGAAAACACAAACGCAAGGAAAACAACCTTGACAAAGAAAACGGTTCCAGCAGTTGAACTTAAGGCAGCAGCGTGCTTGCCCTCAGTTCTTCATGAGCTGCTTTCACAAGAAACTGCCTAGTGAGAACATGGAACAGGCCCAGCGAGTATTTGACCCCAACCTTGCTCTGGTTCTGCTCTTAAGTTTGGCAATAAACACATTTTTTTCTGGGTAGTTTGACTCAGGAATGCAATTAAACTCATATCTGGTCTTTTAAGCATCTGGAAAGAGTCATTCTTGCTTTTATTTCTTTCCTGTTGTCTATTGTAACCATCTCTACTTTGGGATCTGTTGGCCAAGCCTCTCAGACTCTGAGCTGATTCTTCAAGCAGTGGCACTGGAGCAGCGGTGGCCTAGCTGTGTTTCACAATGACACGAATAGTCACTTTCACTTTCATTGGCTTGTAAATATCATTGTCCCTGCATAATAAAAGTATGTATGTGTCTCACCCTGAATCACTTGGAGCGCTTGAATGATTCCATCAATCACTTAAAACTATGTTCAAGGCTTATTGCTTTGATGCAGAACATGACTGAGACGGAGCCTTAGCTTGACATGTTGTCAGTGGACTGTTGAAATTCCTACAAGAGTCTGGTGCAGCAACATAACTCCATGTTAGTGAGTTCAAGGAACGCTGGCACCAAGCTTGCCAAGAAAGCTTTAAGCTCATCCAAAACTAAAAAAAGGTTTGGGATAATGTATTGGCTTTCACATTGTACAGCATGTACGTTAATGTTAGACACAGTAGCTTAGAAGTAGACACCACCCTATGTTTTGTTTTTTATAGACTAGTGCACAGCGGTAAGGTTTTTTGTTGGTTTTTCCCCCCCCTCACCACAAAACGAATCAAATGTCCCAGGACGTAACACTGGTCTGTTATACAGCTGCAAAAATCTTTACAGGTACAAATAAAAGAGAGCGTGTCACTCCTGTACTTGCAGCCTTAGGAGTAAACTGTCTTCTCAGAAAGAGAAGGCTTTCAGAGCCCTGTCGACTCATAGCATAAAGGTTCTGGGTTCTGGTTTGGGTTTGATCTATAGGGAGTGTGCATGTTCCCCCTACATAGATTTCCTTCAGGCGCTGCAGTTTCCTCCTGCGGTCCAAAAGTTGTCCATCAGGTGGATTGGAAATGCAAATTGTCCCCTGTTTTAACTATGTGTGTGTTTGTCTGTCTGCCCCGCCATGGACTGGCAACCTGTTCAGAATGTTTCTCTGCAGTTTGCATGTCTCCAGCAAGCCCCTTGACCCTGATTAGATAATAACCTGACCAGGAAATGAATAAATATTTATTTATAAAGATCTTCATGGCATGGCTCCCAGCATATCCAGCCTTTGAGCCCCATGTTCCTCTTATTAGATGTTTTTAGATGTTCCATACTCTCAGTCAATGTTTAAAATTGACTGGGCCTTCTCCGTAGAGGAAATCTCTTCTGTTCTTTATAAAATTGTTTAAAATCTATTCCTAATATCCATCCATTATCTGCCGCTTGTCCCAAACGGGGTCGCGGGGGAGTGCTGGCGTCCAACCCAGCGCACACAGGGCGAGGACGGGGGACGCACCCCGAACAGGTCGCCAGCCCTATTCCTAATATATTTTAAATTAATTATGGATGGCTACCAGTGATGACAAAGCTCCAGGTTGAAAATATGTAGGAACAATGTGGCTTTGACCTTTATCCATGGTGGTTAAAAGTTTGAAGATCGTCCGCAGGAAGTGAAAGTGACTATTTGTCATTGTGAACACAGCAGAGCACACAGTGAACCACAACAAAATGCATACCCTGTATTTAACCCACACAGATCCTGCAGCAGTTGGCAGCCATATCCAGCGCCCAGGGTGCAGTGATGGGGATGGTACCTTGCTCAAGGGTACCTCTGGTCCAGGGTTTATACTCACAAGCTTTTTGTTTTTTTCCAGAAAAAAGCCCAAACTCACTTGACAGTCTTCGCCTCTAAGAACACAAAGAAACGCAGTTTACGTTCTCTAGTTTTTCCAATAAAGGTTTATGTTTTGGCATATTTTTTACCAGAGTAATTAGTCAAATCTGCCATTTCTGATCTTTTATTTAGTTTAGACCGACTGAAAAAAAAAAAAAAAAAAGCATAGCAATCTCATTTCCATTGCCTGTGAAACATGTTACATAATTAAAGATGACTTGACTTGATTGCATAGTAGTTTTCTTTCTGTCTCAACTCCAGTCCCCGCACACATATTTAAACACATACTCAGCTTTGATAGGAAGGAGTGACGTCTACACAAAAAAGCTACCTTTAGGACTTCTTTCACCACACCCAGATAACAGGTCATATCAGAGCAGCAACCACCCACACACACCTGCAGGACTACATCTGCACCCTGAGAGAGAGAGAGAGAGAGAGAGAGAGAGAGAGAGAGAGAGAGAGAGGGAGTATATTAAAATATTAATTTCTAATTAGAAACTACAATCTTATTCTAAATCTAATCTAATCAGAAACCTAGATTCACTCTGCATCAGTTCCAGAGTCCCAGGCTGCCTTGCCAACTAGTGGCCAATCAGAGAACAGGGGGCGGGGCCTGGCAATAACGTTAGCTCACCAGCCCCGCCCATCCGATCTAGACTGCTCTGAGGGTCTCGAGCTGAGCGGCCGCAGCCCAGAGACTGATCCCAGGCGGGACATTGGACTTATCCGTAGGTCTAAATGGAGAAGCTCCTTTTGCTCTGCGTTTTTCTGTCCTCCCTGGCAGCCATGGTAAGTGTGGACAGCAGTCCTTGTCCCTGCTGGGAGCTTCTCAGCTCTGCTGACTTTCTAGGGATTAAGACCCTTATCAGGACTGAGATTCAGGAGAGGGCACTGTTCCAGACTGGGCTTCACACTGGGGTGTTATCTTGCTCTAACACACCCTTAACACACTGGTTCCTCATTTTAAAGGCATTACCTCAGTGGAGTCTTGCAGAGTGGTCTGTCCATTATTATTATAGAAGCACAAAACTCTTATTTCCATATAGGACTCAGTATTATCTTGACTTTCTGTTGTAGATCTGCAGAACTGTGTTCTCTATTTGTAGTGTTACTGTAATCTGGAGTGTCCTGTAGGAGACTGGAGTCTGAATTCATTCCCAAAATTCCTATTGCATATAGCTTTCCTTTAGGGGGGAAGGCCAATATCGGAACAGCCCTGTTATACATTAAAGGGAAGATATATTAAAGGAATTTGGGGAATTTCGACAGGATTTCTACATCAATTCAGACGCTACAGTCTCCCACAGTCTAGATTACTGTAACACGGCACTAGAAATAGAGAAATAGAGATATAACAGAAAAACATATATGAGTGTGTGTGTGTGTGTGTTTGTGTGTGTGTGTATGTGTGTGTGTGAAAACGGGTTTTGGTCAACCTTCGGATTTTTAAAAAATAAATAACCAAAGCAAACCTGTCAAACTTTTATTGCAAGATTATTTTTCTCCTGACTCTCTCCATTTTTCTGTGACTGTGATCTCCTGTAGTGTTCATGTGATTCAATACAGGAATTGTATCAATCAGCTCTGGTTAATATTGATTAGATGCTTTAGTATTATGTTGACCTTTCCCCTTAAAAGAAAGTTATATCCTAAAGGAATTTCGACAGGACCTGCAGTCATTTTAGCCGACAGGTCATTCTCAAGTTCCTCACGAAGCTAAAACACGAGCGTTAGAGATTACTCAACTCATCTTGTGAGAATCTAATCCACTGAGATATGCAGGGCAGGAAACCCCCGGAGAGGGAGAGCTAGTATTAGTGAAAATATTTCTTTTGGGAAGAGGACTGTGTGCCACTGAAGTGATGAGACTCTGAGCTTTCCTTTACAGTCTGTGTGGATAAAGAGCATCAGGACCAATTTAACCCATCAGTTTACTAAAGGATTATGGCTGTAATTGAATAAAATTATAATTAACTTAATATGACCCGACTGTTGCGCGTTATCGGTTTGTCCCTCTGCGCTCACTGCGGCTCCTCCTTTATTGCCTTCATGACACGCAAGACAGGAATTTTATCATTTCTTTTTCAATACTGATAAGATGTTTTAGTGTTTTTTTGGCTTGTTTTTGTTTAAATCTTTACCCCTATATTCATTTAGGTGTGTCCTCTAACATTCAAGATTTTTAAACTGATTTCATTACAAATATCAGAACAGTAACCGTTACCAAGCCGTACTTTTAATGAAAAGTGGATTTTAATGGAAAAGTGGATCCCAGTGGGGTGCTGGGATTTTGGGGTTTAGCAACGGTCCAGGGCTTCGTAACAGTTACGGTACCTTTAACACAGAAGACCAAGCACAAATGGATATTTCCGAAAAATTTATGCTGAAGTTTAAATGATGAAAAATGATAAGTGTATTCAATTTTGACCAAAATGACCAGTGAAACTGGAGCTGGGAGGGTGAGGTAGCAGGGGGGTGAGGTAGGGAAGGAAAATGTTGGACTGGGTGCTGATTGGCCCTGGCTGAAGGATAAATCAGATTTCTTAAGCACGCAGCCCTGATCCTAACTACGCTGAAGTTGATCTAGAGCAAATTTACTTGATTCAAATATGATCATCATCTCAAAATAGAGCATAATAAATCAGATCTCACTTTCTTTAGCCCTAGAGATCAATAATTTGGGTGGAATATCTATTTTATTCTTCAGGTGTGATAATGAGAAGCAACATCCCAGACTGGCCTGCAGCATCTTTTCTTATTTAACTTCACCAATTAGAACTTTAGGCTTGAAAAATTGGACTACTTCAAATTGTAATTTCAGCAAAAAACAATTAATTTTCAGATCCAGTCAGAATGATGTGAAAGTATAAAATATTCATTCATTTATTCCCCTCGGTATCCCCTCATTGGTACATCTTTTGCTTTAAAGCTTTCTGCAAGTTTAGTTTACGGCGATGTTGAACACTGAACAATTAGAACCCCTTTATCTAGAACCTTGTATCTCCATGCACAGCACAACATTTGTTCTCATTTCTTTAAATGATTCTAATCAACATACCAAAGATGAGACATTTTAACAAGCATGAAAGAGTATTTTTGCACCAATAAGGTGATTACCTACCAAACTCTAAAGGCATGTTTGTGCTCAAATCCTGCTTGATCTACAAATGGAAATATTTCTCATCAAATTCTTCGGTTCCTTTAACCACTGTTTTAAATCGGGTGTGAAATTCCCGCTCAAGTCTTTTCTGTCTTTGGATTTTTTAAGCATTTTAATTTTTCAGTTTTGCATCATCTCTATCATCTCTTATCGGCTGCTGTACCCACATATGTCAAGCTTTCTTCTCACAGTCTGCAATGTTAGCGAGTGAAATATCAATGCTGTGTGTGTGGTTTTAGAACAGTAACAGTAACCATGCAGTAACCATGCATGTGCTCTCACATGTTTTAATTGGGATATACTGGAATACATTTTTTTTTTAATCCAATAAAAATAAAATGTCTTTGCAAGACAAAACCTATGACTTTTTTTTTTTGGCAGAAATCTCCACCCGCCGTATTCCTAACTACACGGAAACTGTTTTTATTTACTTGATTTACTTGCTTTATCTACTTAATTTTCTTGATACAAATAAATACATAATTTCCACTCAGACAGAACGTAATAAATCAGCTCTCACGTTCTCTGGGTCATAACTAGAGCTAATGATTTGGGGAAAGTCTGTTTGTGATTTTTTTCTTTAGATTCATCTTCCACTCGTTATTATTTATTTATTTTTTTTGCTTGGGATTTGAGTATGAATTGTAAAGAACCAGACTGTCAATTCACAAACCCTGATTAATGTTAATTATTGAACTTGCCTTATCGTTCCGGTATGCGGTGATAAGATACTGTGCAAAGGTTTTAGGCAGGTGTGAAAAAATGCTGTAAACAAAGAATAATATATGAAATATATGAAATATGGATTTGATTTAAATTTTTCTTTTGTTTGCTCACTTTGCATTTTGTAAATTGGTAAAAATAAACAATCATGATTTATATTTCTGAAAGCGTTCCTTGTTAACAGCATTTTTCATGCCTGCCTAAAACTTTTGCACAGTACTGTATATCATGTAATATAAATTTTAGCCTCTGTAATTTAAAATATTTTACTCTTTCATGTTCATTTTTCAGACCATTATAACCACATTAAAGAATTATATATAATATATATTTTTTATAATTTTTTTTTTTAGTGTAACTATAGTATAAAATATATCTTAGTAGGTATTGTAAAGTATTGTAGGATAAAATATTTTGTTTTTGTGGAAATGATGCTCATATGTAAATCTCATTAAACTCATTACTCTTTAAAGTGTGCTGAAGTGTGTTTAAATATTCATTTTTGCCTAAAACAGATCATCCAGGCAGAGGCTGATGGAGGAGGACAGCAGTCCTTAAGGAGACAGAAAAGGGAGTGGGTCATCCCTCCGAGGAAGCTAATGGAGAATACGGATTATACCCAAGAGCTGTTCATTGCAAAAGTAAGATCTTCTTGATGATTGATCCGCATTTGAATGTGTGAAATTAAGTGAGCAAGTGGACTTAAATGTTAAAAAGGAATTTTAACATAAAGTGTCTTCACAATATAATAGTGGAGATGGAAAGAAAATCGTTCACTTGATGTGAAGTGAATCATTGAGGAGAAATGTACCCTCATGATTCCTCACAATGGTGGGGATTTGATCTGCAGGCAAGGAATGTACAGTGCTCTTCAAAAGCCTTGAGCCACACCTCATTAGTTCATATTTTGCTTTTAAAGAGCCAGACGATCGTATATTTTAATGTCTTGTTGAGGAGCAGTTCTCCAGATCTTCCTGAAGGACAGTGTTGTTGTTTCTCATTTTCAGTCCAGTCTCTGTACCTGAGCAGTTCTCCAGATCTTCCTGAAGGACAGTGTTGTTGTCTCTCATGTTCAGTCCAGTCTCTGAACCTGAGCAGTTTGATAGTTCTGTGTTGGTTAATCCACACAGTGATCTACGTCTGAACCTTCAAGCAGAACAAAGCGTCTCACTTAAGACACGAAGCAGTGAAGAAACAGGAGCAGATGATTCCAAATGATCAGGTGATTAATGTATTGCTAGAACCCTTTTATCTAGAACATTGTATCTTTAGACATTGCACTTTGCTGCAGTATGCCAATGATAAGACAGTCTGAGAGGCATAAAATAGCATTTTTATATGAACAAGGTGATTCTAAAAAAAAGGGGGGTGACTCAAGACTTTTGCACCTGAAGAAAATCCCTTTTTTTAAAAATAATTGCTCAAACAACAGACGGCGTGTCAATGATCATTTTGTTGAATAACCTCAGACGTCTGGTTCCCATCACCGCTCCTGTGATCTATTCAGACTCAGTACGTTTCTCTACCGGAATATTTCACATCAGGCCGTTCGATTAATTTAACCAAGAAGTTTTCATTCGTTTCATTCTTTTGGAGCTCTGACACAAAGAGTCTGAAACAGAGTTCGAGCTTGCAGGTTTATGTTTATCATCAGGTTTTGTTCTTACTTGTTTTTCAAGCTGAATAGCTACTCGGCGTGAGCATTTTAATCTTTGTTTTTCATCAGTTTTATCTTACAGCATCTCCTGCTTTCACTTTTTGGTCAGAGCTAATATCTCTTCTCGACGGCAACCATTTAATGATGGTACATTTCCATTCAGCGTAAAAGTGTTTACAGTGTATATTATGTTTATATATAAATATATAATTTTACTACCGTTGCTAAAATACAAATTAAATAACCGGAAGTGGGCTATCACTGGTAATCCCCCTCTGTGGTAGAAGTTCGGAGCTTTACAGAGTTAATATTTAAAGTTTGTTGACTTGCATTCCAAAACCGGGTGCATTTTAGCCCATTGTTTATTATTTAACCTGTTAATACACACCAGCAGGCCTTCGAGTGCCTACAGACTGTAATAGAACAAAGATGTAGACCAGATAGTTGGGAGGGACGTGAGAACAAAACTAGAGAAGTGAAGCATAGAAGTTGCCCTTAGCAGCCACCATACCCGTATCAGCTGTGTTGTTTTGATTTTTGTTTTTGTCACAGTGTGCAATAATACAGAGTCAATGAGAGCAAGACAGAAACTGCTTCTAATGATTGGGAAAGTGAGATGTTAAAGTTATGCATACAGCTGTAGAAAGTAGACTTAACTGAACCAGTAACAAGCCATGCATGACCTGTGTGGATTGAGGGATGGGATGGTCTAGAGGTTGGATGCTTGCCTACAGACCAAGAGGTTGCAGGTTCAAATTCCTCTTCTAGCACCACCATTGGGATTCTTCAACCCCAAGCTGCTCCAGGGGGAATGTCTCTGTAGTTGGAAATGGAAGTCGCTCTGGATAAGAGCATCAGCTAAATGCCATACATGTAAACGAATCAGAACCAGTGGAACAAAGATAAATTAAATAATATTTGAAAAATGCAGCATATATATTATTGTTGTAGGAAAAGAAACATTAAAAAAAAAAAATATATATATATATATATATATATATATATATACACACACACATTTTTTTTTTGTAAATGCCAGCTGTCCTTTACAGTTCAAATATTAATTAATATTCAGTATAGCAATGGAAATGCTTCAAATTCACTTGGAAAAGAAGATTTTGTTCCTTAAATATCCATTACATTCAAGCTTAAAAACATTTTTTAAATCAATCATAAATCAAACATTTAAATGGTTACTTTTGAACAGCATGAAGTGAAGTGAAAGTGACTATTTGTCATTGCGGAACACAATGAAACGCAACCTCTGCTTTCCACCCACACACATGTGCAGCAGGGGCCAGGTATTGAATGATGATGAAGGGCACGGTACGTTCCTCAAGGGCCACTGGGCAACCTACTGGTCTACTACTACCAAACCTAATGGTTCGAACCCACACTCTTCTGATCCCGGTGCCTGGTGACATCCTCTTTCAAATAAAGTCTATAAAGTGAAAATAAAATAAACCAATAAACTTTTTTGTGTAACTTTCTGTTAGGATTTCAGCCAGGATTTGACTCCCGTTTCCACATAACAGTAACTATTCATTAAGTTATAATTAATAAGTAATAATCATTTCCACCCGTCTGCTTAGGCAATTGATGGAAAGTTAAGAATCTGCACTTTCCTCCCAATAGCTCCCTTCTAATAAGCGGTGAAAGAAGTCCTTGGCAGAATAGAATTGTTGCCACTAATTCATAACTAAGGGTCATGAGTATGTATGCCTTTGTTTTTCAGCTGATGCTATTCTTTTTTACTTTCAGATTCGATCGGATGAGGAGACAAAGCATGGAAATGTTTTTTACTCTCTTAAAGGAAAGGGAGCCGATGAAGACCCGGTAAATTTATTCACTGTGAACAAAAATACAGGCTTTGTGAGGATCCATGGCCTCCTAGACAGAGAGACAACTCCCTTCTACTATGTAAGTGCATCTTCTCCATAAGTGTGGGCACCACTTTGAAAGGAAACCACAAATCATTGTCTTTAAAAAAGTTATTTTTATGATTACCGTGTACTGAAAATCAAGTGTCAAAAAGAAAATCAGCTGATGTTTCAAACTGGCTGCATAATTCAGAAGTTAACCTGCAAACTGCCAGTGAACCTACCATGCCCTGTTTATACCCCTCCTTCATCAAGAGAAAGAAAATATATGCTAAAGCCCAAAACCTTTTCAGAACTCCTGTCAAATCATATATTTTATGTAATAACTTAATGTGAGGATGCTTTTAGGATGCCTTTAATGGTGTGGCACACAGACATCTGGGTCTTGCTAACAGTTAAGAAATGAAGTTCATTAATTATTCATAAATAGTCTATATATTTAAGATATTGACATTACTTGATTTGTTTATTTTTGAAGCGATGACTGAGTCCTCAGCGCTTTTACAGTAAAAGCTATAAAAGCACGGTTGGCCAATATTTCGGCTTCATCCATGGACTATGAAGAGCAGCTGATCAGATGATTTAAGAAACCTAGAAGGGACATAAATATGGGGACAGACTGAGAGACAAGAAGGCGTTGGATTGTTTAAAGCCTGTAGACAAGAATCATCACTTTAAAATCTATTTTAATGATTTAAAATAGATTTTAAAGTGATGATGCTTGTCTGCAGGCTTTAAAAAATCCAACACCTTCTTGCTGCCAATAAACTGGAGGTGATGTGCTTATGTTGTTATGAAGTGGTAAGAAGCTTGGACCGACTGTAGACAGGAGAGACGGCACTCGGCTGAGTTAATCTGCACTCAGACTTCGATAAAATCAGTAAAACCTTCTTACTGAGAAAAACACACCACTCCAAAAGAAGTGAAAGTGACTATTCTTATCATTGCGAGGTCACAGCACAGCAAACCACAATGAAATTGGACCCCTGCATTTAACCAGGCAAACACCGTGCAGCACGGGGCAGCTATGAAAGCGTCAGGGGAGCAGTAACGGGGACGGTACCTTGCCTAAGGGTACCTCAGGGCAACCTACTGGTGAGGGAATTGAACCCATAATCTTCTGATCCAGGGCAACTCCCTAACCACTAGACCACCGTTGCTCCCAGAAGATGTATCTTAACAATGTTAGAGAAATGTAAATACTCCAGGCCTAATGATCCTTTCAAATAAAATTTTATTATATTTTATATATATATATATATATATATATATATATATATATTTTTTTTTTTTTTTTTTTACAACATTTGGTCCATTTGTTTGATTTCTTGTTATCCGAGGTGCACAAAAAACTCGGTTCAAAAGCATCGGTAAATTTCTTTTTTAAAAGAATACTGTTATTTATCTCTTAGCTATTAATTATTTTCTTAATAGTCATATTAAATGGCAAAATTGAATAGCATGCACTTCATTTTACTTTCAAAGATAAATTATTTCTTTTTTAACTCCCAGCTCATCATAGTCAGGCTGGTGTGAGAAACCACTCTACAAACTCAGAATTGGAAAAACTTTGCCAGAAGTGTCTATAAGCATTTAAGCCAGCTTTTCAGCCATGTTTTTTTAATTTCAGCTCCATGGGATTGCCAAATTTGCGAACGGCAGTAAAGCTGAAAAGGACCTTGAGCTTCGGATTACAGTGGGGGACATGAACGACAATGCGCCTGTGTTTAATTTTCATCAAATTGGTTCTGTTTATGAACTGAGTCCAGAAGGTATATGGATTTTTTTTACTTTAAAATAGGCGAACACAAACAGCTATTCATTTTTCAATAGTGCAGCATATGATCTGGTAAGATCCTGCTTGTGTGGGTTTCCTCCCTGATCAGTTCGGGCTGAAGATGGGTTTATATTATACAGCTTTATACATATTTACTCTTTAATCCTCAAATCATAATCACTAGGCTAAATATTGGGTATATAAATGCTAATTGAATGTTTAATCAAGCAATTGATTGCATATCAAGCAATCATGGGAAACCAGGTCATATTGATAATGATACACTGCTCAAAAATATATAAGGAACACCTTTTTAATCAGAGTATAGTACCAAGTCAGTTAAACCTCTGGGATATTGATGTGGCATCCTTTTGTTCCTAATGCATCATCCGTTCCATATCAGTATGGAACGATTATCCAGAATGATTTTTTTTGTGTTGTGTTTGTGTTTTCAAAGTGCTCCTTTAATTTTTCTGAGCAGTGTATATGTGTCTAGTATTTTTAGATGTTATATTTCATATGTGGGATTTTATTGAGCAAATCTAATTTTATTTGATTGCATTTTATTTTATTATTTATACAAAGTAGTTATCATTGCATTACAGGAATTTAGTAAATATGCCTGCATCGAAAATGAAATTCAAAACATTGATACCAAACAGTTTTTAACTGATTGTATTTTTATCTTTCACTAGAAACATATGTCATTAACATCACAGCGACTGATGCAGACGATCCAGAAACAGATAATGCAAGAATTACCTACAAAATTCTAAAGCAGGAGCCTTCTCCATCTGAATCCATGTTCAAAATTGACAAATATTCTGGCAAGATTTATGTAATGCGGAGTTCTCTGGACAGAGAGGTGAGAATGTCAGTTGTCGTAAAGCTGCTCTAGTTGCCTCCCCTGGATTTCATTGGTCGAGAGGTATAATACATAAGTCATTGTGAGCTTCTGAGTTTAACATTTGACTAACCACTTCCTGGAGCAGGGAGTCAAATAATCCAAACCTTTGGTGTAGTCAATCAGCCAAGACATGTTTAGAGTCCATTATTACAATAATTTCATTATTTTACAGAAGAGACTATGAAACAAATCAAAATTTGTATCTAAAAACATCCCTCAAACTCCTCTCAACCTGCCAATGTCAGGACTTACTGTGAAAATAAATACATTTTCAAAATATTTTTTTCCACAGGTACATGAAACATACACATTGAGCATTTTGGGCACAGACATGGGAAAAAGTCCAATGACTGGGACTGGAACGGTGACCATCAAAATTCTTGACGTCAATGACAATGTCCCCACTTTGGAGCAGAAATTTGTAAGAGTGTTTCTGTTTTCATATGTATTCTTTTGTTTGGCTGTCCTTGGATAAAGGGCATTTTTTAAAGAAAAAAAGCAGAAAGAACTACAAACAGCACACTTTTTCACACTAATATGTTTGCTGAGTTTCGACCAATCGGAGAAGACTAATACAAATACATTGTACTTGGACAAGTCATGGCATGTATTTGAAGTTCTGGTTTTCATTATGTTTATTATCTTTGATCTTTTTTTATTTTCATTGATTTTTGTTTCTTTGACATTCAGTAAATCTTTCATTACCTGAATTACCTTAACTGTTACTTTAGTTTTGCATAAAAACATACAATAACAACAGACTGCAAAACTACAAATATCTCAACCTGCTTTGTGGTGATGATGATGATGATGTTGATGATGAGGATGATGATGATGGTGTGTGTGTGTGTGTTTGTGTATGTGCGTGTGGGTTCTTGCAGTATGAGGGCAGTGTAGAGGAGAATATATTGAATGTAGAAGTGGTCCGGATTAGCTGCATTGACAAAGATCAGATCCACACAGAAAACTGGGAGGCTGTGTACACCATCATCTCGGGGAATGAGGCAGGTTACTTCAACATCACCACCGACAAGGAAACCAACGAGGGCATTCTGTTTCTCCTTAAGGTAACAACAATCAAATGATGCACCTAAACCAACAATCATGTGAGTTAATGCATGTTCAAGAATGAATGATTAAGCTGAGGGAGTGTATGACTCCGGTCCAATACCATTTCTTAATCATATCCCTTTCACTTGTTTTTGAGTGCTCTCTTACCCCTTAAACAAAGTGAAAGTGAACATGACTATTTGCCATTGTGAACCACAGCACAGCACACAGACAAACACAGCAAAATTCAACCTCTGCAACACCGTGCAGTAGGGGACAGCTATTAAAGGGCCCAGGGAACAGTGATGGGGACACTACCTTGCTCAAGGATACCTCAGGGCAACCTACCGGTCTGGGATCTGAACCAACGGCTTTCCGATCCCAGGGCCTAGTCCTAACCACTAGGCCACAAAACCCTCTGGTCCTTCTTGCACAAACACGCTGCTGTCTGCTTTTAGATTTGGCACAAATGTGCTGTTCTGCAACAACAGAAGACAGCAGACATTGCAAATGTTTGTTGCACGCATCAGTATATGTGCCAGATCCAGTCTGACATACAATAATGGTTCATAGCTGTATAACTTGAATTTTCCATCCAACCAAAAACTGTTTTTGTATTTTTATTTTTGTATTTTGATACATTTTGCATTGAGAATTTTACATTGGCTAAAAAATAACATACTTTTAACATTGATTAACATTGTGAGATTAGCAGGATAGTGACTAATCATTTAGCAGATGCTCTGCATATTTTGTCTGTCTGACATTTAATTACACAAAGATGGCCCTAGTTGATCTGACGGAAGGCTTTGAATGTTTATATACCTTTCCTGCTGGTGTTGAAAAACTGGTATCTCCTAACACTGATGGGCTGTGCTGTTAACATACGATCTGTTAAGAAAGCAAAGCAAACCTTTGGACATGTTCTTTTTGATGAGGTCTTGTTTACCCTTTGCCAGGACATACATTTTTAGTAAATTTGTCTTCTTCACCATTTTTAAGATTTACTGTTCTTTATATCAAAGGAACTGGACTATGAGGAGATGAAAGAGATCCACCTGCAGGTGACGGTGGCCAACAAGGTGAAGTATCACCAGTCAGTGGTGATCAGAGAGCCTGTGTCTTACCCAATTAAGATTAAAGTGGTCAACCAGCCTGAAGGACCTCGCTTTCATCCAACTGTCAAAGTTATCTCACTCTCTGAAGATAGCACTTTCATCGACCTTAAGAAAGTCATAGCCACCTACACGGCTATAGACAGCGATACACTAACAGTCGTTAAAAACGTCAGGTGAGTCCGCCAAAGCTGAAGTTCTTTCTTAACAACAACAAAAAAAAACTATTACCACTTTAACTATTTTTATGTTTTTTATTATTAAGTGCTGGTACATATATAGCTAAATCACAGTTTGTATTATAGGTAATGCGTAAGATTTTTTAAAAATATATGGTTATTGTTATTTGATCGTTGCAGGTATGTAAAAGGAAAAGATGTTGACAACTGGTTGAGCATCAATGAGGAAACTGCTGATATTAGACTTAACAAAATCCCAGATCGTGAGTCCAAGTTCTTGGTCAATGGAACATACTACGCCAAAATCCTCTGCATCACAAACGGTAAGTTCATTCAAATGGTAAGTAAATCAAAGCAGGAGCTGATAGTTGGGTTTGGAGGTTCAGCATGTAGATCATTTGGAGAAATGATGTTTTGAAATGTTCACCCCAAGCGTATTATAGATAGGGAGTGTTTTACAGTGACAGGGAGTTTGGTTTAAAAGTATTAAAACACAAAATGTGATAGAGAAAGCCTAACAATTTGATAGCAATTTCATGCATTTTTTTTTATCATTCAAACAAAGAAAATTTAAGAAGTAAATTCTTGAAATGGCCAGCAGAAAGTATAATTTGTCCATTGCATTTTTTTTCTCCAGCCATATAAGCTCAGCTTTTGGTTAGGTCTTCAAGATCTGAACTGAAATCCTAATTCTTTAGACTGAAAAGAAAAAGAAAAAAGAAATGATGGATGCATTAACCAATCGCGTTTTGATTTGGATTAACCAATCATGTATTGAAGTGTCTTGTGAAAGGAAATAATAAGGCCTAGATCCAGTATGTTATGAAACATGTGCATAATGAAATTATTTTTCAAATCCTGCACCATGAGGTTGTTACTAACAACAGTGTCTTCTTCCATAGATCATCCAACCAAAACTGCAACCGGGACCATAGCGATTCAGGTTGAGGACTTCAATGACCACTGCCCGACTTTGACCAGCAAAAGCCAGAGAACGTGTTACGGGGAAAATGTTTTGTATGTCACAGCCACAGATGAGGATGATTTTCCCAACGCACAACCTTTTGACTTCAAATTGGTCTCACAAAACACGAAGGAGAAATGGACCATCGAGCGATTTAATGGTGAGGTTAAAGAAATGTTCCAAGCAAATTATTACTGTAGTAGCGGTAAGTGAAAAAAAAATCTATTTGTACCCTTACCATGAACATTTCTCCCGGGATTATTTTGTTGTATGTCCCTAAAATGACAAAAACGTAGACACAACAAAAAAACAGGTTATGACTAAATCCTACAGAATAAACCTGAATATTTTGCTTGATTTAAGCTGATTTTTAGTAACATTTGACAGATCAAGTGACTAAAATCTCATCACCTTAACACAAGAATATTTCTAGATAATCTATAAAGGTTCATTTTATTAATACCTAAAACATGTCCTAGCATTTCCTAGCTTTGATTCATAAAGTAAATAGAATTCATTTTTAGAATAGCTAAAAATATAAAAAGCAAAATGATTATAAATAGATGTCATGGTTAACATATGTGGACAAACAGCAGTAGATAGAAGTAGTGAAGAACTCGAAGTGTCACACACCTCAGCATCTCAAACACTGCACTGAAAAAATTCCAATTAATTCAACCTTTTTTGTATTTGTGTACCTGTGCAGGTAATAAGACCTTTAAATAACAATGGACATGAGGCTTTATGATAATGATCCATCTGCAAGGATAATGTAGCTTAAGTAATGTAAATATAAACACACTAGTTCAGCTGCATTTGAACTGCTTTAGACAAATAGACTCAAACAGACTTGTTTATGTGGTTTCTAGTAATGTTTTTAAGGTTAAAATGGATGACAGTTGCTGCTACTGGTTTTATCTAAGCAGTGATCGAGGCTGATCCTCTTCATTTGTGTTTAAATCTGTCTTTTTGGCCATCATGTTTTTGCTGCAGTATATAAATTTGAGCCCTTCGATCTGATTCCATATACTAAGGCGCTCTATTCCGGATTTTAAAAAGCTTTTCATTAGCCGGCTGTAACTTTTAGCTAATAAGCTCAATTTTTCCTTTCTTAGAGACAACAGCCATTTTCCGGGTACAGGACAGTCTATGGCCTGGACACTACACATTGGAGTTGAATGTGCTGGACCAGCAGGGAAAATTCTGCAGCGATCAAGTCCTTTATGTGAACGTGTGCTCGTGTGACGAGGCCAAAGAATGTCTGCTGAGAAAATCTCCGGGCGTCAAGTTTGGAGCTGCTGGAGTTCTCATCTTGCTGCTTGGATTGCTGCTTTTGCTGTGTGAGCACAAATACCTTCTTTCTGCACAGTCAGGCTAGAATAACTGGGCAGTCAGGTGCAAAATTTTGGGCCCCCCCGGTCGAATCATGCATTGTGAAGCGGTAAGGGGGACGGTACTTTGCTCAAAGGTACCTCACGGCAACCTATTGGTCTGAGACTCCAACCCATCGCCTTCCAATTATGGGACATAGTCACTAACCACTAGGCCACCACTGCCATGCCAATTGTTTATTCTTTACTCCTACTTTTATATTCACTGTTTTTGAGACCATATCAGTCTCCAAGCCTTAAGCTGAGGCTTGCAGTTTATCAGCCCAGACTGCCTTGTGAATTAGGCAATCAATCAGAAACTAAGCTCATTTACATGGACAGGTCCGAAAGGAAAATAGTCATGTAACAATGGTCATGCCTGTTTTTGGTACATAAAACATCAAAAACATTCATATCATTAATATTTCACAACAACCTGTGATGGACTGGCAACCCGTCCAGGGTGTTTCACTACCTTTCACCCTGTGAGCGCTGGGAAAGGCTCCAACACCCCCCACGACCCTGATTAGGACAAGCAGCTATGACAATGAGTGAGAGAGAGAGTAGGAGAATATTTTGCTACATAAAACATCAAAAAGATGTGACAAACTTCAAAGAAAAAAGCCAAAAGAGAGAATCACGCACTCTGATGTTTGTCTGCAAAAAGCACCATCACCTAGGCATGCAGCATGCATTCACATATCCTTAGACCTTTTCCTCTTATCTCCCTCATTGCCTAAATCACTTGTAAAGTCATATTGCTGATCACCTCACACGGCAGGACTTGAACAAATGTAATCAGATCAGAGGTCTAAAGACTAACATGGTAAAGACTTACATCCACTATTGCTTTTAGTCAAGCTCCTGACCTGGGAAGTCACTTCAGATTATGAAAATGTGTTGTAAGGAGCAAAGGCAGCCAATTAACTGTGTGTCTGGAGCTGGCTGGATCAGTAAAAAGTGTTTATTGTATTTGCAGTGATTCCATTACTCCTGGTGTTCTGTGTGTGTGGAGGAGCTGCACTTTCTTCCCATTTCAAACCCTTTCCCACTGACCAGATTCAGAACCTCATCACCTATCACACTGAAGGCCAAGGAGAGGATAAGGTAGTGTGTGTAAAGCTATGCTCTGGCTTTTAGAAGTCAGCTGCATGCATTGAATTTTTCTTTTTATGGTTCTCACTTAATACATTGCAGACCCTTTATTGCCATTTTAAGGGCTTTCCTAAACTGCATCAGTTTCAGATGCTAGTCCAACTAATACATGAGAAGTGCTAAAGCAATCTTTACCTGTGTTTTGAATGGGAGGCGGGGGGGTACATTGAAAGAAGCCTTTTGATGTGCCAGTCAAGTGACCCATCCGTCTCGCTTTATCCCGACAGGACATCCCACTGTTACAGATCCCAACAGAGCCAGATGGAGCTCAATACATGAAAGGTTATGGGGCCAAGGGGCAAATTTCCGGGGGATGGAACAGCGAAATGAGAGATGTTTGGCAGGGGGATTGGGGTGCTGGAAGAGAAGAAATGTTTTTATCCGATGGGTGGCACCAAGGCAACGGTTCCTTTATGATGAACGGTTATTCAGGATTTCATGGGAAGGGAGCATTCGATAGCATGGCACTTTCGGAGGCTTTCTTGGGTGACTACTTCTTAAAGGTTAGTGTAATTGTCGTGTTGACGCTCATTGGTTCTATAATAATCAATAAAAAAATCTGCATATGTTCTATTACGTTTTTCTGGAAGAGAGGTTAAAATGTTCAGTACAGTGTAAGGTTCCTTTTGATGTTATTTTAAGGAAACAGTGGTATCAGAAAAGATACTCTTTTGATGCCGTCATCTGTTTCGATGATGCTGTGATATATTCAGTAAAAAACATGATATTGAATTTTGCCAATGACATCCAGCCCCCCAAAAGTATCACCTCAAAGAGGGTTGCTCTTTTCTGACATTGTAGGTAGAGTTTGGCCACATTCTGAATGAGATAAAAACTGGAAAACCTAACAGTTGCAATAAAATCATAAGTGTGTTTTGATAACTGGTGAAGGAAAAAAGCTGGATAGATAATGTTGCTGCTAAGGGGACCAGATTTCTTATCACTGGTTTGATGTGCTGTGTGCTTTTACAGAAGTCAAAGTTCTTGTCAGAAGAATATGCGACAAAAGACAGCCACCTGTTGTACGGGTTTGAAGGTGAGTGCATTTCTGCTGAATCATTCGAGGACATCTGCGGACACTTGGATGAAGGAGATGACCTGGCCTTCCTCAATGACCTTGGGCCACAGTTTAAGACGCTGGCAGAGCTGTGCCATGGCTCGACCATTGATATTGAGGTCAGCTCAGTCACAAAGCCGCAGGTTTCCAAGCCAGTCACATCCAGCACATATGTGGATTTGAAGGAAGAAGGTACCAAGGGTGCTCTTCACACTGGGGCAAGCACCAGTGTCTCCGCTTCTACTTCTGCTTCTGCTTCTGCCTCTTCCACTCATTTCACAACCACAAATTATCTCCAGAGCAGCGATGTGTTATCAACAGGCATGATAACTCATAATGCTCCAAGTCAAACCCTGCTGATCCAACAGCCAGGTGTTTATTACACCTCTACCCCAGTCTATGTGGTGGACCATGAGCCTCAAACCACTGTGCTGGTTTCTGCTAGGCCTGTTCTTGGGATGCAGGAAAACGTGGTGCTGCTGGAACAAAGTGGAGTGGATCAAGTCCAGGGAGCATCCACACTGGGGTTAAAGCAGACTCAAACCCAGGTGCTGGTAAAGAAGAAACCAGCCAGGGAAGCTGCACTGGTTGAAACCAGTGTGCCACAAGTGCTCCTAGGACATTCTAATGCTGGATCTGGAAGCTTTCGAATTGTGGAAAGAGAACAAGTACAGACTGTTGAGCCTATACGCACCGGGCAGGGCTCTATCCATTCCAGCACCATTGGTAGTGAGAGCATCCAGGTAGGCAGGAGGCTCACAGGATCCCAGAATGGTCTAACAATGACACATCGTGACCTACCACTTTTGACTGTGCCGCACAGTGGTACTCACCAAAAAGTTCAGGAAGAGAGGATTTCAGTCATTGAGAAAAGCTTCCAGTCCAGATCTGCCACTTAATTTAGCCTAACTCCCCAAATGCACTCTATTAACCCCATGTAACATTTACATATTTGCATTGCTTATTACATAATTTGGGCTTATTAGTCAGTAATTACATGAAATATAAGGCAAGCTTAGTAAGTTGTGGGTTTGAGGAAGCTCAGAAGTTCACTTAAAGTCAATTAAAGTGTAATTATAATTATGTATAATTTTCCTCATTTTTAAGACTTATTATTCTGGACATAATCAGAAGATGACTGTGTTATGATTGAGTTATGGTTCTATGGTACTATAAGGCTATGGATCATGCCTTGTGATATTTAACGAATTCCAGTATTCATGTTGCAGCACTGCTGCTTGCCTTGCAATGGACTGGTGACCTGTTCAAGGTGTGTCCCCACCTTTTGCCCCGTGAGTGCTGGTATAGACTCCAGGACCGGCCCGGACCCTAACTAGGACAGGCGGCTATGAAAATTAGAGAGAGCATTGCTGTTAAGAAGTACAGGAACAGGACTGGAAATGAGAGCCAAAGACTCTGTCCTTTATATATCATAATAAAGCTTAAGTAGACAGAATGATGGGCAGGCGACCTGTCCAGGGTGCGTCCCCCGTCCTCGCCCTGTGTGCACTGGGTTGGATGCCAGCACTCCCCCGCGACCCCGTTTGGGACAAGCGGCAGAAAATGGATGGATAGACAGAATGAAGTCCTAAGTCATCAGGAATGGCGCCCTCTTGTGCTTTCGAAGGAGAAATTAATACTCTGGCAATGTGCATGTAAAATAGCATGCAGGGGCATATTCAGTGGTGCTTTCCAGTAGAAGAAATGTTTTCACTGCTCCATCGTGGAAGACCGAATGCAGTAAACTTCACAAGTCATATTATAAGGCATATTTCAATGTTAGAGTTTATTCCATATAAGCAAGCTTCTTCATTATACGCAGAGATATTACATTTAATCACTGCAACCAACACTAGTCTGGACTTTTCACCAAAGCCATGTTCGTGAACCTAAAACAATGATCATGAATCTATGATCACTAGAATCCAAATGTACGAAAACGTTTGAGCACCCTCGCCAAACAGCAGTTTTACTGACGCACAAGAGAGCGATTCATTCAGCAAGCTATGAATCTCACAAAGGTAAACTTCTTACAAAACCTGAAAGAGTTTGGGCACCTGCCACAATTTATCATTCGTTACATTCACTAACAAATCTTTAATCAAACACGGAGTAAAATAGTCGTTTATCTAGTAGAGAGGTTGGTTCAAGAATGCATTGAAAAAATGTAACCACGAGCAGGTGTGTCCCAACTTGCCATAACCTCCATCCATCCTGAGCCACATATCCTAACCAGGGTTATGGAGGGTTCTGAAGCGCATCCCAGCACTGGTAGGACCAAAGGTGGAAGAACACCTGAACAAGTACCAATCTATCACAGGGCAGACACACAGTCACACCAAGGGGGCAGTTCAGCATCTCCAACCCATCTGACATCTACATCTTTGGACTGGAAGAGGAAACCAGACCTTATGGTGGAAACCCCCACACCGTCCCAGCATTGAACCAGATCCAGAACTTACTCAGTTCCAGAACTAACCTTGCCCCAGCATGCTGCAGCACTATTTCCCCATTAGGTTTGTGTTGCAAAAGCCAACTTCCTTTGTTTTTCATTTTTTAGTCAAAAAACTGCCATTTTGATTTATTGCTGTGCTTTAATTTTTTTTAATAATGCACACATGCATTAAGCAAGTGGCTAATTTGCAGATATTTATAATAACTGCATTTCTGGTGAAACACTGGAGTTTCTGTAAAAAGTTTCTGCTTAAAATGTCTGTTATTTTACCCATGCACATGTTCTGTCTTGTGATGGCCTGGCTACGTGTTGGCTTGCATGTATGGAACTGAAAAGCCAAGTTGGTTTAGACATATAAAATGTTTTCATTTCACCAGGACAAGACGTGCATTCATCACTCTCCTTCTTAACCTGTTTTATTATTATTACTTTTTTGTTGTTGTTGATGTTATCCATATGTGGGAAAGTTTGCTTTGCAGCATATAGACACGATGTGCTTCATTGATCGTTATCAATGTCTGTTTGATTTATTTCAATGCAATAAATCAATAGAAGTTAACGAACCTCATTCCAACAGGCTTACGGTAAAGCTGAAGCAGCACACTTGAGCATTGTGTAAAGTGCAGGACGAAATGGGGGAAACTATCTAATTTCAATTTTTTGTACCAGTATTTTGATTTAAGTGTGATTATTTTCTGCACATGTATTCAACCAGGCCCTTTTTTTCAAACTTGCAATGAATTCAATGTGTGAAAGTGACAACCAAGGTCATGGCACAGCACAACGAACCACAACCACAACGCCATGCACACTCAAACCCGTGCAGCAGTGGGCAGCGCCCAGGGAGCAGTGACGGGGACGGTACCTTGCTCAAGGGTACCTCAGGGCAACCTATTGGGAAGGGGTTTGAACCCCGATCCTCCGATCATGCGGCTAACGCCCTAACCGCTAGGCCACCACTGCCCGACCAATTCAAGCTTTGCATTAGTAGAGTGCATTAAGTCTAGAATCTAATGCAGTTACAACTTGTTGGTATTGGATAATATAATTAAAACTGCAGGACTTTTAATTTCAAATTGCAATTTCGAGATAAAATAATTCATTTATTCAGCAAAGTGTAAGGTCGCCGTCATATCAAAAGCTTGTTTAATTCTTTTTGTTGCTGTTTTTCGTAGGAAGAACTAATCTAGTCAAAGTTTAATGACGAACTGACCAAAAGAAATGCTTTAATCAAATCTAGTTAAGATTAAAACAATGTAAAAAAGCAGAACGTTAAAGTTCAGGTACATAAAAAACGAGTTTTTGGTAAACATCACAAGGTATTCTTATGATGGTGGCAGAGAGCTGATATATTCCCTTTTCTATTTGGCTTCAATTTCTGTGTTGTTTTGGGTGAACAAGTCCAGAGAACTGTCAAAATGCTGTACCTTTTTGTGCAAATGTGTTGATCACTGTATTGCCTGATATGTTCTTTCTAACTGCTGTAATTCTGAGGCATTTTCAACAGAGGTTTTAGTTCTTGCTGTTGTTCAGTGTGGTAATTTGGTGCTTTACAGAACTAACTGGTTGAACAGTTCTCTTTGTACTTTGTCAAATGGGTATTTATCTGGGTCTTCAATGCCAAAGAAGGATTTGCTTATGAAATACTGAAACAAATAAAATGGTCTTTTGTTGGAGAAGCTGCCTATTCTACAGTTCTGAAATGAAGTGTATTATCAGGGGAGGTTGTCCCCTGTTTTCTGCAAAAACATCCTCTGCTCTAAGAGGCGCTGCATTAGCTGTTGGAACCTTCCTGCGTGGATTTGATAGATTCGACCACAACTTTGCAAAATTAGTGGAACACATTTTGCATAATTAGATTTGATTCTTTGTGGGTTAGACGGTAACCTTGATTGCAATATAAGGTGGTTATGAATACTGATAAGATGGTTTTGATGGGTATTATGTTTTAATTAGTATAATTGCACTGTGTATAAACACAATGTGAAAAGCGCAGCTGTGCCCATTAAGTGTCCAGGGTGCAGTTGCATTGAACATCCAGGAGACAATTTATGTGTGTGTGTGTGTGTATGAAAGTGAACATGACTATTCTTGTCATTGTGAAACACAGCATAGCACTCGGTGAAACACAATGAAATTCAACCTCTGCATTTTACCCATTCACACCTGCAGCAAGGGGGCAGCTATTGAAAGCGCCTGGGGAGCAGTGATGGGACAGTACCTTGCTCAAGGGTATCTCAGGGCAGCCTACTGGTCTGGAATTCAAACCCACAAACTTCTGATCCTGGAGTATATTACTATGCACTCTAAGGACCCTATTGTAATAAGTTTTTGCAGAACTATGAACTTTAGAAACCATCCTTGTGTTCATTTCAGTTCTAGCGTTCTTTAAGTGTAAGAAACAGCAAACTTTTAACAGTTACCAAAAAAACTCCAATCCTGAGGTTTATAAAATCTTTATAACATACAATCTACCGGTGTTGCCCAGTATTTTGCACTCTTTTGTGATGAAAGAGCCCTTGTTCCTGCTGTGTCAAAAATTGCTAGTGTTAGTGGAGATTAGATAGGTCACCCATTCAGTCAAAGGTGATAAATGAAAATGGGACAGGACCTGGTAAAGCATCAAAACTGCCCCCCTTGGATAACAAAACTGTAACTGACTTGAAATCACAGCAAAGGTGAAGGTTATGGACAAGGTTGTGTTACTATCAGCAACTGTATATAGTAAATAGTGGTGTGGGATATTTCTCGATGGACCACGGTGCAGTATATGGCAAGGTTTAGACATTACACACAGCACAAAGACTCTGTTTTTGCCACTTCTAAAGCATATTTGATACCCTGCTTTAATTTTTCTTTCATTTTTTCGTAAAAAAGTAATAAATCACTTAGTGCTGGGCTTTACGATCTATTGCTTAACTGTAAATCACCTTGCAAAATGAAGCTTTAGAGGGAAAAAGTACCTGTGGTGGCAAACGAAACTAGCCTTTAGTATGTGTGCATGTTCTCTGGGGAAATTTCCCCCTAGGTGTGTGTATCTGTCTTCCCTGTAATGGATTGGCGACCTGTCCCGAGTGTTTCCTCGCCCTATGAGTGTTGGGATAGGCTCCAACACTACCCACGACCCTAATCAGGGTAAGCAGTAATGAAACTGAGTGAGTAATAATGAAGGATCAATTTAAGACTTTTGTGGGACATTGATTGTGGTGCAAAATACCCCTTAGATTGACATTCGTGAACTCCTTAGCATCCCTCTTCTGCCTGCTCCATTAATTATGGGGGGAGTGACAGTCCAGTGGCCACTGTTCCAAAATCTGGTGGGCTGGTGGGAGGGAACAGTCCCATAGCTTGCCAGTACCGGCTCTGTGGCATTTACTTGTAGTATTTATGTGCTCTGACTCATGTTTTGTGGGAATCACTTGAAAGTCATCCTGCTGCTTGCCCAGTTTGTAAATGCCTGGAAATGCTCGGTGGAGATGTCCTAGTGAGGGTTTAAAAAAAAAAAAAAAGAGCAGGGGGTCATTTCACAAATCGGAGCTTCTCAGAAAGTTTAAATCTATGTTTTCTTTTTTTTTTAAATGAGAGTTTAGTGTAGTATACAAAAGTTTATTTTTAGTTCAACAAAATATACCATTCACTTTACCATCCGCTCTATCCATAGATGCGAAATCTAAAATTAAAAAAAAAAATAAAAGCCTAATTTGTATACTGAGTTATAAGGGTTTCATAACCTTTAATAACTTTTCAACTTGTATGGAAAATGACAAACTGAAATGGTGAATGTATTTCCAAAAGATATATATTTACTAATACATAAGCATAAACCAAAACCTGATTTTAGAGTTTGGTTAACTGGCTTAATTTGAATTTTAATTAATCAACACTGACACTGTCCTCATGTGGCAAAGGATGGCAACACATCCTGAATTGTTGCTTTAAAAAGCTCAAGGCAACATTGAATTTTACATTTTAAAGCTGAAACAACATGGGTCCATACTTCAGTAACTTCAGTAAGAAAAATATATCAGTAATTAAATTTTATAGAAATAATAATTTCTGACAAATACAAGGCACAAAGATACATAATTCATCTTCAGTGATTAATGCGCAGGAAAAACTAAACAAAATTAAGTTTAGGACTTAGAGGGAAAAAAAAATAGCTTAATGAAAATAAAAAATAAATAAAAGAATGGTATAATTAAGATAAAAAACTTAAATAGAAAAGGAACTTAGTAAAAATAAATACACAGAAAAGATAACTTTTAACTAAAACTTAATAAAAATACATTTACAAAAATCAAATCAAAATGCAGCTAAAGCTCAACTAAAAAGCTAAAACCAAATAAAAGCTAAAATTAACTACAGACACTAAAATCAACTAAAACAAAGCTAAAACTTAAACAACTAAAACTAAAATCAACTGGAACTAAAACAAATGAACTAAAAACTAAAGCTAAAATAAATTAACAGCTAGAACCAACTAGAACTGAAGCACCAATCAAATAAAATGATCAATTAATAATAAAAGATCAAATTAAAATCACTAAAACTAACACTAAAAAATGAAACTACCAAAACTAAACACACACACACACAACTAAAGCTAAAATCAACTAAAAAAAACTAAGAAGCACATGAACTTAAATTAAAATTTAAACTAAAACTAAAATAAAAGTGCAGGCGGGCTTAATTGTGGATTTTTAGATCTCGATGTAAAGTTTTACAGTAAAATCGAGCAGTTTTTAAGAGGCTCTAAAACGGGATGAGGTGAAAAGCTGGATGAAGGTTCAGAAAAGAGCTTGAGGACAATCTCCAGAGGAATCTGCTGGTTTATGTCCCACAGAGAAGGAGAGAGAGGGAGAGAGAGAGAGGGCCAGGGGGAGGTAGAGAGGCTGCCGGGCTGTCCTGGATCGGAGGAAGAGCTTTACTGTAATCGGTGAGAGCCGGAGGAGAGAAAGGGGGGATCAGAGAAAGAGGGGAAGAAGGGACTTTAGTGCAGCCCTCCCTCCTCTCTGTAGTTCGGAATAACTTCCTGCGAAACCGAGGAACCGAGGGACGGAGGGGTGAGGACCACCATCTCCGTGTGTGTGCTTGTGTGTGTATGCGTGTATGTGTGTGTGAGAGAGAGAGTGTGTTTTCTTCCTCGCGATGGGAAACGCCGCGACCGCCAAGAAAGGCAACGAGCTGGAAAGCGGTGAGCGAAGCCTCTTTCTGTTGCTCAAAAAAGGAGATTTATTTTCTCTCACCATGTTTTCCTACACAGACCCCGCTTGCGCCAACCTAAGCGTTCACAAATTAACCCAGTTTCACATCTTTAGAGCCTCAGCTTGAATACACCCAGCCCCGTGAGCTCAACTAAACCATTATTTAAAAGAAGTAATCATTTTTAATCCAGATTAAACTAAACAGAAGGGAAGCTCTTGGCTAGGCTAGGCTAGGCTATGCTAGGCTAGCCTAGCTAATCTTTGCGAAACAGCACGACAGGGCACGAGTTGAGCTATTTTTGCCATCTTCTCAGCAGATTCTCAGCAGAACGGTCATTTAGGAGTGCGTTATTTATGCAAAAGCAAGCAAAACCGCGTTTTATATACGGTTCCGTTGTGTTTTTCCAGCACGGAATCTATGCTAGCTTTGCTAACGTTATCCGTTCCCTATGGCAACGCCGGCAAATGAGTTGATTTTAAACAGCTGGATAAGTTCAGCAGTGTGTATGAGCTGGAGCACACAAAACAAATGAAAAGTGACCTAAAGTGCGTCTGTATTTGTAGAAGTTTAGGTGAGTTTTATTTAAAGTTGCGTTATAACGGCTATGCTAGCTATGCTAATGCTAGCGCGCCGCTCACTATGGCAACGCAGGAGAGGAGAAATTGCATCAGTGTGAAGGAGGTCCGTTAAAGAATGCTTAGAAATGATCATTAGTCATTGTTTTGATGAGAAATTAAAGATTGCTACCTTTTTACAGACTGGATTTAGGCTCATGAGGGGGGAAACAAGTTAGCTACAGTCAGTAAGGCAGTTCAATTCAGTTCAGGCCCGAATAGGAACACTTTCTCCAAATTAGGACATTGTTTTTAGCTTTTACGAGCACATCAAATCTCAGACATGCCTCCTAGACGAGTTTCCTTCGCTGTGCCTCTGACAAACACAAAAAGGCCTTAAACTGGCTAACTGGATTTGTGTTCTTGCTCACTGCGGATTAGGCAGCGTGGCTGCTGTTTGACTTATTCTAGCTGGAAGTGTAGTCTGTTGGTCATTTGGGAGCAGATTAAAAACTGGTATAAATGGAGTTAAAGCTCGTTAAAACTGATGTTCTCCTTCTGTAAAGTCTTGATGTCCGATATTGTCTCTTAGTTTGAGTTGTGGAGTTTTGGGCTGGATATCACCTTTTCTTTTAACTTGCACAGTGGTTTCTGCAATAGATGTGATCAGTAATGTGAATTACATTCACCATTTAATGCCCCTGAAATAAGATCTTTATTCTTTCTGTGCAGGTTAGGATCCTGTGCACGTTACTGCATTTTATTTCTAATCCATTTTTATGTCATAGCTATGTGAGTTGTTTGGATAGTACCTGAAAGGTTCTCTGCAAGTATCTTCTCAAATACTGTTATGTTCTATTTTAGTAGAAGAGGCTGGAGTCAAAGCAAAGTCTTCAAATCGAAGCGAATGTGTACTTTTTAGGCTAATACTATCTAACATGACTTTTATGTCATGATATTGATTTTTTTTTTGCAGTATCATGCCATCTGAGCCAGGTAATTAGCTAGCTGTGTCCAAGGGTCTTCGTACGAAGCCGTCGGTATGTGATCTGTATTTTTAGGAGAAGTGGGACGGGTCATGTGTCAGATGGGGCAACTCGCTTTAAAGTGACATTTTTGTTATTGTTGTTGTTTTTTCTTTTTAAAGTTTGAGAAGCTCAATTGAAGACATTTAGAGTCGTCTGATGGGAATGGGTTCATTTTAGAGAAACTTTCCATTGGATTTGCATATAGTTGTAATGATGGGAACCAAGGGTAAATTTATTAAAAAAAAAAACAAAAAAAAAAAAACTTTGTATTTAGAAGCTTTGTATTATAATAATTTGTAAACAAGTGTGTGACCTTTACACCTTGAATGGACGAATTGAAGATGTCGAGTTCCTGAAAAATATCCTTTTTTATGTTGTCATTAATTGGAAGTCCCGTGTCTTGACAAGTTTGTCTTTGCAGATCCAAGTTTTTTGACAGAGAGGATTTTGTGACGCGGTAAATCAGGTTCATCATGCAATACCACTTTTTTTAAATAGGAAGAAAAAACCTTCTGACAATGGAAAAATATCCTGATATCGGGAGAGATTCTGATTTAATTCTCTTCAACACTTTTAACACCACTCTGTATCACTGTTTACAACGTTAGCGTTTACTTTTGCTGAACATTTATATAAAAAAAAAAATTTAAAAAAAATCAGTAGAAAAACCATCCTGATACTGCAGACTGTATTCTGGAGTCAGGTAAACTGCTGCTGACAGAAAATTGCTGCTGTCCAAGATAAAATAGGATAAAATTGGTAAACAGTAGTATCATCAGGTAGTGTGATCATAAGTTTTCTGTCACACTTTCGTACAGAAATCATGTACAGCCAACCCACTTCCTCCATTGGGTCCTTATCTTGTTCCGTAAACAACTCCGGGTTGAACTGGGCCAATGCGCAGCCCTGCCCGAATATGGTGAAGAAATGACTGATGCCCATTCATAAAACTGACTCCAAACTACAACCCAGCTGTGATTTTATGTGTTGTCTTTCAACGTATGCTGGCTCCTCGGTATCATGAAACCCCCCCCACACATATACATATATACACACACACACACACACACACACACACACACACACACACACACACACACAGTTTGTCATTGACTCGAACAGCTTGTCATCAGACCTTCGTCAGAGGATAAGTGTAATTACGAGCTTTGAAGGGCTTGACGCAAACAGCTCCAGGCTTGTATTAGTTTGAGTGTGACGCTTTGACGTGTGGTGATAGTGGGTGCACACAGCGTGGTGTGATAGCCCTGGGATAGATTTCCAAAAACACTGTTTGGTGTTAAGATCACATCTGAAATAATTTACTGTTGTTTTCAAACCTTGGATCGAGTAAAATTGTGGCAAGATCACAAGTGAAATAATTTGTACTTGGTTTCAAATGGGAGAAAATGTGGCAAGAAGCGTCTTGTATTTCATGGTGGCTAAATGTATTATTTTTAAATGGTATATAATAATAATTATTATAATGTTTTTGCACATTTTAGGTGATTTTAAAATGATTATACAGAGGGCCTAGGTATTTATGTATGTAACAGTGGCTTGTAAAAATAATAAAGATGAAACAGATTTTGACAGAGCGTTATCAATTTTTTTGACTGACTAGGGTTAGGATGAATATATTCTGTAATGTTTGAATTTCTTAAAATGCTCCAAAGAGAAAACCATTAAAAAAAATGCAGCCTTTGCCACTTTAATGGAACCACCTGTGTTTCTGTAGGGAAACGTTTATCAGGCTAAATATGACTATCACTTGTAGCACATGGCTGCCAGCTCTGCACACCCTTTTTGGAGTTGTGACAGGCATCAAGACCCTTATTTGTGGTCAGTTTTTAACTCTGATGCTCTTTTTTTCATTATGAACTAATGAACATTAGTTGGGTCATTAACTTTCTCTCATAAATATATAGCACAGCTTGTTTTAAAAAAAGGCAATGATATTTTGTTTATCTTGTCTTGTAAATTTATTATCTTAAGGGCATGTAGGCCCACAGTACCCTAACTTTGTTGACCAGGATCAAAACTTTGGTCAACAAACACATTTCAGTGCACTGTTTGCACTGCAAAATTGGTTTGAGGTTTTGTTGAGGTCTTTAATTTGATTTGTAGTTTGATAGTTCCTACGTGGCCCTGGATTATCTGAAGCTTGCAGGGCCTCTTCGGAGGATGTTTTAGCCAAATTTACCCTGCGGCATTTTACACTAGAGTGTCTGGCATGCAAAAGGCTTGTGTGTGCGAGTTTGAATTACTGAAAAGACCTCGATTGGTTTCAAGTTTAGCACGTTGTGGATTAGCTAAAAACACTTTGTTTTGCACGATCAGAGTGAATCCAGTGTGTAGGCGTACAAGTGAATTAGAAGGAAACCTCATTTGACCTTCTTGGATCGGAAAAGTTGTGAGTGTTTGCCAGTGTCAGACTGCGATGATTTCTGGAGGGTGATTGTCTATGAGCTCAGACTATAAAACTCAACATGGTGTCAAAATGATTAAATTCGAAGTGCGCTGCCAACACCTATGTAAGTTCAGAGACTGGAAAGTATCCAGCTAACTCCCCACTTCAGTCCAAAGTTGCCTAAAAATAATTTTAAAAATTACAATTATGATTTTGGCTTACCATTTTCTGTCTCTGGTAAGGTAAGGACTACTAGATGTTAAGTGAAGATGAGATTAATCTCTTAAATGAAGCTCATCTCTTTAATAAAACGTGGTACGTGGTTGATGGAAACAAAAGTGTTTTTTTTCTTTTCTTTTTTTTTTCCCCCCTGATCAGCAGTAGCTCACCGTTGGGTGACACCAAGAATCCTCATTTGGTCGATAAGACTTATCAGTTAATAGCAGTGTTGTGTATTACCATTTATTTCTTCCTGTTTGTTATTCGGAATGGTACTGCGACTCCACCGACTTAGCTTTTGAAAAAGTGGGTCCTTTAAAATAAACTGATTCTTTCTAATAGAACCATTAAAAAGAAACACATTTTTGTTCTGAAGCTCCTCAAGTATGCAGTATGTTTTGTAGGGAGTGGTCAGTGGCAGAAAAGATCCCTCCATGTTTGCACATGCTCCCAGAGAGAGAACACCATAAAAGGAGGTCACTGTGAAAGGACTGCTCTTCCAGATGTTGACCACTTCAGGATATCTCTAAAAGGAGTCGTCATTACGAAGTTTCAGTTAGTGATTGTTGGTAGATGGCCGTTTGTGTGCTTAAACAGTGCAGGTTCAAGTTTTCAGTTTTGAAATCAAGATTGTGTGATTTTAATTCATATTGTAATGCTATGCTAATTATACACTGCACTTATTTTTTTTCCCCCAATTAAGAAAAGTTCACGAACAGAATGTTTTCTGTGCCTAATGTGCAAGATAAACCCTAAAGAAATCTTAAAAATGAAAAGTCAATATCTCGCATCTCGCCAAGCGGTGCCAACATGAAATTGTCAGCTTTGTAGTTCTATTCTGCAACGTTGCATCTTCATAAAACTTCTTGTGGCTTGTGCACTAGTTTGAGGCTGACGTCATAGGTTAAAGCTAGCATGGCAGATTAAGAAAGTCAGAATCTAAGATGGTGTACATTTAATAAAGCACAATCAGACCAGGTTGCATAACGGCATCCAACACGACAGCGAGATGTTTGACAAGGAGAAGGATGCTTATGAGATGTAGCCAGATAAAAAGTGAGCATTCCGTTACCTGTCCAGGGGTGGGATTTGCAGCAAGTGAAAGTGACAGCCTTTGTCATTGCGAGGTCACAGCACAGCACACAGTGAACCACAACGAAATTGGACCTCTGCATTTAACCCATGCACACTCAAACCCCGTGCAGCAGTGGGCAGCTATTGAAAGCTCCCGGGGAGCAGTAACGGGGACAGTACCTTGCACAAGGGTACCTCAGGGCAACCTATTGGTAAGGGGTTTGAACCCACAATCTTCCGATCTTGTGGCCAACTCTCTAACCTAACTAGGCCACCACTGCCCCGGTCCATTGTGGAAGTAGATATGTTTGGAAACAGAGGAAAACTGGATAGGATCTGAGCAACTATGAGAAAGGTCAAAGTGGTCAAAGGGAGAACAACCAGTGACCACAGGCTCACTGAACTGGCAGTCCATCTGTCCGAGCCCACATAAGGGCTACTCTCACAAAATGTACTGAACAAGTTAATGCTGGCTACAGTAGAAAGGTCTCAGAACACACAGTCCGCTTGAGTTGCTGTCTCCAAGGTGAAAAAGTGCCTTTATTGGACACCTGAGCATTAAAGCTGGAGCATGAATCAGTGGAACAAATGCGACCAGTTCTAATGAATCATATTTACATTTGCTGCATTTAGCAGACGCTCTTATCCAGAGCGACTTCCATGTCCTAATTACAGGGACAGTCCCCCTGGAGCAACTCAGGGTTAAGGGTCTTGCTCAGGGACCCAGTGGTGGTAGTGCCAGAGACAAGATTTGAACCTAGGACCTCTTGAGCCATAGGTCCATAGGCAAGTATCCTACCTTTGATGCACCTTGTGATGCTTTAGGCAACAATCTGCTGGGAAACTTTGCAGCCTGGTATTTATGTGGATGTTTCTTTGAGATGTGCCACCTTCCTAAACCAGACCTAGTAAAATTGTACATGGCAACAGTGTTCTCTGCCTTTTCAATGTGAATTTTTCAGGAAGGGTTTGAAAAACATGAGTTATACTTAATATTCAAATCTCAAGCCAAAGGAGCAATCCAGTATGATATGCTGAAGAAAATAGTCCAACGTCGCATAGAGGCAGGATTTGCCGCTAGCATTTCGGTGCCAGATGCCACAGCATCCCTTTGGCCTCGATCGGTTGGAGCTGTTTTGGCAGTATTGACACTATTAGGCAGATGATTTTAACGTTAGTACTGATGTGTGCTTCCGCTCTCAAAAATAATTATGAAAAGCTTGATGTAAATTCTTAAATAAGAAAAATAAATTGTGAAATTTAATATGATCGATTTAAATGATTTTTGTATTTAAAAAAAAGTCTTTAGTTGTCAAATAAAAAGCTCAAAAGTTTTTCAACTATGTTCATCTTTTTATATATAATTGTTTGTAATGTAAATAATCAGTCGTTATGCTTTCTACTGCATTTTATGTCTTGCTGTGTCTTTGAACAACTGTACTTTTTGTCGCATCTGACCCATGTCTTACATTTATGATGATGTTGTTTCATATGAAACTCTTCTGCTTTTTCTTTTCTCTCTATCTCTGTGTCTCTGTCTCTCTTTCCTGTCTCTCGATCATCTCATCCGTGTGGGTGAATGCTCCTGCAAATCCTTGGTGATTTATAGAGACTTTTGGTATGACCACTATTTCATTAGATGACCACAATGACAGAAAGCATCCAGATTGGCTCAGATAGTTTTCGTACTCCATTGCAAAGCGAGATGTTTCTCGTAATGAGCTTGCCACAAGATTGCCTGCCATTTTCTTTTTCTTTTTAATTTTTTTTATCACAGCTGTTATTTCATTGGGTCATCTAAAGTCTGCTGTTTTTATTCTGTGATGTGGGTTTGTCTTTTTTCACACAAGTATTTCCGTGAATTTGATAGAACCCCTGTTTTGTTTTTTGTATTTTTTTTTTTAAAAGCCGCATGTCTCAAGAACTCCTTTTCCCTTTTGACTTCTCCTTTTACTAAAAATGACTGCCTGAGTTTGGTGTGTAGCCTGAAAAATGAAACCTGGTCCTCTTTTGTTCCTGACTGTGAAGTAGATCGAGATAGTGTCGAGTGTACAGTGGTACAGTCGTACTGTTATACACTCTCACTTGTAGATCAATAGAAGATCTATGTTTTATAAGTAATATATATCATGCAGTTCTTTACAGGAATAATTAGCATAAAACAGAATGAGAGAATGAAGGCTACAGTTAACATCAGTTTAAATTATACTAATTGGCCGTTGTTAGCTATCATTCATTGTTGCTGTTGTTTGCAGTGGCTGGAGTTTGTTCTAATGCTGCTCTTTTGCTGTCCTTCACAGTGAAAGAGTTTTTAGCCAAAGCCAAAGAAGATTTCCTGCGAAAATGGGAATGTCCACCTCAGGTGAGCACTAGAATTTGCTTGACTCCAACAAGAGACAGTCTACTTAAAGACTCTAAAAGTCAATGTTTTCAGAAAATAAATGTCAGTTAAGAGTGTATTCATTTTGAGATAATCTGTTTAACATCCTTTCTGAAAGATTGTCGTAAGATTGGGTTTTTCTCAGTTTCCGACTGATTTCTGCGTATGTGTGCAGAAATATTGGGACTCACACCAGTGCTGGGGTATATGGGGATATCTGATGGTGAATGACGGATAGAAATATTTGAAAATATCAAACACAATTATATTTTTTTTATTATTATTATCATTATTTTTTTTTTTTTCTCATTGCACTACATTAAAGTAAACAGACTAATTATGCATCAGGTCATTGCTCTTTAAGACCATTTCATGTTCATTTGCTGAAGATTGAGTAATTTAGCACAGTGATCATAATGCCAAATGTCATCTGCCAACTTGAGTTTGAATTGAAGATCTACTTTATTGATGCTAGTGATGACAAATGTTAAGTTTATAGGGTCATACAATGTGTAATAGGATGTCCAATGCACACTGAGGCAGTTTCAGTCTTTAACTCAGGATGCAAATGTGGCTGTCATTCATTAATCCTGTATTTTACATCCATTCTCTTATGAGTTTAGGCTGCTCTAATCTTGTTTTTTTTTCTTTTCTAAAATGCTCAAGCATTTGACAGTTTTGTACTTTGATTGTTCCTATTTTTGTTTCAAATAAGCTGTAACTCAAGGCTCTTGTGTTTGTGAATACAATGCCAGCTGTCTAAAATGATTATGATTATTTCCCATCATACACACTGTATATGAAAACTCACAGTTCACCTATTGTTTTGGACAGTTAATGTAATTGAAAAAAGATGTTTTGCAGACATTGCAGTCCTAGGCTCCCCTTCCCACTATTGTACAAAGAAATCTGAGTTGCTCTCAAACAATTTTTCTCAGCCCTCTTTGAATGACTTCACATATCAGTGGCTATGCAGATGTTATCTTTTCAACAGTTTTTACTATTTTCATATACGGTCAAGTGAAACAATTAAGACAACCTATGAAAGTTTGTGCTTTTTAACTTTCTTGGACATTATTTAATCTCAATGTAACAATACTTGAAGATTCAGGTAATATAACTAATCAATTAAAACTGAAGACCTTTCAAAATCTTCTGTAAAATGTAATTCTACAAAAATGCCATTTCTGGTGAGGAAACATTGAGGACACCCCCACCTTTATTCCCAATTGAAATGGCTCAAATCACACACAGGTGTAGCACATCTGGTGCAAATGTTTAGAACACCGTTACTCAGCATTTTTTCCCATTTAAACCTCAGAAATTAGTTTGAGTGAGCACCATGGTGAGATCAAAAGAGCTGTCTGAGGCCTTGAGAAAGACGATTGTAGCAGTTTATAAGCCTGGTGAGGGATTTAAAATGATCTCGAAAGAATTTGCAATCTGCCATTCCACTATCCGGAAAATGGTCTGTGGAGGACTTCCAAAACAACTGCTAACATACTCTGGTATGGCCGTCTAAGCAAGTTCACCCTGAGAGCAGACCGCAAGATGCTAAAGGAAGTCTCCAAAAACCTAAAATATCATTACGGGACCTCCAGCAGGATCTTGCTACTGTTGATGTGAAAGTGCCTCTACGATCAGAAAGAGACTGAACAACTTGCATGCGAGGTGAACAAGGAAGAAACCTTTGCTCTCTAAGAGAAACATCAAGGCTAGACTGAAGTTTGCCAGAGAGAATGTAGACAAAGACCAGGCCTCTGGTGTCCAAATAAATCAATTTTAGACTCATCTTTCCAAAGAACATTATTCTAGAGCAGAGGACATGTCTAGTGTAAACCAAATACAGCATTCCAGGAAAAGAAACTCATACCAACTATGAAGCATGGAAGTGGAAGTGTCATGGTTTGGGGATGCTTTGGTGCAGCAGGACCTGGCCAACGCACCATCATAGAATCCACCATGAATTCTCCCGTGTTTCAGAGGGTGCTTAAGGAACATGTGGAACCATCTGTAAGAACATTGTTGTGTTGCAGGGTCCAGCTCCACTTTCAATGACCCAAAACATACCAGTAAATCCACCAAGGACTGGCTGGAAACTAAGAAATGAAGAGTGCTGGAGTGGCCAAGTCAAAGCCCAGGTCTTAATCCCATTGAGGTGCTGTGGGGTGACTTTCTTACATTGCAAGAAACCCCTCAAACCTCGCACAGCTTAAAGAATTCTGCACTGAGGAGCGGATCAAGCTTACTTTAGACCGATTTCCGAGACTGGTAGTTACAAGTGTCTCACTGCAGTTATTTCAGCCAAAGGGGGCGACACTAGCTATTAGGGGTTAGGGTTTCCTAACTTTTCCCTCAGTTAGAACACACATTTTTGTTTATCTTTTGTTTAATGAATAAATCAAGATACATTTTTATTTTCCTGCAATTAATTCTTTCTTTTCCAGAGATAAAGAAAAGCAAGATTAGACATCGATTTGTGAAAGTTTCTTAATAAAGAACTGAATAATTAATGGGGTGTTCTAATGTTGTCACATGACTGTAGTGCATTAGTTAGTTAATTTTTTCCTTAATACAGGTTAGCTTGTGGAGCATGATTTTTGATGGCTGATTTTTTAAATTTATTTTTTTATATATATATATATATATATATGACGGAAGTTCTAATCCTGAGAACTAATGATTTGTGGCATGTCACTCTTTCAGAGCACAACTTCCCTAGATGATTTTGACAGACTGAAGACGCTTGGCACTGGTTCGTTCGGAAGAGTCATGTTAGTGAAACACAAGGGAACAGAGCAGTTCTACGCCATGAAAATCCTGGATAAACAGAAGGTTGGTTGAGTGGCGGAAACTGATTTATGATGAGGGAGACTCAATAGTCTGGGCGGAATAGAAATTAAAATGTCAAGCATTCAGATTACTTTTAAAGGTTCAAAACATTCTGCCACTAAATGTTGTGTTTAGCCATCTGCTTTACATTCTCTCATGCATCGTTTTTACTGTACTTCCACTTTTAATTGAAGAATTTGACAGAATGCCCATGCTTTCCTTTTTTCTTTTTCTTTCAGGATTTCTTTAACCCAGGTTTTAGAATTTACAAAACATTGACTTCTTTTGAATGGGATGTACAACAATATGACTGGGATAAGGTTTAAAAAGTGCTGGAAAAAATGTCAAATTATGCAAATGCTAGACTGTTTTTAGACATCTGTTCTGTATTTGTAGGTGGTGAAATTGAAGCAAATAGAACACACACTAAATGAGAAGAGAATATTACAAGCAGTATCGTTCCCGTTCCTCGTCAGACTGGAATATGCCTTCAAGGTACTTTTTTCCCCTCCTTTGCTCCCGTGTATAGTCTTCTGCAGCCCTTTTCAAGTGTGTCAACCAGATATTTTAGTTAATTCATTCATTCTTTCATTCAGTTATTTATATGCAGTGTTGTGCTTATCCTCAGGACAATTCCAATTTGTATATGGTGATGGAGTATGTACCAGGGGGTGAGATGTTTTCACATCTAAGAAGAATCGGAAGGTTTAGGTCTGTGTTTTGGACTTTTTGCTCTGTGCTCTGACCGTGTGAAACTGCACTCATTTAGTCCATGTGCCAAACATGTCTCTGTCTCTGTCTTCACATGACCGAGTGTCAGTGTAACAATTTAAATACACTCTCAAAATACACTCCTCTCGCATCATTAACTTAAATTAGCAAGTCACACTTGGCTGAAAACGTATGTCCGGAGAACCACCTTCTTACCCTCCTGGTTTTGGTTAAATTTGTTAAGATTTAATGAGAGAAAAGAGTAACTAATTAGGACATGTTATGGAGAATGAGTGGTGCACATGAAAATGGTGTAAAATATATAATATAAACCAAAAAGTTCATTATTAAACTTTATTAAAGTATTTATAGTAAAAGGTTGCATAAAATCAGGTAGTTCAGCTTTTTTTTTACACATTCAACACTTATGAAACTCTGCAGGACATTTTCATATTCATGTTTTGTTCCTACAGAGCCCTAATTCTATACTTCAGTGATTTCAAAACACACTTACTTCAAAACAAAAGATGTACCCTATTTTTAACTTGGACAAAATATAGATTTTAATAACGAGTGTAAGTGAGCTTTAAACGTTTTTAGCTTTAGAATATCTTCACTGTCAGTTCCCAAAATGAGAATGTTTAACTTACAAAGCAAAATTCAAATATGTACAAATTACACGCAGAACCCAAGAACTAAAGATGAACTTGTTCACAATGAATGTGGTCACCGACAGTGGCTTCCACTTGTTTTTTGTGGTTCAGTTTATTTCACCTTATCTTGATTATCTTGTGTCTTTTGTCTTGTAATTGTTGTGTCTGTACCTTCAATCTCACGGCGGCTCACTGTCTCGTCCACAGTGAACCACACGCACGGTTTTACGCAGCGCAGATTGTCCTGACCTTCGAGTACCTCCACTCGCTAGATCTCATCTACAGAGACCTGAAGCCGGAAAACCTGCTAATCGATCAGCACGGCTACATACAGGTGACTGACGATAGTGCTTATTTAAAACTAAGGACTGGCGATTGTGCCAGTCGATGGTTTAACCAGCATCTTCAAGAATATAACAAGCTACAGTATTTAGAGTATTAAACACAGGCAGTGATACTGGCTATCAGAAAATGCCAGTTGGTCAACCTGCTTTAGATTTGGGTACTTTTACTGCTAGAAATGTTTCTTGCCATCTTTTTTAAGATTGTAAAGCCCATAAAGCATAGATGATTATACTTGGAGTTTTGTGTTTTAGTAAAAGATTATTCTCTGTAACTTTCCCCAAGTTTTTCTCTGTAATATTTCCCCTGGATAGTTTATTTGGTGTTTTAATCTTGAATTACGATGGTATGTAGCACCAGTGCACCTTGCTTTCCCAGAGCAGAGCCAGTACCTGATTAACTGTTCACTTTGACGGATTAATGGCTTATGACTGATGCGATGATGGATGTCATCATAATGCACTTAGAGGTTCCTTCATGGCTTAAGTAGCTCAAAGTTTGCTTTCATCTGATTTGATGGAACAGCTCAAAACAAAGCATTACATTTTAGGCCCACTGAGTTTGTTCTGCCAGCACTGCAGACATTATGATATATAAAAATATCCAGGGCTTCTGGAGGATCTTTTGAATAACCATTATGGGTTCAATTTGGTATTTACTTTAAGTACTGTGAAAAAGGCATCTGAGAAAATCCTATAAAGATATTTGTATGGGCAGTAAGCATATGTTTAAAATCACAGCACCATCAGAATAAAAACAAGTAGATGAGGAATATTTTTTGCCTCTGTGCTGATGATTGAACAAATCCATGTTGTGGCTGTTAGGCACAGAGATGTCAGGAACCAAATCTGTGCTCTTGTAACTGTATTATTATTATTTATTTATTTATCTCCTTTTTTAAACCAAAATTTCCTGAAAACAAACTAAGTTGCTGTGCATTGCATTTGTTTACATTTACCAAAAAAAAGAAATCACAAATTTGAGATACCTTTTAAGCAATTCAGGCTTTTTATGACTTTGAATATTTAATTTAGTGTAAATTTACTAAGATTGACCTACAGAGTGATATCGCAGCAGGTCAAGGCTTATTTTAAATAGTTAATGTTGTTTTAACTTTTGATTAATACAGACACATTCCATCAAAACATGGTTTGCTGTATAAATCTTCTAAGATTTAAAAAAGAAAAGCAGAAGAAAGCATGACTTAATCATCGAATGTATTCAGGGATAACGTGTTCAATACATAGTAAAGTGATTCTGTTGGGAGGAAAAAGTGATTGTGGCTGGGTCACACTCAGCATTAAAATACAGGACCTTGAGCATTTTACAAATTGGCATCATGGGACAAAGAGGATACCTAGCGCATATGCTATCACTTTGATTTGGTTTTGCCTACTGCTAAAGTACATCACAGCTGCACAGATTAATCATCCACAAAAATTAATCAGTCTGATTGTACCGTCTTAAAGGATTCCTGCCATTAAATAATCCAGTTCAAAACAACAAAAAAAAGCAAAACAAAAAAACGTTGACATAAAACCTTGTTATGTTTAATATATAAACCTTGCTAATCCCAGTTTTATACATTTACAGAAAAACTTTGGGAATTCGAAAACCCTGGACAATTTTGGTAAAGATTTAACAGTAAAGAAATCGCATATATGAACATTTAACCAAAATATCTTTTACGCCGCAGGTCACTGACTTTGGGTTTGCAAAAAGAGTGAAGGGCAGAACTTGGACGTTGTGTGGAACCCCAGAATATCTGGCACCAGAGATCATTCTTAGCAAGGTCAGCCCTACAGACAGAAACCAACACTTATTTTATGTGATGAATTAATAGAAGCATCTGTGAAATGTTCTCTTTCTTTCTGTAGGGATACAACAAAGCTGTGGACTGGTGGGCACTGGGCGTGCTCATATATGAAATGGCTGCTGGCTATCCCCCCTTTTTTGCAGACCAGCCCATTCAGATCTATGAGAAGATTGTGTCTGGAAAGGTAGGGGCAACTGTTTGAAGGAATGACGGGATACATCTTGTTAGTCGTCAGGGTGTAATGTTTATACAGAAATCACCAGCTTTTCATGACTGTTCTGCAGTTAAGAAATATGTTTATTCAACATGAGTATAATACTATTTGTTTTCATGGCGGTCCGTATCTTTACCAAGTGAATAATGGACAGTGATCAAACCCACTGCCACCCAGAGGTAGTACATGGTAGAGCATGTTTCCATTTTCAACCAGTGTGCACAAAGTCAAATAATTGGTGATTGTTTGTGGACAGAAATTAATTTTGTTGTTAATTTTATACTTGTTGGTATAGCATTTCAAAGTTGTTGGTTCTTCTGATTGGCTACAGTTCATATCAAGGTCTTCAGATCCTGAATATTGAAATTACATGCAGCTAACAGAACCAAAAAAAAAAATGGTGTAGATGAGGTTCTCAAAAACTTAAAACTATTTCAAAGCCAAGGCCTTAAACAACAGTACTTCGGTACATCGGTAAAGGAGAAATCATGTGGAGGTGGGAGCATCATGATATAGGGGTGCTTACCAGAAACCGCACTGAGAAAAGACATGTAGTCAAAGTTTGAATGATGTAGTGGTACATATTAAATGAGAATTTCATCTCATCAGCCAACAATGAGTAACAGAAATACGTTCCAGATACACAACCAAGAAAAATCAACTGGTTTCTGAAGAAGAGGACTGGGCCAGAATTGAATAATAGTGCTATAAAAAGTCAATTAAAATAGACCCATCAAAGCGGTCATGGTCAGTCTTCAGCGGCAGGTGGGGAGGATATAGAAAGTGATAGGAATTTTCGATTTTTATAAATGAATATTTTATTTATTTATTTATTACCCCCCCCCCCCCCCCCAGGTACGATTTCCGTCCCACTTTAGTTCAGATTTGAAAGACCTGCTAAGGAATTTGCTTCAGGTTGACCTGACAAAACGGTACGGCAACCTCAAGAATGGGGTCAACGACATTAAAAACCACAAGTGGTTTGCTACAACAGATTGGATTGCCATCTATGAGAGAAAGGTAAGATGGCTTCTGGTTATTCCTTCAACAGTTACCCTTTAACCTTACCACAAGAATTTTTAATTTGTTTTCAACTATGTGCCATACATTGTCTTCTCACAGGTGGAGGCGCCATTTATACCAAAGTGCAGAGGTCCCGGAGATACGAGCAACTTTGATGACTACGAAGAGGAGGACATCCGCGTATCAGTTACAGAAAAATGTGCAAAAGAATTTGCAGAGTTTTAGTGTGGACATATCAGAGCTATACGTATTCATATATACGTATATGTATTTATCTTTCTATCCATATATATATGTATATGTATATATATATATGTATATGTATATAGGGGTGTGTATGTGTATTTTATATATATCTATACATATATATAAAATCAGTGTGTATGTGTGTGTGAATGTGTGTATCACACAACAAACAAAATAAGGGGATCTTTGCACTCTAAATACATGGAGATGGAGCAGAGACCACATCACTAATCACAGTTCCTGCATAGTTTCTTCATTCCTTCTGCTACACTCAGAGGTCAACAAGGCCCTTGTGCTTCAAAAGCACTTACATGTTACATTGGATGTGTTAATCTGTTGTATATCCATCATTTGACAATAGACATGGTCTTGAATGTTTCTCCGTTTTTTAAAGAAAGGTCCAGAAAAAACTCGGCCTATAGGTTTTCCTCTTCACCCCAAACTCAGTCAGTCTGCCAAGACATGCTTAATGTTTACTTCTTTAGTTCTTTAGATTTAGTTAATCACCCTAAAAGATCGTTCATGACCCAGACATCTCAAATCATGTCTCCATTTATGTCCTTGCAAGGAAGTCGGGGTCTTTGGTTGCTTTCACTGCCAGCAAAAAAGGATGGCGTTTGAGACAATCAAACTGTGTGTAAAACTAAATCTTTCAAAGCTGGCGTGAATGTTTTCCTTCCTGATTTTTTCTTTTACCGAATCCTAGAATTAACAAGGTCAGTAAAAATCTCAAAAAATGAATATTGCTGCGAGCTACCACTGTATTTAAATGAAATTGGCAGCCTCCCAAATACTCCACGTAACTTGCAAGTTTGGCAGTTAACCTGCTTCGGCAGAGCAATTGAAGGAGGTTAGCTGCTGTTGAGGTTTATCAGTAGAATTACTTGTAAGTATACGGTGTGTTGCATTATTCATATTTCAGCTGCTGAAGGATCTCACTATTTAGAGGGTCCAGTTACATTCGGGAGGAAACCTACCAGGTGTGGAACGTTTTCGTGTAGAGCGCGATATACCAACCGTAAAATTGAGTGTTTGAGAAGTTGGAGCTTTGCGTGCATTTTTAAACACTGGTAGAAAAGGCCATTCTATTAAAGGTCAGTGAGAGAGAAATTTAAAGGCCAGCATTGTGTCAACATGTTTGGGTTACTGTGAACCGAGAGAGCCGTTAGCACTCTACACTTTTGTCTGTTACATGTACTTTTTTTTTTGGTTTTGTTTTGTTTTGCTTTTTCCTTGTTTTTCGTTTTCTTTTGGTGTTCTCTTACCTCAGACTAGACCTCTGACCACGGTTTGTTCGGCTTTTGGAGGTACTGCTCGTTTCTTGTTCACGTCGGTCTGGATTTTAAAGTATTTCAGTGATTGTTGAAAGCATGTCCAAATCTGATGAGTGGCAGAGGTAGAGATTTTCATCCTCCATATTTGCCTTAGAAAGCCCAACATTATTGAACCCACATAACTACGGATGAACTAGTGGAATCGTTTTGGCCCGGATAAAAGTATCTGGGATTAGATTTGACCAGTTCATTTTAAAAGGGTAATTAACACTCCTCCATTTAGGAATCATGTGTAAGGTGAAACCGGGCTGCTGTGCTAAATGCTTACATTTTTATTCATACTATGACCTTCTAGAAATTAATGTTGCATTTTCTCCAAAATATTACTTCTGTCGGACATAGTCCCGATATCTCCACTTTTTAAACCTGTGCATATTGGCGTATGACAGAGATGCATATAAATATTCAATACCAGCTCAGAATGCCCGAATTGGTGCATCCCACAAAACAGTGATCCTTAAGTCACTCCTACTATACAAAAATACTCAATACATACCAACATTCAGCTTTTTGGCTTATTTTACAAATCAATAAAAGATGTATTATTTTAGATGTGTTCCATTGTTTAAAATAGATTTGCCTAATGACAGGTTTAAATCCTTAAAATGTGGATCTCTTAAAATTCTAAGTACTATATATATTGTCTAAAACATATTTAACATCAAGAACTGACAATTACTGTTTCTTCCTGGTCAGCTGAAAGCATCACAGTATTAAACCAGTACGGATTCTGACGGATCTACTTTGTTCTTTTTCTTTTCTGCAGTCCTGCAGCTTGGTTAATCAAGAAATTTAAAGGGACATTCTGCACAGAAAGAAATGAAACTATTTGTATCTGCTGTAAATATGCCTTTTCTCATCCCGCAGAGGTTTGGCTGTATTCTCGAGTAAGATTCTCTGCTTATTTCTTTGTTAAAAAGAAAAGAATCACTTTCTGATGATAACTTTGAGGTGGGCAGTAAGCTGGCAGCCCTCGGTTGGGCTTCTTTTCACTTGGCGAAAGGGTTAAGACTTGTCTTTGGCATCTCATTTGTGCTGAGCAAAGATCACTGTGTTCTTTATGGTTGTTTCTATCAGGAGATGCTCTAATTTAGTTGCCTCTATTCAGGGTTCTCCAGGTTTGGTCCTGGAGGGTTGCTGTCCAGCAGAGTTTTCCCTTTTCAGTCATACCTGGTTTAACCCTCCTCTAATTGCATGGTTAAGGGAGTGTGTGGAGTGGAAACTATCAAACTTTGCTGAACACCAGCCCTCCAGGAGTGTAATCCTAAAGTTTGCAGGCCTACCATTCACCAGGATTTATTTTGGTGTGTCGTCATCGTCGTCTTCTTTCAGCTGTTCCCATTTAGGGGTCGCCACAGCAGATCGTCCATTTCTTCTGGTCCTCTGCATTTACATTTACATTTTTACATTTAGGACATTTAGCAGACGCTCTTATCCAGAGCGACTTACATGTCCTAATTACAGGGACAGTCCCCCTGGAGCAATTCAGGGTTAAGGGTCTTGCTCTGCATCTTCCTCCCTTCAAACCGACCACCTGCATGTCCTCTCTCACCACGTCCATGTTCTTCCTCTTTCCTGGCAGCTCCATCTTCAACATCCTCCCCCAATATAATCCTTGTCTCTCCTCTGGACATGCCCACATCAACAAAACCTTGCTTCTCTAACTTTCTCCAAAACGTCCAACCTGAGCTGTCTCTCTACTATGTTCATTTCTAGTCCTGTCCGTCCTCGTCACACCCAGCGAAAACCTCAGCATCTTCAACTCCTCCGTAGTTAAAGAGCACTAAGCGAATAGGAGAATTGAGAATTCTGCCAAACCGAGTAAACTGTCACAACAACTACCTACACTTGAGGGTTAGGACAGAATGCCCCATTAAACACCAACTGAGAGTCTCAAAATATAAGCTCCCAATTTACAAGCTGCAGTGATCTCACTAAAAATATAACATTGTAAAACTGCCAAAATTCATGGCTTCATTCTGTTTTTTGTTGTTGAACTCCTGTCTTTGTGTTTTAGTTCTAATGACAGAACATAGAGTTGCACCATATTTACGCGTATCTTCCATAACGCTTCAGTTCCAAGGTTCGTTCTCACACTTTAAGAGAAAGATGGCTGGGGTTGATCACCTCCACGCCTTTGTATCACGTTTCAGTTATTGTTCGGCTCATGATGCATATCTGCATTGTTTCTTTATATCCGTTTTTATTTATACACATTAGAGATGCTAATAAATTTTATTTTTAAAATTGTATGGTATAGTATGTTTTACTTCTTCAGGTCTGAAGTCCTTCTTGTCTTAAAATCTTTATCTGAAATATTCTGTAAAAAAAAAATATATATATATATATATATATGACTGTCTTAAACCGCCCTATTCTGTCATCAGAGGATGTGGGTAGTTGTCCCTGAACATGGCTCTTCAGGTCATGAGATGATTTAATGAATCCAGATTTACAAAATGAGAAGACTTTAACTGTGCACTTCTTCCTAATCTTTTTATATTTTCTCTCTTGACCCTTTCCATTTTTCCCCACCCTTGGTCCAACTGTCTATTTACTTTATAAGCTAAGGGGAAGTTTATGAGATGACCCTTTTGGAGGACTGACAAACACATTTTCTGTGGCCATTAGTCCACGGTCTAACTAGCACGAACACTGTCCACGTTTTTCCTTTAACCTAACTCGTTCTCCAAAACGTAGGCCCTCTGCGGACCGGTTTGTAGGCCGCTTGACTAATCAGAATAACTAAAGGATGAAAACATTTGTCAGATTATTGAGAGTTCCTGTCTATTTGACACTCTGCACTAACTTTGTGCTTCGTGTCCAGACCGAACACAACCCTGACAACCGCACACTCCAGGGCACAGAAGAGCTTCATGTCTCGATAGACAAGAACAGTAGACCAGAGACAATCATGTTCCTTGAAACAGGAGCTTGACTGGTTCAAGGAACATGACTGAACATTGGGACATGACCAGCAGAGCTGAACAGTAGAGATACTGAATTGGGCTCCCAAGGGCTCTGGGTGGGGCCCAGTTAGGGAAGAGTGGACTGGACTGATCTCTGGTGTAGCTGGTTCTTTCTATTAAAGTGAAAGGATGAAAGCATTAGACAAGAAATGACACACAACATTTTTATGATCTTAGCTTATGTTTCATTGATTTACATTGACTCAGTAATCCTGAAATGTGAAATATAAAAGTACGATTTAGGACACAACCCTGGATTTTTTTTCGAAAGGGGCAACCAATTCGGCCCACTCATGGTGTCCGACCTTCAGAAATGTTCACAGGTCTATTTCTTACAAAGTTCTCTTTATGCAGTCTTTCAGCAATTTAGGGATGCTGGATCCTGGGCGGTCAAGATCACGGTTATTTAACCCGGTTACTCATTAACTTTACACCTTTCAAAAAGATGTTTTCAGTGATAAATATGGAGAAGAACCGGTCAGAGTAAGTGCTGCAACTGTCAAGCAAAAAAAGGCATCCATTGGATGAACAATATATAACATTTCTAACGGAATAAATTCTGTTTAAAGTGCCTGGTGCTGAGTGGGTGACACTCGATGACTGTGCTTATATGGGTATAAAATGGCGTTCTGTAAAAAAAAAATTAAAAATCTAAAATATGAAAAAATATTTTTAAAAATGGAAATAGGATCTAAAATTAATTATAAAACATTGTCAAATTTATAAATCCTAAATTAAGATGATAGTGCTAATCAGAATTTTAGCACATTTATGACTGGTGTAATTGGATAAGTATATACAATTTATATATATATATATATATATATATATAATCTCGGGCCGTAAAAACTGCCGCAATAAAAGTTCAAATCTGGTTAATTGACCAGATTTTAGTAACAAGGGCAAGTGTTCCAGGGAAGGGAGCTAAATCGGAACGAGACGGAGCCGCGCATGCGCAGCTGTCCAGCGTGGGAAACACGTTGTTTTCTTGGCAGTGAAGACGCGAATCGCGGCCCTTTCAGCTGTAAATGGCCGGACTGGAGCTTCTGTCCGATCAGGGGTACCGGTTGGACGGCCGGAGAGCCGCGGAGCTCCGGCAGGTTCGGGCCCGGATGGGTGTGTTCGGACAGGCGGACGGTTCTGCCTACATGGAGCAGGGAAACACCAGGGCTCTGGCTGTGGTTTACGGACCTCACGAGGTGAGTGTGAACTCCTCCGATCCAAAAACAAAAACCAAAACCTAAACCTTTTCCACCTTTAAGGGTCCGAATGTGCCGAACATCCCAACATCGTCCGTTTGAATCCTTTTGAGCGGAGGGGAGTGTTCACACAGGGAGAACCTGCGCAGTTTCCCATCCTCGCTGTTTAAAACACGAAATAAAGTTAATTCAGAGACAGGAGGGCAAAGTTTATTCACTTCAAGTTTATGAAATGGTCATTACAGTGACTACAAAACTCATACTCATTTAAGAAATACCATATTCCCTGCACACAGCAGATTTTTAAGTGTGCATCATTCTGCAGGACCACTCAGGTCCAGACATCCACTTCTGCAGGTTTCCCTCAGGAGAAGCATTATTACATTAAAATCAGATTGAAACACCATGTGATGATATTGTGCACATTTGTTTGAATGAGTCAGATTTCCAAATTTAGTCTGGGATCTGTAAGGAAAACGTGTAATTGTCATGTCCCAGATTCAAGAAAAACTTTACAACTTTTTGGTTTATTTTTTTACTCTTTTTTAATAGTTCCAAAATAATTTTGGGTGATTAAACCACTCTGATCCAGAGTAATATCTGTACACATCAGGTGGACAGCCATGTCCAGCAGCCAGGGATGGGGACGCTACCTTGCTTAAGGGTACCTCAGGGCAACCTGCTGGTCTGGGATTTTAACCCACGACCTTCCGATGCTGGGGCCTAGTCCCTAAACACTAGTCCACCGGTGCTCCATCCCATAATTAGATGGAAACACAGGATACAGGGCGGTCATGCTCATTCAGACGAATCCACTCACTCACTCATTCGTTTTCTGAGCCACTTGTCCTAATTCGAGTCATGGGTGGTGCTGGAGCCTAACCCAGATCTCAGGGCGAAAGGCAGGGAGACACCCTGGACAGGTCTAAAGTCCATCGAAGGGTAGACGTGCACACACAAACACACACACACACTCCTCAGTAAAAGCACATCACTAATCGATTTTAAGTTTAGTGACCTTATTTTAGGGTGTGTCCTTGTGAATTGAAAACACTGAAAGGGAGAGCAGCGACGTCTCGGAGACAATGCTCTAAAACTCAGATCCTTGCAAGTGTTGAGTGCATCCAGATCCCCACAAACGTCTTCTCAAGCCTGACTTAGAATCAGGGTGGGTTTAATTTAGACTGCCTTAGTGAGTCAGTGTCCCACTTGGTCACAAAAATCCATCGATTTTGGCCCAAACTGAAGGTCTAGTCTTAATGTCACAGCTGGATGAAATCCACAGCTGGGCAGATCATTTCTATTTCACACTTCCTTTCTCCGTCTTCTCATTAAGGTTCGAGGTTCCCGCAGCAAACCCTTGCACGACCGCGCCGTCATCAACTGCCAGTACAGCATGGCCACGTTCAGCACGGCGGAGAGGAAGAGGCGTCCGCACGGCGACCGCAAGTCCAGCGAGATGAGTCTGCACTTGAAGCAGACCTTCGAAGCCGCTGTTCTCACCCAGCTCTACCCGCGATCCCAGATCGACATCTATGTTAAAGTACGCCACACACACTTCTGACGTTTTCATAGGGGTTTGTCCAAAGAATAGTTTTTGAACTTCTTTTAAGAAGCCTGGAGAACTCTTCCTGAAGACGACTTCAGGAAACGACAAGAAAGCTTGTCTAAGAGAGTTCAGGCTGTGCTGGAGAGTAAGGGTGGTCTAGACTTTAAAGCTGGCTCGCTGTGTGTTAAACTGGATTCACATGCCTGTTTGCACAAGTTGCAATAAATCACAGCACCCGTCGCTTCATTTTCCTACAAAATCTAAAGAAATGAGGGTTTAATTAAATCTTCCTTCCTGCAGTTGTTTGAAACATGCAGCTTCTGCACAAAACCGCTGTCAATGCAAACAGCAAAACAAAGTTTGTAAAAGGAATGGCCTGGATTATGTCTGCTAAGGAGTTTAAATCCGGATCAGAAGCAGTGATGTGGTTGCAAGAATTAAAACTGAAATTCAGTCCTACTTAGGCACCGTTCTGTAACTCACTGCGAAGGTGAAAAAAGTGAAAGTGACAATTCTCGTCATTGCGAGGTCACAGCACAGCACAAAGTGAGCCACAATGAAATTGGACCTCTGCATTTAACCCATGCAGCTATGAAATTGCCCAGGGAGCAGTGACAGGGACGGTACCTTGCTCAAGGGTACCTCAGGGCAACCTACCAGAAAGGGGATTGAACCCACAATCTTCCGAGCCTGTGGCCGACTCTCTTTCCACTAGGCCACCGCTGCCCCAGCGGTGAAAGTTTGTTTAATCTGTAATGTATATAATCTGTTCATCTGTAAAAGACACACACAAAACTAATTCCAACCACATTCACGCACAGATCCTCCAATCAGACGGTGGGAACTACAGCGTGTGTGTAAACGCCGCGACTCTGGCCCTGGTGGACGCAGGAATCCCCATGCGGGACTACGTGTGCGCCTGCGCTGCCGGCTTCGTGGAGGACACGCCGCTGGCGGACCTGTGCCACGCAGAGGAGAGCGGAGGAGGCACCACGCTGGCCTTGGCGCTGCTGCCCCGCAGCGAGAACATCGCCCTTGTGCAGATGGACGCCCGGCTCCACCAGGACCACTTGGACACGTTAATGGAGGCGGCCATGACTGCCTGTAAGAGCCTCAGTAAAGTCCTGGACAGTGTGGTGCGCCAGCATCTGCAGGAAGTGTCTGTGCTGACCAGAGAGTGAGATCGTCTACATTAAACTCACTTTTTCTTACTTTTTAAAAACAGGTGTTTGAAGCGTAATGTTAAAAATTTCAGAACTCACTATTCCTCAGTCTGTATATACATACTAGCTCTGCATTCATCGAAAGTTAATAATAGAACATGTATTCTGTTTTTCTTTGCTATATTAAAAGCTAATGCAGTCATATAAACAAAAAAAGATGTTTTGTTGATTTTGTAAATAAAAATCTGAACATATGCTTTACAGAGTGTAGGTATGGACATCGCGAGGCCACGGCCAATAGGGGAGACTGTTGTACTTGGTCTTCAGCAGTGTTTAAGTAGGTGCTGTGTCCAAATTATCATCCATGCGGATGCCAGAACCCAGGTTTTATCTGCGTTCACAGAATTTAGCAGTGTGTTAGTGGTTTTAATGTTTTGGCTGGTTGGTTATAGTGAGTCTTAAAGACACACAAGGTACAACCACTAGGCCTTGGCTGAGGCAGTGGTGACCTAGTGTTTAGGGACTAGGCCCCAGGATCAGGGTTCCAGTCCCAGACCAGTAGGTTGCCCTGAGGTACCCTTGAGAAAGGTACCGTTCCCCTCACTGTTCCCAGGGCGCATTCAATAAATAGTGATTTCTATTTATAAATGTGGTATTCAGGTGTCCACATATATATGGACATATACTGTAGCCACAAGATCATCCACAAAGCGGTAACCTCAGCAGGATTTCCCAGTCCCAGAGAACCGTCCTCAACCTCACAACACTGATTTTAAGGTAAGGACGTTCTGCACGAAGGATGATCGTGTCTGCCTGGGTGCGTCTTCTGCAAAATGAAACATGATCCTTGTCCAGGTTCCCCCGTACCGTCATCGTGACGAGGTTTCATTTCTTAAAACTCAAACATGTACAGCGATGGTGTCCCCATAAAGACGAGAAAATAGAAAATAGAGGCCAGTCCTTTGTCTTCTACTGACCAATTTGGAGAATTTCACCACTTTTCATTGTCCTAAAGTGAGATGGGAGCCTTACAGAGGAGTCTGAGGGGAAATTACAAAGAAACCTGTCTGAAATATTCAGAGGTGGACGTCTGCAGAGTTAAACCCCTAAAAATTCTCCACACAATTATGACACGAAGGGGACGGCACGGTGACGAAGTGAGTTGCAATGTCTTCTTACAGCGAGAAGGTCCAGGGTTTGATTCCCAGGCAGGACAGTCTGGGTCCTTTTTGCAAAGAGTGGACACGTCCCTGTAGCTGCCGATTCCCTCCAGGAGTGCTGGTTTCCTCCAACCATATGACTTGAACATCTGCAGGATTGGAGATGTTAAATTGTCCCCTAGTTGTGTGTGTGTTTGTATGTGGGGTGGTGGTGGTCCAGTGGCAGGATACTTGCCTATGGACCTATGGCTCAAGAGGTCCCAGGTTGGAATCCCATCTCTGGCACTACCACCACTGGGTCCCTGAGCAAGACCCTTAACCCTGAGTGTCTCCAGGGGGACTGTCCCTGTAATCAGGACATGGAAATCGCTCTGGATAAGAGCGTAAATGTATGTCTGCCCTGTGACGGACTGGTGACCTGACAAAGGTGTGTCCCTGCCTTTAGTCCCGCGAGAGCTGGGATACTCAAGAAAATGAGCGAATGAGTGTTACAATGAGCTTGTCCCAGAGGGTCCCTGTCCTACAGTTTGGCAGTTCCCCACTCAGACACACCTGATGCAGCTCACCTGTTGGGCTGAAGTGTTTGCGAGAAAATATTTCTTGGTGACTTTTAATAGTGAATTTGTTCATCTTCAACATCCTCCTCCCGATATAATCCTCATCTCTCCTCTGGACGTGTCCGAACCAACGCAACCTTCCTTCTCTAACTTTGTCTCCAAAATATCCAAGCTGATCTGTCCCTCTATTATACTCATTTCTAATTCTATCCATCCTCGTCACACCCAACGAAAATCTCAGCATCTTTAACTCCGACACCTCCAGCTCCGCCTCCTGTTTGCCAGTGCCACCGTCTCCAACCCGTACAACATAGCTGGTCTCACTACTGTCCTGTAAACCTTCCCTTTCACTCTCGCTGGTACCCGTCTGTCACAAATCATCCCGCAGACCTAACACAACATTAATTAACATCTTTCTTTAAAAATACACACTTGACAAAACATTTATTTTTCCTCAATTAATTGATTTATTGACAGCACGGTCATGTGGTAAAAGACGGATATGCAAAAACTCAAACCATTAGCATGATATCATCGTCTCAAGTTCAATGCCTTATCCCCCTTACCGTCTATTAAATAATATAAAAATAAAAGCACTTCCATTACCCTGATTTTTGTCAGAACTGATCAGAAACATTGATCTAGGGTGTGATAATGAAAGCTACATGTCTTCAGGGTGAAAAATGACCGTCAAACAAATACTGAATACCAAACGCGTCACCTGCAATCAAGAACTGGAGTCGTTAAAAAGAGCCGTGTGTAACGTTTTCAGTGAGGCTGCTTCTCACGACTTACTGGCAAAATTCATGTTGACGGTGCTACATGCAGTTCTTCAGCTCGACTACGGTGTCTTACCAGAAAACAATACGAGGGCAGACCGAGGTCAGGTTGCAGTCAGGGCCGTCAATTACTCGTTTAAAAAAATAAAAATGTACATTCTCGATGAATACTTTTTATTTAAACGCGCTTTAAATTCAGTGTTTACAGCTTGAATATTCTCTGCAGAGGGGATCTTTTAGAAAAACAAAGTCTCCAAAAATTAGAAAGCCAGAATGTCAGTGATGCACCTGTATTTGTAATTTTGTAATTACAGATTTAATATAATCATTCATGAGCTACTTTCTTCAGACAGGCCTACCCTGCATCTTCACTCATCTTTGATAGTTATTAATGGTGTCCATCAGTGGTTGGGACCCACACAGCACCAGACTTTGGAGTAGTGGATTATTTTAGCACAGCAGTGGCACGGACGTTGTGTGTGTGTGTGTGTATACGTGTTTGAGAGTACGGCAGGAGTTTTTAAACACACCTGTGTCACTGCTGAACTGAGATCAGTCAACCGTTTAAATAATAGTCCTGAAAGGGTCTCGACCACTGATGAGACACTGGAGGACAACCAGTCTTTGCAGCCTCAGATGATGAACGATCATCAGTAACTTTCTCACCATCTGTAAGGGGGTCTGAGAGTATTTAACAGTGTTTAAAACTCCAGCAGCGCAGCTTTATCCACGAATCTCCAGAATAATTACTCGACTGCTGTCAGAATCAATAGCGATGGCCCTGTTACGGGAAATGCGAAACATAAGAAAGGTTTTAAAATGTCACTGCATCCTTGGGATTAAAAGTAAAACAGTAAACAGTACAGTGACCGATAGGAAGCAATCGTAGACGTTCGTTAGCTCATCAGAAAGGGAATTAAAATCTGCTTCAGCTTTGCAAATGAGTAAAAATCCTTAAAGTCACTGCGATAAGCAGGTGACCCCAGTCAGCATGTGAATAAACTCTTTATAGACTTAGGATGACTGTATTTACAGATGAAAGGACACCATTCCTGTGTAGCTGTTGCTTAAAAGAGGTTAAAATTGCTGAATTGCTTGTGGAAGTATGGAAGCCCATTCCTGCAAAAAAAAAAAAAAAAGACCTTCTCCGACGTCTTCTCTTTCTCCGTTTCACTTTAGTTTGACTTCATATCTAAAAATAATAATTTGCTCCAAAAACTTTGACTTTCTAAGTCAAAACAGGGCAGGCGAGACGGTAAAAATATAATGCCTCCTTACTTTGTGTACACACTTTTATGTACTGGTATTTAATAGTCTGAATGGAGAAGATTGAATCACTAGTGCCACCGATAGACGAGTAAAATGTTTTTGATCGAAATCGCTGCACTAATCCAGATACAGGACTAGGCAGGAGGTCACTGTTCTTAATTTCGGACGAGATCATGATCAGCTCAGATAATTGACCTTGATAACGTCAGCCATATTGCCCAGCCCTTTGTCGGAATATATAGTGCTGTGCCGAAGTTTTAGGCAGGTGTGAAAAAATGCTGTAAACAAAGAACGCTTTCAGAAATGGAAGTGTTCATCATTTATTTTCATCAATCAACAAAATGCAGTGAATGAACAAAAGAGAATCTAAATCAAATCAATATTTGCTGTGACCACCCTTTGCCTTCAAAACAGCATCAGTTCTTCTAGGTACACTTGCACACAGTTTCTGAAGGAACTCGGCTGGTCGGTCGTTCTAAACATGACTGTGTTTCTCCTCCGTGTGACGTTGATGATCATCAGTACCTGTTTGGTAAAATTGGTTGATCAGACACCGACTATAATCCTACAGAATCCCTGACTGTGTGCGAGTGTACCTAGAAGAACTGATGCTGGTTTGAAGGCAAAAGGTAGTAACACCAAATATTGATCTGATTTAGATTTTTCTTTTGTTCGCTCACTTTGCATTTTGTAAATTGATAAAAAATAAACACTCATTATTTATATTTCTGAAAGCGTTCTTTGTTTACAGCATTTTTTTCACACCTGCCTAAATATATATATACACATACATTCTACTCAAACTTTTGCTGTTAAATGTCAATGTTGAAATAATGAATAATTACATTAAAAAAAATTTTTTTCCCCCAATACATGTTAAACTATTTCCTGATAAAGTCATAATTTAGCGTGGCAGATCCAAAGTTATATAGGCCCACCGAGTCAAAAAGCTCAGCAAAACATGTCTTTATTTTTAGATATCAGGTCAAGTGTTGACCTATTGCTGGAGAAGCGGAGAAAGAGATCAAGCGTGAACTTTCCCCTCTATATATAATGGGCTTCCATACCAAAGACACCAATGAGCTACATGAAAATTTCCACGTCACGTTTCATCTTCTTTCCTTCCATCCGATGCCAGAAACACAATGTGGCCCAGAACGTTTTCAGAGGAATAGTGGTTTAAATAAGGAGAGGTGGCACGCAGCATGCAAGAACACATCCTTGAAATGGTCCTTAAAAGAGTCCAGAGAGCCACTGTTCGCTCGGCACATTGAATATATCCAGTGCCGGGTGTTCCAGTCGACTGCTGTTTTTTTTTCTTCTCTTCTTCGCACTCACATTTGTGATTTGTCACGTTAGCATCTTCATAGTTCCTTTGCCCTGAAACAGTTCAACTCAATATACATACAGTACATACTTTGATCACAGTGCGCTGCGACGGGGAATTCTTATAAATGAAGCGTCACCGGCTGAGAGCCGCTGAGCCCTGGCGCATCGGGTCTTTCCGTACTGCAGATTTCACAGCCTGGCCTCGTGGACTTGTTTATGAATGTGCAGGAAGGGCATGACCAACCCAGCTTGAGAATGAAAAATAAAGTTAAATTTAAACGGGTGGATCAAAAAGGTAAAAAACAAGTCAAAACTGAACAGAAATCACATGAAAATAGTGCCGTATACAAAGATTTAGATTTTATCCTGCAAGCTTCTCGATGCACAATTTATCTGTATTTGTTAAAATATTAGGAAAAAACACAAATCCAAATATGTGCATGGTAAATGATTCATTATTAAGAAAATTTTAATTGATATTAATGATATTTTATGGAATTCTTTGTAGATTTATACATCCGTACATCTTCAGTGCTGCGCTTAATTAGTTTAATTGTTAAAAACTGGGAAAAAACTATATTCCAAAAAAACATCATCAAAATAAATTCACATAAAGATTAATTTAGTTAAAAGGTAATAAGAATGTGTTTTTATTAAGTGATCAAGAGTTGGTTTTAAAACCGCAGGTTAAGGTCCAGATTTGTTCTTGATTCATTTATCATTCAGTCACAGTATATTTTCAGCAGCACCTGATTTAACTTCATGAAGAATTGATGAACCAAACCAGGTATTTCATAGGAAATCCCTCAGAAAAGCCTAAAATTCAGCTAGGACTTAGAAAAACTTTAAAACGATGCTTGCTGTATATATTTGTTTTAAAATATTAAACCTCAAAGCATGTGTATCAGTGTGAACACAAAGTTACCTGCGGGTTGTTCGGTCTCACGCTGGGGCCACCGATCTGCAGCATCTCTAAGTTCATGATGTCACCGATGCTGTGTTTTTCTGCTGCGCCAGCACTGCCTGTTCAGCCAAAACCCAACCAATGATCGCCTCCATTAAACGCTGCACAATTAACCGCTGGTAAACCTTCACAACTGTCATTTAAAAACTCATTTTATAAAAGATGCAAATGTGCAAACGGTTTCGAAATGTGTCATTGTGCGTTTTGCGGGTCCTGACTAATCTCAGAAGTTACTGTGAAATTTGAACGCTGCAAGGTGTTCAATCGAGAAAATCATTCCAGCAGAAAATAAAGATTGGCGTTCATCCCGATCACAAATGTTTAACTAAGTTTTCATTTTTATTTCAGAGGCTTAAATCTGGACAATTATGGATTATCATTTTAAATACTTGGTTGCAAATTCTTGGTTGGTCGTAATACTCTTTGGCTCATTTGGTCCATGTGTGCGGTGAAGGGATGTCCCATTTGTTTATTAGTATTTTGTTGATGTCAAAATCCTGCCACTTTTGTCTACAGTCACATAATCAATAAATACAATACTGATCAATTGCCAGCCATTCATGCCCACGCCTGGTAATGAGATCATCTACAATATGCCCTCACTGTATAAGCTGTATGAATTACACACTGCCGGTGAGTAAATATTTATTGACTTGATATATTTAATCAAAGCGACATTTGGAAAAGTAGACAGTCAGTGACTGACAGTGTTTTTAATAGTTCCTCTTCATTTTTCCAAGAAATAAAAACACTTCTTTAAATGCTGAACGGCTGTATGTGAGGAATGCCTTTCTGCATTTTCATTTTTTATGTTCACAACAATAAAAAAAAAAAAACCTTTAAATGCAATTAAACTTGTGAAAGTGTGCATAAAAGATGAAATCTGACCTGCACTGGCATGATGTAGTCTGGGGGGCAGCGTGCTGTAGCCCCTCCAGTCATGGCTGGCTGGGCCGCTGCCCCCTGCTGCAGTTGGTGCTGGGGCAAGGGCAGGTTTTGGCGCAGGCGAGAGAAGGGCGCTCTCCTGGTCCTGTTGGCACTGCTGTCGGCTGAGGCGGGCATGCCGTGCTGAGAGGAGGTAGAGGAAGGCCGTGTCACCGTCCCGGCAGACGCCGTACGAGGCCAAAGAGCGCTGGTCGGAGCACAGACACTGACCTATGACCCAGCGCTGAACCCGTGGGTGGAAGCCATACTCTGCAAACATCTGTGAGAGAGACAGACAGAGGTAAACAGAATGATAATAACAATAATAATAATGATACTTGTTATAACAACAAACATTATAATTTATTACTATTATAACTATTTCTAGAACTGCTTATACAGGCAGCTGCTTAAAAAATAAATATAAAGAAAACAACCAAATAAATGTTTGTTTTTTTTTTCCATAAATGTTTGAGAGAAAGTTCCTGATGGCCTGTACCTGTGAATGCTTTTTTTTTTTTTGGTCCAGACATGCATCTCACTCACCTGCTGCTTGAGAGAAGTCACAGTCATGTGGGGCATGACTTTTACTGTGACACAGCAAGACGATGTGGCATCTTCAACCGCAACTGCTAAGCTGTAAACAAACAAAATTTACTGATACTGCTTCTAATCAGTCATGAAAGTGAAAGTGACTGTGAAACACAGCCAAATACATCCCCCACTTTACACCCATACACATCGTTCAGCAGGGGGCAGCTATTTAAAGCACCCGAGGAGCAGTGATGGAGACTGTACCTTGCTCAAGGGTACCTCAGGGCAACCTACTGCTATGGGATTCGAACCCATGACCTTCTGATTCTGAGGCCTAGTCCCTATCCACTAGGCCACCGCTGCCCCACAATACAGTCATGTATTCTTCACTGATACTCCTGCCTTTTGTCTCACTGTAGCAATAGCGGCTTGCACAGACACTCCCTCACCTGATCTCCGCATCTTCAAAGTTCTTTACCACCGGCTGGATAGTGAGCGAGGTCTGGTGGCGGGCCAGTGCTGTGGCATACTGGATGGCAGCCTGCGAGTCTCCAGCTTCTATAGCTCTGGCCAGATCAGCACACAACTCCTCTAGAGAACCCGTAAAGGGAGAAACGTCGGAGAAATTGAAACCAGTTTATGACTTTTAAACATGTAAACCTGCTGCTTTTTAATCTGTGATAAAATATTGTTTATAGTACAATCCTTTGCTCTTTTTAAATGTACAGGTTTGTAGTGCCTGCTGTTCCAGTATTTCCTTTGAATGAGAAATATAGAAGATCACCCACCTTTCGCTGACAAAGACAAGGCTGCATTTTGCTCTAAGGGCTTCATGTACTGACGTTCATCCTCGGTGGGCTGAGAGGCAGTGTTAGCAACTGGAAGAAACAAAGAGTTTTTAAGGTCTCAGTGTTACACAAAGCGATTAGCATTGTACTACATTCAACCTTTCCATTCCGTGCCCAAAAACTACTGGCTCCAGATCAGCTGATTAAATGAATGAAAGGCTTCATGAAGTAAAGGAGGTGTGTTTGAACAGGGGACTAAGCAAAGCGTGACTCCAGGACTGGAAGTAAGAAAAGCTTTCGATTAGTAAGGTGTGAATAATGGAGAAGAAGAAGTGATCTCTGACCTCGCTGGGCTTCATTCAGTGACGACAACATGACGGTGGCCCACTCCTGAGCCTCCTGTTCGCTGCGGAAGGTGAAGTTGAAGGTGTCGTACGGCGGCTTGGTGACGCACAACTCATGGCAGCGAGGAGACTTGATCTCGTATTTCACTGTGCGTAGATCAAACTCTGCAAGAGACTAAAAAAAGAGCTTTGACTCAGATTGTGTATAAACAACTACAAAAACAGACAACGTTGATGTTTTAATTTCATTTCCATATAAATCTTTACTTTTATATTCATGGAGAATCTGTTTAGCTGTCTTAGAGATGCTCTAAAGACAGACAGGAAACCATTTCACACTAATTTAAACACTAAACACTCATTTAGGCTTTATATTCAGCTCACACAGGGAGTGAAACAGACCTGCAGTATGGGATGTATATGCCACTTTTACCTCAGTGGTCTTATAAGGTATAAGGTATAAGACCTCTTATAAGGCTGTTAATTTATAAATCTGTGTGGGGGAAGCGGTGGCCTAGTGTGTAGGGACTAGGCCCCAGGATCAGAAGGTCAAGAGTTTGAATCCTAGACCATTAAGTTGCACTTAGGTACCCTTGAGCAAGGCAAAGTCCCCATCACTGCTCCCGGGGGACTTTAAACAGCTGCCCCCTGCTGCACAGCATGTGTGGGTTAAATACAGAGGATAAATATAGAAGAAACAGTCACTTTCAGGGATTCTGACAGCCATTTTTATATGAGTTGTTTTATTTTCCCACACTGCTCACCCGTCCATTATTACTAGGTAGGTCCTGGTGAAACTGTTGAATGTGCTTAAGCTTTAAGTTGAAACAGAGGATCAAACAGTAAACACTAAATCAGCCATAATCGAGTTCTGAAACCCAGAGCTTTTAGAGCACAGTATCAGGAATATGCTCAGAAGTTAGAAGTTAGAAGAAATTCAACTTAATGATGGCAGATATCATTCATTCATAAATATCATCATCACCACACCTGAGAGTGATACTGGAGAATTAAAGATCCTAAAAGAACACAGTTATATGGTAAAACTAATTCACTAGCACTACACAAGTATTACTTAATATCATAAAGAATAGCACATAAATATACACACACACATACATACAGTACTGTGCAAAAGTTTTAGGCAGGTGTGGAAAAAATGCTGTAAACAAAGAACGCTTTCAGAAATGGAAGTGTTGATCATTTATTTTCATCAATCAACAAAATGCAGTGAATGAACAAAAGAGAATCTAAATCAGATCAATATTTGCTGTGACCACCCTTTGCCTTCAAAACAGCATCAGTTCTTTTAGGTACACTCGCACACAGTTTTTGAAGGAGCTCGGCTGGTCGGTCGTTCCAAACATGACTGTGTTTCTCCTCCGTGTGACATTGATGATCATCGGTACCTGTTTGGTAAAACTGGTTGATCAGACACCGACTATAATCCTACAGAATCCCTGACTTTGTGCGAGTGTGCCTAGAAGAACTGATGCTGGTTTGAAGGCAAAAGGTAGTAACATCAAATATTGATTTGATTGATTTTTCTTTTGTTCGCTCACTTTGCATTTTGTAAACTGATCAAAATAAACAATCATTATTTATATTTCTGAAAGCGTTCTTTGTTTACAGCATTTTTTCACACCTGCCTAAAACTTTTGCACAGCGCTGTATATATATTTTACACCTGTCCGAAAAAAGTCACTACCTGGATTTAACAAAGCAAATAGGTATGAGCCTCCCGTTGGATAATTACTGAATGGATGATTATGTTTCATCTGCAATGAGTTATTGGACGTATACATATAGCTATTGGATGTATATATGGATGTACACACACACACACACACACACACACACATTAGAGATAATAAGGGGTAAGCAATATGAAACTGATGTAACGTAAGTTTTTTCTGACGGAAATGGATTAGATGACGGCTCAGCTGGATGTGAATGGAGTAGAAACAGACAGCGGCTTCACGGTCAATACAAATACGAGGTTTTCCTCAACATTTCACAGCCTGCACTGACTCCAGCCAATCAGGACCAACTCTGCTCTCCTGGTGAGGAAACACTGAGCATTTCATCTCCAAACAGCATCACGAGAATCGTGATTGTATCGTGACTGTATTGTATCACGATATCGATCAATATCGTCCCATTGCCCAGCTCTGACTATAATCCAACTTTAAAGACGTTTTTTTTTTCAAATATCAAGCCATTTTGATTGATTTCCCATTTAAAGGAAAAATGAGTCTCCGAGTGTGCACTCACAACGTTAGTAGTTTATGTATTGTTGATGTTTTTCTTTTAAATGAGAAGAAAGATGCTGAACACTCGGAGGCTCGAGTGAAACCACGGCTCCGTTTAAGGTGGAACGGGAAATTCAAACACGAGGCGGGTTAATAAAGGAGCCTCGGCTTCTGTGTGTGTGTGTGTGTTTGGTGTGCCGGGGTGAGGGGACTTTACCCTGAAGCGGCCGGGGTCTCGGAGGCTGAGGCTGAACTCTCCAGGCCGCTCGGGGTTCATGCTCAGCTGAAGCCGCAGAGTGTCGGTGCTCGAGAGCGCCGCGCCGGAGCACAGCGCGCGAACTCGCACCGACATCAGCACCGTCACACTGCCCGACATCCCGGCGGCCGAGGAGCGGCGGAGGAGCCGCCTCAGGGAATCACTGTCCTCACTGTCTTCATCAGAGTCCTGCCTCTCCTCATTCTCACCGCCTCACGTTCACCCACACTGCCTCCTCCTCACTCTCACTGCAGAAACACGGGACATCCACAGGAACAGGTCCGTCCCATATTTACTTCCCCCTCAGCTGTAGCGCTGAGGCGCGCCCCGTTGGTTCCGGCTTTACCTCAACTCGATATAATTATTATAATTATTATCATTTTACTAATAGTTATAAATGTAAATAATAAAAAAGGTAACCGTACCAGGATATATATTCACTTAATAATTATATTATTATACTTTTGTTTATAAAATGGTAGTTTTATCATATAGGAATTATAGTTATACATATAATTTTTATTTTATTAACTTCCTCAGGAATATTATCCGGATAAAATTGTATTTGATAGTTAGATTATACACCTGCAGTTATACATTTAATTATAAACGTATCGTTAATCATTTAACCCGGATAAACATGTACTTTACATTTGAATTCAATTTGAGCCATCGGACGCTAGAGGGCGCTCCCGAGCGGGAACTGTTTTAACGTTTCACAGAAAAAGTTCACAAAAATGAAATACTGAATAAATAAAATAATTTTGAAACAACAATTTACAATTGCGCAATCGCTTGCTTTTGTTGCAAACCAATCAGCAATCAGGAAACTAACCAATCAGCACTCAGCATTTTAAAAACCAACCAATCAGCATTCAGTGATCAGAATATCATCCAATCATCACTCAGTAAGCAGAAAGCGGCCTAAAGCGTTTTCACTGCGAGAAAAGCAGATGAGAAAAGAATGTGTGTGTATTTATGTAGCGAATGAAATGAAAGAAAATGGAACACATTTAGATATTTAACCTCTTTTACCCCATTCAGTGAGTCTCTTCTAGGGCCCTTGAGTTTTTTTTTTTTCTTTTCAGTTTTTATGTTATTGATATGAAATTAAATTTCTTGGTACACACACAATGCAGTGATACTTGCCTACAGACCATGAGATTGCAGGTTCAATTTTCACCTCCAGCACTACCACCATTGGGTTCCTGAGCAAAACCCTCAACCCTGAGCTGCTCCAGGGGGACGGTCCCTGTAATTAGATCATGGAACCGGCTCTGGATAAGAGCATCTGCTAAATGCTGTAAATGTAACCCACACTCGAGGGTCATTGGCCCAAGGCCATTATAGGTTAAGTGTTTTAATCTTGGCCCACGATCACATTTTTCCTGCTGGTTGAGGGGATTGAACTGGCAGCCCTCCGTTGGCAAGCCCTCATCTCGAACAATTAGGTCACAGCTGCAGAACAGAACAGGAAGACTACGGTTGGGCCAGGGCCCTCAAACAGGTCCCATCCGCTCCACATAAGAGCTCTGTAGTGACGCCTTTTAAAAAGCAGAACAGATTTAATGCCTAACTGCAGAATGAGGAGGCAGAGGTGTGCAGCTACATATGCTTATTGCTATAAGAGGTCATTTAAATAGCTCCAGATAGCAGGTCCACATACTTTTGGCCACGCAGGGGTACGAGGCAAGCCTTTCGTCCCTAAAAGTCCTAGCATATTGATTCATTTCAATATCATCTTTGAATCAAATTCTTTACAGTTTTTCTAAAAATGTTGGTTAAACCAACAACAAAGAGGACAGGAAACCTGTTCTGTTATTTATTTTTGTGTAAAGGGAAGCTGACATTAATTTAACCCAAATAAAATACAGTAGTTTCAGTGTTTTCTTGACTCCTCAGAGGATAAGGACAAGCTTAACGATCTTTTAGTGAAAGATGTTAGCTGAGGACAGTATTTCATCACAACTTGGCACTGCGAGATCATATTTTTAACAAAAATACATTTTAACACAAACATCAGTTAAAAGAAAGTCAACACTCCAACAAGGAAAATCAACCGTAGTACCAATGCCCATTTTCAGAACGCTCTTCCCCGTTCACTCCTTTTCATCTGGCCTGTTATTTTTCAGGACATTGACATTAACATGAATAAATTAGTAAAGTACCCAGTATATAAGCTTTGCTGTTAAAGGGGAATTCCACTATTCATATGGCCAATGATGAAGTTGTAAACAAAGTTTTTCAGAGCAGATCTGGTGTGAAAATGCACTTTTAGAGAAACCATAAAGAATCACAATTTCACCAGTGGTGGTAAAAGCAGCCTGACCTCTGAAGAGTTCAATGCCTCCAACAGCTTCCTCAGAGTTACAGTCTGACGTGTGAGACGTTTTGTCTCATCAGAAAAGGCATTAAGGCATCAGAAAACATGTGCTTCACAAGATAATACGGATGTATTTTTCTGCTGAAGGCGTCTGATTTCTATCTTCACCGCTGTAGAGTGCGTATGTTTTGCTACATTGATACTCACTCTGAATGAATGTCTCAAACACAAAATTATAAACATATGAAAAACAGTTGGAACTCCCCTTTAAGTGTTATGGATATATATACACACATATGCATATTAGGGGGGGGAGGAGAAAAAAAAAAAAAAAAAAAAAAAAAAAAAAAAAACACTTGCATTTTCACCCTGCAGGTAGGGCTGCAGTGACTGCAATCGGCTCACGTTTTCTGAGGCATCAGGTACATGCAGAGGTGGAATCTTTATTCCAAAATCATTCTAAAAGTTACTTTCTAGTGTAAAAAGATGAACATTTCATTAAAACGTTTTCATGATGAGGGAATAAACTGTACTCCTGTTACAATCTTCTTTTCGCCACATAATCCTTGTTCAATTACCTGCAGGACTTTTTGGAGACCTTCCTATATTCCTCATCACATCCTCTTTGGATACACATTAAGCCCCTCCCCTTTCCCCACACTGAGTCTTGGCAGTATCGTTCTATGCCATTTCTTTATAGCTGCTGCACACTGGCACTGGTAGGGTTGAGGCTGGTCCAGAGCTCAGCTGATAGAGGATCAGTTTGCTCTCAAGTCTTAACTTCTTACTTCCAGAACAGAACGTTCCAGAGCAGCAGCCAGCAGGGGTAAACGAGCAGAGCCAACAACGGGTAGACCAGTGAACCGTAGAGGGAGTGGTCAAGGATGCCTTGAGAGATGACAGAAAGGAAGAGCATCCATCCCTCTGGCAGTGTGACTGGTGCCTCCTGTAGCTCCTGAAAAAGGAAGACGCAGTAGAGAAGGGTGCATCCCGGACTGAGTAGCACCATCGCCAAGGCACTCAAAGCCCTTAAGAAAAAAAAAAAAGAACCACATATGAGTCAAGGGTCAGTCCTGAGCCACAGTCCCTGACATGTAGTATTAACATCTACAATATTTTTTTTAGACACTCTTATCCAGAATGACGTACATTTCCTACTGAAAGGTAAAGCATCCCTGGAGCATCTTGGGATTAAGGGTCTTGCTCAAAAAAAAAACCACAACTTCTTGGCTCGTAGCTAAGCATCTGACCCCAAGGCTTCCACCACCCATACTCGGCTGCATGGAGCCTTGAGTTAAAAATCTAACTGAAGAACAAGGTATCATCCAGCCTTTCTAACTATAACTAGATTATGGCATTACTCAACTTTACTTCCGTAGGACTGATCACAGTACATCAAAACGAGGGAATGGTAACCTACTAGCCAGTTGGATTGTGACATGCTTTTCCATTTGAATAATAAATTGAATGCTTATGCTGTTTATATACTAATATACCATATATAATATAGTAAAAATCCATTTACACAATGTCTCACAAATGTCTCATAAGGAAATTTTGTGGGTGGAAGAAAAAGAAAGGGGGGGGTTTAAAGGAGGTATCAAATGTTTAAATTGTATTCCTGTCCAAAGTTGGGAAGAGCAATCTGGAGCTACTCCCATCAGACCACTACAGCTGGAACTCGTCATTAAAATGGTTTGCTGCATTTCTTTGAGCTGGTTTGATTTCTGACATAGAAAAAGCTCTGAACTTGGGCTCACACTCCCAATTCTCCACGGCTTTAATGTGCTATACTGGAGTGTGTTGGTTTACTTACTTGGGCAGATGTGGTGTGACACAGGCAGCCGCGGGGATCAGTGTGACGGCCAAGATGAAGCCCAGGGAGAAGTTGATGAGAGCGGTGCAACCCAGCAGCACAGCCAAATACAGCAGAGCCACCAGTTTCAGTACCTTCCACCCCTGCTCTGTTCCCTCCCCAGAGATAAACCTGAGGTTGATTTCATAAAACAGAGGAAGAGAAACTTTAACATAAAGAGGCATTTTCATTTCGTTTCGTAAATACAATGGCTAGTCTACACTACTGATGACTTGATCTTAATATTAACATTAAATGTTAAATGTACAGTGACTTGCAAATGTATTCACCACCCTTGGCTTTTTTTTTTTTTTTACATTCCAACATGTAATTTAAATGTTTCTTAATCTAATTTTATGTGATGGATCTGCAAAAAATTGTCTAAGTTGGTGAAGTGAAATGAGAAAAATATATATAAACAATGTATAAAAAATAATAAAAAAATGAAAATTAGGCATGTGCATATGTATTCATTTGCCATGAAGCCCCTAAAAAGTCTTGACGCAACCAATTACCTTCAAAAGTCACATAATTAGTGAAATGAAGCCCACCTGTGTGTCACATGATCTGTCAGTATAAACACACCTTTTCTGAAAGGCCCCAGAGGCTCCAACACCACTTAGCAAGAGGCATCGCACCATAAAGATCAAGGAACTCCAAACAAGTCAGGGACAAAGTTAGTGAGAAGTCCAAGTCAGGGTTGGGTTTTAAAAAAAATATTCAAATCTTTGATGATCCCCCGGAGCACCATCAAATCCATCATCTTCAAATGGAAAGAACATGGTACCACAACAAACCTGCCAAGAGAGGGCCGCCCACCAAAACTCACAGACCGGAGGAGGGCATTAATCAGAGAGGCAGCAGCGAGACCAAAGGTGACCCTGAAGAAGCTGCAGAGTTCCACAGCAGAGACTGGAGTATCTGTCCGCAGGACCACAATAAGCCGTACACTCCACAGAGCTGGGCTTTATGGAGGAGTGGCCATTACTAAACGTTAAAAATAATAAGGCACATTTAGAGTTTGCCAAAGGCCTGTGGGCGACTCCCCAAATGTATGGAGGAAGGTGCTCTGGTCAGATTGAACTTTTCAGCCACCAAGGAAAATGCTATATCTGGTGCAAACCCAACACATCCCATCACCCCAAGAACACCATCACCACAGTGAAACATGGTGGTGGCAGCATCATGCTGTGGAGGTGTTTCCAGCGGCAGGGACTGGGAAACTGGTCCGAGTTGAGGGAAAGATTGATGGTGCTAAATACAGGGATATTCTTGAGCAAAACCAGTCACTCTGCCTGTGATTTGAGACTGGGACGGAGGTTCACCTTCCAGCAGACGATGACCCGAAGCACACTGCTAAAGCAACACTCGAGTGGTTTAAGGGGAAACACTGAAATGTGTTGAAATGGCCTGGTCAAAGTCCAGACCTCAATTCAATTGAGAATCTGTGGTCAGACTTGAAGATTGCTGTTCACAAGCGAAAACCATCCCATATGAAGGCACTGGAGCAGTTTTGCCTCATAGTTATGCACGCTGAAGTTATTTTGTCCCATTTGTTTTTTGCTTCACAATAAAAAAAAAGACATCTTCAAAGTTGTAGGCAAGTTCTGTACATTAAACGGTGCAAACAATCCATTTTAATTCCAGGTTGTGAGACAACAAAACATGAAAAATACTTTTGCAAGGCACTGTATCTGTGCATCTGTATACAGTGTATATCTGTTTTAAGCATCTATATGTGCATTAAGTACCTGTGTGTGTTGTGGGGCAGTGCCAGGCCTGCTGTGTAGATGGCTATAGCAGTGAGAACTACAGCCTCAGTCTCGGATACGGGGAAGTGCTCCACTGCAGTCTCCTGAGACAGAATCGGCAGGGTGTAAAGAGCCACACCGGTCAGGTGGCAGATCACCAGGGGTGTCAACACAGAAAGAACACTTGGACTGGAAGGCTGGAGAGTGGAGCGACAGAAAAAAAATACAGATATAAAAGTAAACTGCACGAGTCCATGTTATGGATCATATCCAATATCTGGCATCTGAGTTATAAATTGATTAGTGCCCTGAATTCCAGAGGTCCTGAAGCCAATAAAATAACATTGGTTGAAATGAACTGTGTTAAATGTGAAATTTTACGCATATTCCAATCATGGCCCTCATACAAATCATATCTAATTAAAACAATAGTGGATATATTTATCTAATGTCCTAAAGAGTCCCTGATAATGACAAGGATTGCCTGAGCAACTGTATCATCACAGAAGAGACAAAATTGCTATGTAGCTTCTTTGAGACCTACGAGATTTAGGGACATTGGTAACAGGGCCTGTTTTGAACAAGACCTAATTATTCATACTGACCGGTTCCACCTCACCAGCTCCGTCCTCAGTTACTAAAGCTGGAGTCCCAATCTGTACCCATAGATCCAGTGCCTGTACTACAGTCAAGGATTCTAAAAGACTTTCAATGAAACCAACAGGATTAAACAGGACAATCTCAAAAGTTAAGATTTTGCTTTCGCTTTGTGATATAAAAATTATTTTTGTATTTTCAGTTTTGGCAACTCTTCTGAAATGTAGCAAAGGCTCTGGGTTTTGGAACTGGTGCAAAAACAAAATCCAATTATTTACAGTAGGCACACTGACTCATGGAGCAAGCAGATGGAGGATACTCGCAGTAGTAGAATGGTGGCCAACAGCCCAAATGCAGGCATGTAATAGCCAATGGAGACAAAGCGAGAGAGCGAAGGCATCAGGTAGAAGAAGTAGGACTGATGAAGCCGCTCGAGAAGATTATTTAGCTTCCGGAACATTCCCTCCAACAATCTGAGAGAAAGAGAGAACATATAAAATGTTCACACGTAAATTTTAATGAACAATATTTTATGTTTGAGCAGAAAATAAAACTGAATGTTTGAACCGAGTCTTTAGTGCACCCAAAGTGTTTATTGCATAAAAAGTTCCATCGTCTCAGCTTTAAGCAAATGCTGGATTCCTCTAGAACGCAAAGAATGTTCTCCAGATTGCTTTAAATACATAATAAACCTCACAAACCTGCCGACAGTAGTGGCATCGGTCTTGTACTGTCTGAAGCTATTGATGCCACGGAGAGAAGCAGCCTCAATGTGGTAGCGTAGGAAGAGGCCATGGTCACCCCAAGGACGTCCACTGGCCTGCTTCAACACCATCAGCATCATGGTCTGGGCAGCGTGGGTGTAACCCTCTGCAGTGTCCCAATCACTCCTCTGGAGCTGAGAGAGGCCAGATGTGTCAAAAGAATGGCCACATACATACATACAGCCACAACCATTAAAAGATATGTAAACCTATATTACAAATGCCTCCCAAAATAATTCCTACCCTGCCCACAATCTGCATGCTGGGACACCTCGAGCACCTGCACATTTTCTTCAGATTTCTCTTACCTTCCCCTGAATGGTGCAGAGGACTCCTATCTTCTGGCAAAAGGCATGGAAGAGATTGGCCAGGTCCAGATTAGGCAGCTGTCCATTGAGGCCTTCAAGAACCAGGTCCATACTGGTGACGACATCACTGCTAAGCTCCAACGAGAGAGCAGCCTGGATGGAGCCAGCCCGGCCCTGCAAAGGTGTGTAGTCAATCCCTGAACCACCAAAAGAAAAGAGTCAAACCCTGTAGTACATTTTCAAATAGGGTTCCATACCGAAGCTCTAAATGCTGTAAATTATGCAATTAAATGTGACCAATATACAGTAACAGAAGCAAAAAAAACAAAAAACAAACTTGCATTTGTGTATATAGCATGTACATTTGGTTGGCATGCAAGCAAATTCATACTAAAAACTATTTAATAGCGCTGCCTTTACATCATGCATGAGTAAGTATTTTTGGTACCAGTATATGTTTTGTTTTTTTGTTTATTTAAATTAGGCAGGCGCTACTACAACAGAAATGGACCACATAGCTCTTTTTCTAAATATAGCTCTTATTTCATGTACAATCTAGATAGATACTGGCAAAGGTGGAACAAGAAAGTTTTTTAGCTGAGCTGTATATTTAAACACCAAGATTCGATTCGGTTTTGTCTCATGTGCTCACCAGTGATGTTGGTGTGATGGTAGCCCTCCAACCAGGCTTGCATGCCAAGGAGATCATGCTCATTCACCAGGAATATGATGTCTTTTGCCCAGTAAATCTGACCTGAGATTACAAGAGACACTGGGTGAACTACATATAAATTTCTTTGCCATCTTACGTGGGAGAATCAGCACTTACTTTCCAGGAGGTTCAGCCTCACAGCGTGCCAGTCCCAAATGCTCAGTTTAATGTTCAGAACATTTTAAATAATCAAATAGGTTTATACATAAGGAACTGACATTAAAAGCAGAGTCAGTCAAGTGATATTCACAGAACAAGAGAAAATCATTGGCCTTGATATAAAAGCTTTTTGTGCCAAGTAAAGCATCTTACTTCTAAAATACTGGGCCAGACCAAGCAGAAGACCCACTGCTTGGTTGTTGTTGTTGTCAGGACTGCAAGGGGCACTAAGCACCAAAGCTTCTGTTCGTGGAGCTCGAGGAGCCCGCAAGATCCCATAAACATTAGTGCCTTTGACCATCTGAGGAAGAGAGGTTGAGGAAAAGCAGTATGAGAAGATCATATTCTCATTTCCATAGCAGAAGCATGGAAAGCACTAAAATGACCACAGTTGGGAAACACTGCACTAAAATGAACTGCCAGACCAGCTTTAGCCACTGGAAGCGGTGGGGAAATCCACAATATTCTTTAGAAGTTTCACATCAAAATATTGGCTGTGTAGCTGCATTAAATGAAGGCAAATTAACCCGGGTTGCAATGAAGTGGTGAGCTTTCCAGGGTGCCTTTTGCCCTCTGTGTGCCGGGTCATGGGTAGGTTTGTAAACCCTGGTCTTGAGGTGAGCAATGTATGTGCCTGTATTGCAAAAGGAAATCCGAGGCAAAAACGTGTGTGAGCAGGTGCAATGCCGGCCACAGATCTCTGTACTCTAGCCAGTTTCTCCCTGCTGCCTTTGTTGTAGGAGGTGGGTTTCAGCAAGAGCCACATGGTCTTCAATGGCCTCACCTTCATTAACCTCCAGAATGTTGCAGACTGTACAGCTCCCATAACCTATGGGCCACTTTCTCAAACATGGATTAAGTCTAGCCTCAGACCGAATTCAATGGTGTTTCACCTTTAAAATACTATTAAACTTGGTTAAGGCTTAATCTTTGTCTGAGACTTATGGCCTCACATGTCCATAGGTTTGCAGTTAGCCATTTATCCAATTTTCTGAAATTCTAATTATTAATAAGTGATGGCAAGAATGAATCTAGCCATCCATTATCCAAGACACTTATCCAGGGTAGTGGGATTAAGATTAAAATTAGAAAAGTATAAACTGCACCTCTGGGAAGGCTTTTCAACAGACAGAACAGATTGCAATTAACCACACTAACATGTTACATACTGATACTGGTTGATAAGTAGTAGATCACAAAACTCTGCCACTTCAACTCTGAAAGCTAATCATTGACATTCCACTGCTCTTGAATCCAATGTCGGGGCTATATATCCCTCTACTTGATGTATGGTATTGAAGAGGGCTACCTTAGGTTGTTCTAGAGCCAAAGTTTACTTTGGTGCCCAACTGAACCTCTATCAGAATACACCATAAAAGAACCCAGTTGGAAAGCGTCTACAAACTTTTGGACGTTATTTGAGTAGATAACATCAATCACCCACTAAAGACAAAGCGAAGCAAACAGCCGTGGATGTATATGTTCACCAATGAACACACTCACAAATCGCTCCTTGCTCTCGTCGGGGAAGGGCAGATTATGGGAGAAGCTCTGGGTGAATACTTCCAGCCCTCTGGCCTGCATAGTCTTCACCAGCCAGTCTACAGGCATGCCCCTGCAGAGAGGGAGAGAGAGAGATGCAGAGATTTACTGTAAAGTTCTTCTGGAGAACAGAAGCAGTTATGTTTGTGTATGTGTGTGCAGGGGTTGATGGGGCAAATTTCCCTCTTAATCCTTCAGAATAAATGCTGGATCAGCAGGTGTCTTCAAGCTGGACACACAGTAAGCCTCATCCTTATGAAGTGTAACCTGAAATGCGATGGGAGTTGCTGGCTACATACCCAACTTTTCTTTTGTGGGCTGCAAACTCTCTAGCAGTAGCCAAGGCTCTCTCTCCTGAGGGAAACCGTTCCTCCACCATGGTGGACCCCATGGCATTCTCCGACATGTACGTCCTCAGGGTGAAGGGTTCAAACGCCAGGCCCATAAACCACGCAATGCCCGCCAAGTAGCACATCACACTTATGGGTGAACAGAGATAGGGTTCTGTTTATTTTTCCAAATACATGATGACGATAATGTAATGTCATTTTAAACACATTCGGACCACTTACCATATAGGTGTGTTGAGGCGAGTGAGGAGGCTGGTGAGGGCCTTCCGTCGGTTCGGATCAGATAGCAAACCCATGGCCGTTGGCGATCACTATATTCAGGGAAATGGGAGTCATTAAAGCTGTAAAATTCAAGCTCAAGATTAAAGAAGACTTAGATCCAACATTCTTTATTAACTGCAGTTTTTCACTGTGAGCCTTTTACTGCTAATTCTCTGCTTTCAAACACTAACCTCAAATATCCTGTTAACTGATCCTTACACATTTTATTTTCTTCCAGTGTTGCTCTTTATGTTCAGTATCTATTGATCTTTACAGATTACTGTAAGTGAACCATTCAAGATTCAAGAATTTAATTGAACATGCACCTGTGCATGCATTTTGAAACACATGATCTCAACGCAAGATCTATTTTTACAACTCAAGCAGATGTTTCTTTTGAGATTTTATACATATATATATATACATACAAACATACATACACACACACACGCTTTTTGCATTACATGCAATACATGCTAAATGTTTTGGCATCAATCAGCCTGCCAAACTCTTTGGCCTACAGTTTCCATGTTGGCCTTATTTAGGAAAATTTCAAATTTGGAGCACGTTTACGACAATGAAATGTGTTGATTTCAGGAATGTCAAAATGCACAAATAAACACAGAGAAAGAAGACAATGCTGTATGTTTGACATTCAACTAAAGGAAAGTAATGAATACTAATAAAAAGTAAAATAGATCATCATCATCAGAAGAACGATAATAAAAATCTCTTATCTGAAAATGTGAAAATGTTTGGGTGTGGCTAAACTGCTCTTACCTCAATAAATGAGCAAATTTTAATTTGATTCAGGAACCATAAACAAGAACCTGAATTAAAATAAAAACACATTTGCTGCTCAATTTGGAGCGCTGTATACATATGCTTTTAATCTTTTTTTTTTATGTAATCAAATTAAACACAAGAAAAATTGGATTTTACTATACATTTGGCAAGTACTATAGCTGGCAAGTGTTTAAGGCTCAGTGTGTGTTGAATGTTTTATTTATTTACAGGACCGGTGTGTTTATGTATTTATTTATATTTGTTTAGTTTGTGTATTTGTTTATTTATGCATTAATTATCAATGTATTCATATAAGAAATACGGGGTTAGTGTTTGCTTAATAATAATAATAATAATAATAATAATAATAATAATATAATAACAATAATCATTTAAAAAACTGATTAAATTAAACAGGAATAATGAATTATCTCCCATTCATTCTGGATTCGTTTCTATGGCGACTGAATGAATGATTAGCTTAGCTGAGCTTAGCTGAGCTAAAGCCCAGGTCTGTTCAAAACCCGTTCTTTCTCCCAGCTGTGAAGTTTAATCAGTCTGATGAATAAAAAGGAGGGAACGACTCAGGCAGGAAACGTAAATATAAACTGGAAATGTAAATAAAACCGCTGTCTGTCCGTCTTCAGACACTCGAACGCCACTCAGCCACCGCTGCAAAGTCAGTTAAACACATGATTATAATTTCACCTGCCTTACCTTATTGTGAAGGATGGATAAAAACATTAACGAGAGAGAAATGACAAAAAGCAGCCGCGTACACTGGCAGCGTGAAATTGCCAAGAATACAAGGACGACTTCCTGTTGCCATTTATCTTTGGTGTATCAAAATAAAAGTCCGGTTTGCGCAATCAATTTATACATTTCAGTCCATTTACATAAAAGAATAATAAATATTGCCATGATATTTACTGATTGAAACATGTATAAAAAAATAAACCAGGAAGAAAATGCATTAAATTTCTGGTTAATATAATAATTTTTGCACACTTTACCTAATTCTAAAAAATCTATAAAAGAAAAAAACAATTTCAATAAAAGCAAAACTTTGCTGGGTTTTAAACACAGAAACCAGTCAGTCAATCATTTTCTGCTGCTTGTCAGCCAAGCAGGGTCACTGGAGTCCATCCCAGGGCAAAGGATGGGGAACAGGTCGCCAGCCCATCGCAGGGAGGATCGTGACGGGGATGGCACCTTGCTCAAGGGTACCTCAGGGCAACCTATTGGGAAGGGGTTCAAACCCCTGGTTCTCTGATCATGTGGCCAACACCCGAACCACTAGGCCACCACTGCCCCTACACAGAAACCAAAAGGCGACAATTCAGTCTGATTTCACATAGGCCCAAATGTATATGCATTGTACATCAGTAAAGGATTGTGCCAGCATCAGACCTACTCAGGTACATTCTACTAACTCTTGACCCTATGTGAAATCAGGCCGAATTATCGCCTTTTGTTGTCTGTGTTTAAAACCCAGCAAACTTTTCAATGACGCTTATTTGATATATCTGACACTTGCTTGTATTAAAGTACAGTTAGTAGAATTTACCTGAGTAGGTCTGAAGCTGACACAATCCTTTATTGATGTCAAATAATACTATCACAGGAGTCATTTGCATAAGTGGGAATCTATTTACAAAATATATATATATTTTTTTTACCAAATCCATTAAAGTTTTCTTAAATTTTATAAGAAATGCTTTAGTTTTTCATTGACACAGGTTTTAAAGATCAGGTATTGCTGCTGCAGCATTATATATTGAAGGAGACGTTTCACCTTCTTTCCTTGTTGAAACTCAGGAATAGAAGTCTTGTGGAAAAAGACTTCTCCACCTTGTGTCTGAAACCAGTACCGTAGTAATCCATCACTGTAGACTTTATCAGTTAACACAGACTGAATTACATTTGCGACTTCATCATGTGATAAATGCAAATAATAGTAATCATAAAATAATAATAACAACAACAACAACAAAGAACAACACAATAATAATAATAATAATAATAACAACAATAATAATAAATAATAATAATAATGTGGATATTCTTATATGATGTATATATAATATGAAAGTATAAGGTGGTATGTACTTATCACCAATATTTCTATATTAAAATACATCATAACGACAACACAATTTTTACCTTTAATCGACAAAAGAGGCTGAAATGAAATCGCTTTGGCAATGAAATACGCAGCAAAATCTCGGTGTAGTCTCAGGGAACCACAAACCACCTTGATATCGAAAAGCCTAAACCTTTAAATTTGAAAAATGCATACTTGTAACCATGACAACAGCAGTACTTCCAGTTCATTATTCTTGCTAGGTTCCTGCTACTAGTTACATTAATTTCCAGAGTCGCAGGAAGTAATAACAAACCTGTGCAGGGGGTGTTTTAGAGATCAGCGTTTCCGGGTGACCACCCGTGGCTCCTCCCATTTATCCCCTGATATAGAACAATTTAGGTGGATTCTCTAGGTCTCTCGGTCTTCCATTTATATATATATATATATATACACATATATAGCATCCGGGGAGCAGTGACAGGGACGGTACTTCAGGGCAACCTAATGGTTAGGGGTTTAAACCCACAATCTTGATAGATAGATAGATAGATAGACAGATAAGCATTAACACCATCACATAATTTTTATTATTTTGTTAGAATTATTAGTACCTAACCTGTGTGGCTTTATTTGAATGGGAGAACACAGGCCCTAGGCATACACACAGTAAAGCTTGTGTTTTTAAAATGGATGGCAGAGCAAGAAGACTGGTCAGAGAGTCCACCAAGAGGCCATTGTCAGTTTTGAAGGAGGAGTGAAATTACCAGCAGACAGTGGTCACTGTGCATGTGACAGCAATATCAAAAGTGCTCTACAAATCTGGGATAAATCTGCGAGAGCATCCTGTGTTTTCCCTGCTGTATAACTTGTTTAAAAGATCATGCAGTGATTTATAGACAAATGATCAAAAGTAGCTGTAACGGTGGCAGGGTGCAGGGAGGACGCCAATGCAGAGCCAGGAGTTCGTAACATAAATTTATTAACTATATTAACAAAACAAAACAAAACAAAACCAAGGACTGCAGTCCTAACTAAAATCAAGGAACTGCAGCCTAAACCAAGAACACCAGATTATCAAAACCACCACAGTGTGTAGGCAGAGCCTAACAAATGAGCCGCGCTCTGTTCTGACTCATCGGGGCTTAAATAGTCAGCCCCAATGAAACACACCTGTGCCTTCATTAGCTCAGGTGTGTTCAGTCAGAACAGAGCGCCCTCTATCGTGCACAAAACACCTCATCCGTGACAGAACCCCCCCCCAAAAGGCGCGGCTCCCGAAGTGCCAAACACAGCCGAACCTCTGGGGGGAGGCCAAGAACACCAAAACTTTACAAAAGACAAAAGTCCCTTGTTGGGACGTACGGTCAGGTCCACAAAATACATGAAAAGGACCTCCGACCAGACATGTGAGGCAGCTGGTGGTGGTGAGGGGAATCCCAGCAGTTCAGTCCACCCTTTTGACTGATGTCTGAACCCGACCCTAGAGTCACTGGAGGAATCGCCTGATTCAGTGGAACGCCTCGCCTTGGCGGAACCTGAAAGAGAGCTAAACACAGATCTTAAACGGTTCAAAGAGGAAGTCTTTTTCACATAGTCCGAACCCTGTTTCCAACCCTTGCCATCTTTGTTCTTCACGTCTCTTATCACAGAATCCACAGTACAGAAGCTGTCGTTCACTTCCTTAAACTGAGGCAGGTCATTGCTGATGTCCTTTGGCTCCTTCCTCTTCTCGGTCGTACTTCTCTGCTGCTTGGAGCTCAGTGAGGCAGCATCCCAGCTCCTGGTTCCACTACAAGAAGTTCCACTTGAATTCCTCCACGAACCACCTTGTTCCGAGTCTGCTGAACTTGGAGGGTGAACTAAAGGTGGGGAGTCATCATGCAGCTGTTCAACCTCTGGAATCTCTGCCGGCTTCTCCATCAGACTGTTCCTCAGCTGCTCCGCTCTGGCGTTAACCACCAGGGTCCCAGCATGCACTGGTGTCTGTGGAGTGAGTTGAGATTCGAAGATCGCCAATCTTGCTTCCATACCTCTAACCTGCTTCTCCAGCTCGCTGAGCTTACTGGCCTCACTTTGGGCTTCTCTCAGTTCAGCCTGCAGAGCAACGTTGTGGTCCTGCACCCATCTCAACTCTGCTCTGGTCTGATTCAGTTGTTCTTCCATAGTGGCTATTTTAGCTTCCAGCTTCTCCTGAATGGTTGGAGTCTCAACTTTCCTCGTTGTCTGGCAGACAGTTAGGTTCCTCTGTTCAGCCGTTCTCTCCAGCCTTTCTCTTTGGACAGCCGTCACAGCGTGCAGCTTTATTCTAGAGACATCTCTCCCTTCTCTGAATTTGGCGCTCTTTCCTTGAAGTTCACCTTTGTCTTGAGCCAGAGCTTTTCTTTCTGTTTCCATGGCTTCGATCTCCCCTTGGCAACTGGACAAGAGTCCTTTGGTCCTCTCCAGCTGAGGAAGCAGATAGGTGATCCTTTCCTTGCGTTTCAACCCTTCATTCGTGACTGAGGCATTCACGTGTAGCATCGAGGCTTCTTTCGCCGTCAGCTGCTGGTAGAGCTCTGTCAGCAACTCCTTCTGTTCAGTGAGCTGAACATTCATGTAGCTGATTTGTTCATCTCTGAGGTGAGATTGGATTGTCTTTGCAGCTCTGATCCGTTTGGCCAGATCCCTTGCCTGCTTTCCTCTGAATGACTTTTGCAAGCAAATTGCAGCATGTCTGAACAGCTGATACCTCTGCTTTTGTTGATGCCCAAGCTTCCACCTTCTGAACCTCCTCTGAAGAACACTTGCTGCCCAGCACTGCTTCTTGAAAACCAATCTTTGCTGGTGCATTCTTACTACAGCCTGAATCATGGTGGCAGCTTTGTGCATTGCAGCAACATTCTTTCGAACAGAAAAACCCCTAAAAGCTGCCTGGATGCATATCACTGACCTTCTCAATACCTGGAATCTCTCTTGCTCAAATTTACCCTTAGTGTAGGACCTAAAATGTCTTTGAATGATGATGGCTGACACCCTTATGGCTTGGTACTTTACTACCTCCCGGTGTCTTCTGAATGCAGCCTGAATCAGGGAAGCTGCCTGATGTTGCAGGATCACCTCCCTTCTGACCCTCTGACCTCTAAAGCAGGCTTGCAGGAACATTGCAGCAGAGCGCAATTTCACGAATTCCTCCCTCTGCTTTCTGGCATCAAGTGTGGAGCGATACCTAAGCTGGATGGCAATAGCAGCATACTTGATGCATAAATATCGTGTCCGAGCACAGTGAGCCCTGTAAGCACATTGTACCACAGTTGCAGCCTGGTGCTTCTGTTTCAGAGTCTGTCTGGTCTTCATCCCTCGGAATGCGGCTTGCAGAACAACAGCAGCCATCTTTTTCTCCTTCAAAGACTTCATTTCTTGCTTCATCATCTTATTAGCTCGGTAATATCGCTGAACAGTCCTGGCTGCCCACAGTAGCTTCAGGTAGTACTTTCTGCTCAAATGCTTCCTCACCTGCGCCTGAATGGTTACTGCAGCCTCCTGTTCAATTCGCATCTGCACCCGAACTTTCATTCTAAACTTTCCACTAACCTGGAGCTGCTCCTTCTCGGTTTGCTGTGCAGCGGATGGCTTAGTGGGGCTGGGTTTATGGGTCGACTCCTTGATGCCGCTTTCCTTGCTGTGAAGGGCTTCCTTGGTCGACCTCCCCAGTTGCACGATGCAGGAATCGGTCTCTGCCGTCTTCCAGCTCTCTGTGTCAGGAACGGCCTTCTTTGCCACTGCCTCGCTTTTTTTTGTTGCGGGCGGCCTTCTTTGCCCTCCTCTTGTGTTTAAGGTTGCAGGAAGCGTATATTTCCACCGTTTTGCTGTTATTCGCGCTGGCTGTGTTCACCGCTGTATTCTCACGTTGAGCTGCGCAGAACGCCACATTTACCGTAACGCCTCCATTAGCTGCGCAAGTAAAATCCTTTACCGTAACGCCTCCATTAGCTGCGCAGGAAGAATCCTTTACCGTAACGCCTCCATTAGCTGCGCAGTGAGAATTCTTTACCGTGGCTCCTCTATCAGCTGCACGGGGCACTTTTTCCGCTGGCGGATCACGGTGATTGTCGCGCGGTGCTTTCGCCGCTGAATCTCCGCGTTGAACAGCGCAGGGCGGCTCCACTATCAGCGTTCCGCTTTGAATGATGTAGGGCTCGTTGACTGTCGCCCTTCCGCGTTGCGTGACGCCTGTCGTCAACGAAGCCCCTCCTTCCATTTCGCGTGCGGGAAAAAACACCTGGTTCAGCGTATCGAGGTAGCGCTGTGTGTTCGCGGCGAGAGCGACCAGCTTCTGCAGCAGGAAGTCGAACCAGTCCGCTTCTACCTCGGGACCCAGGCGGCTGACGAGCGGGATATCTGACGTCAGCCGCGTCAGACGTTTCTGGAGTTCCCTGGCGGTGGCCGCCGGCGTCCGTCGTACCCAATCCTCGCCCTCCAATTCCTCACGGAGGTCCACGGACTCAACGCACGCCGGCACCCTCGTCTCCCAGGTTCCAATAAACTCTAACGTCTTCTTGATCACGGCTGCATTTGTGCGCAACACCCGCTCATGATCGCACTCCTGACTCGCGACGTCCAGGTACTGGCGGCTCATTCTGTAACGGTGGCAGGGTGCAGGGAGGACGCCAATGCAGAGCCAGGAGTTCGTAACATAAATTTATTAACTATATTAACAAAACAAAACAAAACAAAACCAAGGACTGCAGTCCTAACTAAAATCAAGGAACTGCAGCCTAAACCAAGAACACCAGATTATCAAAACCACCACAGTGTGTAGGCAGAGCCTAACAAATGAGCCGCGCTCTGTTCTGACTCATCGGGGCTTAAATAGTCAGCCCCAATGAAACACACCTGTGCCTTCATTAGCTCAGGTGTGTTCAGTCAGAACAGAGCGCCCTCTATCGTGCACAAAACACCTCATCCGTGACAGTAGCTTACAAAGTGAACACTAGTAAATAACTAGTAAATAGCATTGTTTCACCCCATCAAAGCATTAAATGACTCTGAACACTGTAATACTTTATATGCATTTATTTATTTTGCAATGATTAGTAGATTTTATTTGATCACTATATAAACTGTAGGCTAACAGTGTCTGAATTAAAAAGTTTAATCATTTTTTCTTTTTTTTTTTTCAATCCCTTTCAAACCAGCCTCTTGGCGCAGACAAAGGCGTAATTATTTTCACACGAAATATCATTCCAGTTCTTTTCAGCTGTAAGAAAAGAGACACATTTTAAGAATTAGATAAATGAGCAGAAACAGAGGATAGTGAATTGAGAAAACTCCAAAAGTTTCATTTAAACTTACGTTCATCGTTCATATGTACACAGCACTCTCCACCCTTATGGTTTGGCTCTTTGTTGTTCCACCTGCTGTAATCAAATCGGGTCCCCTCAGACCAGAACCATTTATCCCTCTGAAAAGATAAAAGGCAAGATGAAAAGGGCTCTGAATTTTGCCTCTTTATTAAATAACCGCTGTTCTAATAAAGGTACACACATGTGCCCATTTTTGTCTGGAATTTGAAGAATAAACTCCACCATTACTCACATTCACAGTTTACTTAAATATAGTACAATTTATAAATTAAGCACAATATATAACATTAAATGTAAAAGATAGTTTTGTTCATCTCTGATTTCATCATACATTGGCATCATTCATATTATCTTTTAACTTTGTATCATAACATGCACCTTAAGGTACGTTATATCAGATCTCTTTTCATGAATGTTTAATTTTTTGCCCTTTTGCTTTCTGTCTCTAATACCTTCTGACAGTTGGAGAGTCCGAGCCAGGTTGGTTTCTCCTTGGGGTCATAAACACGGACGAGAGATTTCACCATCTGATACTCACTTTCGCTGTGAATTGACACCAGGTTGGCACCCAGGTTTATACAATAAGCCTAGAAAGAGACGATAGAAGGCAGAAGGAAAATCCCAGTTAATCTCTGGATTAAGGTCAATTACCTAGAAATGAAACAAGACTAGTCTTTGGCTACATTTTCTGTTTATTGGGAATCTCCATTCAGGAGGCTGTGTAGTCCAGCATTGTGCTTAGTCTTCAGCCGGGACACTTTATACTACAAGCTGTTCTTTACCCAGTACAAAATGTGTACATCAGGGTGTGCACCACACTGAGGACCTCTCCTGGACTGAAAACACTCCATCACTGGCCAAAAGAGCCCAGCAGTGCCTTTATTTCCTCTGGAAATGTCATGGCCCCCACAGAGAGCCTTTTGTGAAAGTGACTACATTTACATTTACGTTTGCGGCATTTAGCAGACGCTCTTATCCAGAGCGACTTACATGTCCTATTTACAGGGACAGTCCCCCTGGAGCAACTCAGGGTTAAGGGTCTTGCTCAGGGACCCAGTGGTGGTAGTGCTAGAGGTGGGATTCGAACCAGGGACCTCTTGATCCAGAGGTCCGTAGGCAAGTACCCTACCACTAGACCACCGCCACCCCTGACTATTCTTGTCATTGTGAGTACACAGTACAGCACACAGTGAACCACAAAGAAATTGAACCAAAGTTAAAGTGAACCACCTCTGCATTTTACCCACACTGGTGAACTTACACAACTGGCAGCTATTGAAAGTGCCCTGTGAGCAGTGATGGGGACAGTGCCTTGCTCAAGGGTACCTCAGGGTAACCTACTGGACTGGGATTTGAACCCATGATCTTCTGATCCTGGGGCCAACTCCCTAACCACTAGGCCACCGCTGTCCCTTAAGACCCGGTGACTCAGTGACCGTTTTGGACCTAGACACACCCACCAAGCCCAAAAAGCAACCAGCATTGGGAGTGGCTATTCCCTTCACTCAAAAAGCCTGTCCAGTCACCTGCTTCTAGGATAAGGTACTGGAGCTTCAGAGCCTGGTCCACCACACTGAATGCACTTTTTCCACCCCTACATGTCCAATAACTTATACACATTTACTTTCTTTAGTAGTTTTTTTAATTTGTTGTGATATTTACATTTATTTTATTTTCTGAGAGAAACAGCATATCAATGCTCTATAACCCCTGTGCACTTCACAGAACTGACAAAAAAGTTGACCTGATTTTGACTTTTTAGATTATGCTTAATATGTTACGGTCTAGTTTAGATCATACCACCTTTAAGCATGAGCTTATTTTGAAATGTAATTTCTTCTTCCACTCCTCTGCTGTGGGACCTACACTGGCTCCCAGTGGCTGCTCGTATCAGGTTTTAAACTCTTCCTTCCAAGGCTACTAATAGCCTTGCACCATCTTACCTGACTGCTCTTATCAAACACCGTGTCTCTTCTCGTCCTCTCAGACCATCAAGCACTGCTCGTCTTGAACCCCCACCATTGAAAAAAAGAGGAAGACATGCATCAAGACTCTTCAGTTCTGGCCCCTCAGTGGTGGAATGAACTCCCCCTGATGGTCAGAACTGCTGAGTCCTTTGCTGTCTTCAAACGTCGATTAAAGACCCACCTGTTCATGGAATTTCTCAGGAAATAATCTTCCCAAACAATCTACTCTCCTACCGCTATTCCTTCTTTTCCTTAAATCTCTGCTATCTCTTTCCTGTCTTATCTTTAAAAAAAAAAGTGTAGGTGTATATACTTGTCACAAGGGCACTTAGTTTGTTGCTTAGGTTGTAATAGCTAATCAGCAGTTGCTGATCTGAGCTGGTTACCAAGATGATGATGATCTAATGCGGAAACAAAGCACTGTTGTTGTTACGCCCACCGCTGTACCCAGGCCAGGGGTGAGGTCCCCGTCCCCGGAATACTGACCGGGTTTTCACAATCACCCTAATTAACGACAACTGATCACCAGCACCTGGAGAACCATGTACTAATTGCCGGCCAGTCCGACCCAGCATTGTCCGTTCACCGGCTTCCCTGACTGTCAGTTCCGTGAGATACTGTTTCTGTTTCTGTTTCTGTTTCTGTTTCTGTTTCTGTTTCTGTTTCTGTTTCTGTTTCTGTTTCTGTTTCTGTTTCAAACGTACCTTAGTTGGAGCTACGTGTGTGTGCCTTGCTTCCTGTGTGTGACGATGACAGTTGTAAGTTGCTCTTGATAAGAGTGTCTGCTAAATGCCATAAATGTAATGTAAATGTAACACCTCAGCAGAGGTCCAGTCCAATTCTTTGCCAAAGTAGCTGAAGCAGCGTCCATCAAATTTCACCCAACCATATGGACAGCTGGGCTTACACTGCTTGTCGCCCCAATGAATTTGTTCTGTTCACAGGAAGCAAAGGTAAAAGTAATTTAATGATTTAAAGGAAAACCCAGCTAATCACCAATCTAATGTATGTCATTTTCTACTTAGTGAGCCAAGTTATGTTTGGAGTAAAGACTTTTTCATTAGTTTAGTGCTGGCACTACAAGGCTATTTTTGGTATGAGATACTAAAAGTAAATTATCACCCAAATCGTTTCCTTATAAACATCCTCAAAACTACTTCCTTTCCACCCAAACTGCGTCCAACTCTTTATTAAGGTGACGCAGATTTGGGGATGTGGTTTAAAGCACTGTTTGATCTGCTGGGAGCTATAAACAAACAAAACTTGCAGAAAGCTGCAAGATGTAGGATGGCTGGCCTAGAATCAGTTTATATCAGAATACATTGCATTAACACACAGGATGAAGACCTGTGCTCCTTTCAGGTTTGTGAATACCAACCCTGGTTTTATGTGAAATGGCAGACAGTGGAAAGTTTGCTTATACAGTTCACAGTTAGCCATCCTGTGTTCCAAACCACATCTACAAGTTTGCATGGTGTGTTGGAAGCAAGTTGAGTGAAGGGACTTTGCACGAAAGATTTGAGTGACAGTTCACTCCTTGTGTTAGCTTGTTGCCAGTTTTGAACTAAATACAATTGAGGCCAAAATTATTAGCCCCCAAGGCATCATGGAACATTTTTCTAACTTTCTTCCCAATGTTTGCAGCATTGATGAAACTTGATATAAGCAAACATTCACCAGTGCTACCTAGTAGCTTTTGGTACATTTTGTAATATAAAATTTTTAGGCTTGCTTTATATCAAATATAGTAAAAAATGGGGTGGTCAAAAATATTAGCCCCATTGCTTTCAAAACACAGCTACAGTAATTAACCAATCAGTTTTGAAACCACACTTGTGCAATTGGCTTCCTAACAACATTCCATCAGCATAAAAAGACTCCAAGGAAAAGGGCACTTGCACACATGAGAGGGAGTACTGTTACTCACAATGCCAAAGACAAAAGAAATCATTCTGGTGCTCAGAAAGAAAATAGCAGAGGCTCATGATGAGGGGGAAGGCTACACTGCCATTTCCAAGCGATTCACATTGTCTAGAACTGCTGTACATTGCATCAATGCCAAGTACAAGCAGACAAATTCTGTGAGAAATAAACCTGCCCGTGGCCGTAAGCACAAGATTTCAAAATCTCTGGAGAGGAAAATAGAGATGTCAACAAGGAGCCCCGGACATCTGCCAAGATGATTGTTGCTGACCTGGCCTCTTCTGGAGTTGATGTTTTAAGGAACACGGTTGTGATGGCTCTTCATCGTGGTGGGCTTCAGGGCCATCATCCCAGAAGAACCCCTTTACTCTAAGAGCGGCACATCACAACCCGACTGAGGTTTGCCCATGAACATTTGAAAAGTAAAGATGAGTTTTGGAAGTCTGTGCTTTGGTCTGATGAGACTAAACTGGAACTGTTTGGGCACATGGATGTTGCTTATGTTTGGCGAAGAAAGGGAGAGACCTTCAAGCCTAGGAACACAGTTCCCACAGTTAAACATGGTGGTGGAAGCATCATGCTGTGGGACTGTTTTGCAGCCTCAGATACAGGGAGCCTTGTTTGTGTGCATGGCATCATGAATAAAGAAAATTATGTTGACATTTTGAGTGAGAATATACAGAAATCTGCTAGTAGTCTAGGTTTAGGTCGTCGCTGGGTCTTCCAACAAGACAATGACCCAAAGCATACATTGAAATTAGTCCAACAGTTCCTCATGGATACCAAAACCAAGATCCTGGAGTGGCCCGCACAGAGCCCAGACCTCAATTCTATTGAGCATCTGTGGCGGGTGCTCAAAGTGAATGTCCATGATCGGAAACCATGCAATTTGGGGCAGCTAGAACAATTTGTAATGGAAGAATGGGCTAAAATCCTTCAGGAGACCTGTGCTAACCTAGTAAAGAATTACTCTAAGAGATTATTGTCAGTTGTGGCTCAGAAAGGGTACACTATTGTCTAATAATGGCCAGGGGGCTAATAATTTTGGATGTCTCATTTTTTCCCTTTCTTGTTTCAGCTCGGTGTATCAATAAAATATCCTAATTAAACTTAGTGGACATTGTTTTTTATAGTGTATTTGTTTCCAAAATAACAAACACTTGTTAATGGTCTCCATTTTCATGGAGAAATCAAGAGTGTTGTCTAATTTCATAAGGGGGGCTAATAATTTTGGCCTCAACTGTATGTATATTTTGACTCATCTTGCCTGATGGACTACATCTAGGGTAAGATGTAAGCTGTTCTTTACCTTTAACCATTGCAGTGAAGTCAGCCTCTAGTGAAGCAGAGAGAGAATATTTTACAAAAATAGTAATACATAATTAGATCACACTTTATTTTGATGGTCCCCTATAGATGATCTGCAGAATTTTTCATTGTAAAAAAACAAACTCATTATGGTAATTATTAGGATTGGATTTAAGTTTTGGGTTCAGGTTAAAGTTTGCTGTTAGGTTTTGTAACGGTGGCGGGCAGTGTGAAGGACGCCAACGCAGAGCCAGTAGTGAAAATGTAGCTTTTATTAACATAAACTAACGTACACAACCAAAAGTGCCACCATTAACTGTGAGGCGTAGCCTTGTTAATGAACTGCGCTCTGTTCTGACACACCGGGGCTTAAATAGCAGCCCCAATGAAGCACACCTGTGCCTAAACAAGCCCAGGTGTGCTCAGTCAGAACAGAGCCCGGCCGGAACCACGGGTACGACAGACCGTGACAGTAGTCCTCCCCAAAAAAAACGCAACTCCTGAGGCGTCAAAACAACCGACCCGGACCTCAGGGGGGAGGCTAAACAAAAACCCAGTTAAACTGGAACAGTCCCCTTTATGGGGCACCTGGCCAAGCCCACAAACACCCAAAGTACAACAAAAAGGGACCTCTGGCCAGTAATGTTCAGGGGTCCTGGCAGTGGTGAGGGGTATCCCAGAGTTTCGGTCCATATCTTCGTAACCAAGTCCCTTTGGTGTTTGTGTTTAGCCGTACAGTCCTTCGGTGTCTTTCTGCTGTCCCGTGTTTCCTCCGTCACCTGTCTCTCTGACTCTGTAGTGGGGCCTCTGGAGGACTCGTCTGATTGGCTCGAGAGCCTTGTCTGATCTTCCCCTGAAAAACAGCCAAATACAGGAGAATCTCTGTGGTTAGGAGGGGAAGAGTTAGTTACCCCGTGCGTGCTTAGCCTCCGGTCTCTGTCCTTCTTGCTTGTCATGATTTTACCCTTGGCAACCTGGGTTACTCCTCTCTTCTGGATAGGAGGGGGTTTGACTAGTTCCGGAGCCTCTGGTGTCTGTAGGTCCTCCACAGGCACATCAGGTTGGGCTGCTGGATTGTCATCACCGGTAGCTCCCACAAAGCCTCTGGAGCACTCCTCCTCTGGATCACTCACTGAAAGGCTAAGGTCAAGGGAATTGAGTACCGCTGAGGAACTAGACTCGATCTCTGTGACTTTACTTACTGAATTCACTAAAACAAGGGAAGAGATCCAGGGAGGGCCGTCTCTTCCAGAAATGATGCCTGAGGTATCTGTGGACAGGCTCTCCACCCGAGGCTTTCTCTGTCCATGTTCCGAATCAGTAATCAATGCGAGTGATTTCAGAAGAGACTTAATTACGGGTACCTCTACCGACCAATTGGTTGCATGGAATTTCCTTGTCGCTCTCCCCGACTCGCCAACGGGGTCCCATGAGGAATGGTCCGACCCACTGGAAAACCTTGGCCTGAAAGAGTCTAAAAAAGAGCTAAACATGGAAGAATCGTTCTTGGCCCTGTGACACTGTGCCCTAGGTGCCTGCAGGGTGAATTTCATGGAGTCCAGGTTCTCAGAAACACAGCGTATACTGAGTTTTTTGTCCATAATCAAACATACAAAATTGTGCATTACCTGCCCTTTTTGACCATCTCTGGATGAGTCTTGCAGCTCAGTGGGTTTACCAGTCTCTCTCCTGGCTTTTCCCAGTTCTGCCTGCAGAGCGACGTTTTGGTCTTGCACCTGTCTCAGCTCTGCCCTGGTCTGATTCTGTTCCTCCAGAGCAGCTACTTTAGCTTCTAACCTCTCCTGACTGGTCCTGACTCTCCTCGTTGCCTGGCATGCGGTTTGGTCCCTCTGTTCATCCGTTCCCTCCAGCCTCTCTCTTTGGTTCCCCATCACAGCTTGCAGCTTTCCTCTGGAGACCTCTCTTGCTTTTCTGAATTCACTGCTCTTGCTGTTGAGCTCAACTTTGTCTTGAGCCAGAGCTTTTCTTTCTGTTTCCATCTCCCTCTTACAAATGGACAAGAGTCCTTTGGTCCTCTCACGGTCACATTTACCCTTAATGTAGGACCTATAATGTCTTTGAATGATGACGGCTGACACCCTTATGGCCTGGTACTTTGCTACCTCCCTGTGTCTTCTGAACGCCGCCTGAATTAGGGAAGCTGCCTGATGTTGCAGGACAATCTCCCTTCTGACCCTCTGACCTCTGAAGCAGGCTTGCAGGAACATTGCAGCAGAGCGCAATTCCAAGAATTCCTCCCTCTGCTTTCTGGCATCAAGTGTGGAGCGATACCTAAGCTGGATGGCAACAGCAGCATATTTCATGCATAGATATCGCGTCCGAGCACAGTGAGCCCTGTAAGCACATTGTATCACTGTGGCAGCCTGGTGCTTCTGTTTCAGAGTCTGTCTGGCCTTCATCCCTTGGAATGCGGCTTGCAGAACAACAGCAGCCATCTTTTTCTCCTTCAAAGACCTCATCTCTTGCTTCATCATCTTATTAGCTCGGTAATGTCGCTGAACAGTCCTGGCTGCCCACAGTAGCTTCAGGTAGTGTTTTCTGCCTAAGTGCTTCCTCACCTGCGCCTGAATGGTTACTGCAGCCTCATGTTCAATCCGCATCTGTACCCGAACTTTCATTTTAAAATTCCCACTAACCTGGAGCTGCTCCTTCTCCGCTTTCAGCCCAGCAGATGGGTTAGTGTTGGGTTTGGGGGTCAACTTCTTGATGCCGCTTTCCTTGTTGCGAAGGGCTTTCTTGGTTGACCTCCCCGGTTGCACAATGCAGGACGTGGTCTCCACCATCCTCCTGCTCTCGGTATCAGGAACGACCTTCTTTGCCTTCGCCTCGCTTCTCTGGTTGCGGGCGGCCTTCTTTGCCGTTCTGTCGTGTTGAGGGGTGCAGGGCTCATTTATCGGTGTGCTTCCGCGTTGGGCCACGTGCGGCGCGGTGGGCGCCGTGCTTCCGCGTTGTGCAGCGGGCGGCGCGGCTTGCGCTGTGCTTCCGCGTTGTGCAGCGGGCGGCACGGTGGGCGCCATGCTTCCGCGTTGTGCAGCGGGCGGCGCGGTGGGCGCCGTGCTTCTGCGTTGTGCAGCGGGTGGTGCGGTGGGCGACGTGCTTCCGCGTTGTGCAGCGGGCGGCGCGGTAGGCGCCGTGCTTCCATGTTGTGCGGCTGGCGGCGCGGCTTGCACTGTGCTTCTGCGTTGTGCGGCGGGCGGCGTGCCTTCCATGTCGCCTGCAGAAAATAACACGCGGTTCAGCGTGTCGAGGTAGCGCTGTGCCCTTGCAGCCATGGAGAGCAGCATCCGGAGGAACAGCGCGAATCGATCCATGCGCAGCTCGGGATCCGGGGTGGGCCCGAGTGGGAGCAGCGACGTCACATTCGTCAGACAGCGCTCGAGCTCCTTGGCCGTGGCCGTCGGCGTCCGTTGCACCCATTCCTCACCCTTCAAATGCTCGCGGAGGTCCAGAGCAGCTGCCTCCGTCTTCCAGGCCTTTATGAGCTGCAGCGTCTGCTCGACGACGTTCGCTGCCGTCCACAACGCACGCTCCTGCTCGCCCTCATGGCTCGCGATGTCCAGGTACTGGCAGTTCATTCTGTAACAGTGGCAGGCAGTGTGAAGGACGCCAACGCAGAGCCAGTAGTGAAAACGTAGCTTTTATTAACATAAACTAACGTACACAACCAAAAGTGCCACCATTAACTGTGCATAGCCTTGTTAACGAACCGCGCTCTGTTCTGACACACCGGGGCTTAAATAGCAGCCCCAATGAAGCACACCTGTGCCTAAACAAGCCCAGGTGTGCTCAGTCAGAACAGAGCGCCAACTGTTGTGCCCGGCCGGAACCACGGGTACGACAGACCGTGACAGGTTTGGTCTTAAAATAATCGACATTTACATTTACAGCATTTAGCTGATGTTTTTTTACAAAGCAACTTCCATTTCTCAATTACAGGAACCGTCCCCCTGGAGCAACTACCCAGTGATGGTAGTGCAGGAGGTGCGAACATGAGACCTAGTCCGAACCTACTTCAGTTAAGGTTAGTCAATGACAAGCTGCGCTTCTACAGTGGACCATCGTAATTATGAGTTGATTGTTTTATTTTAAAGTAAACCTATTATAGTTTACTATTGATGAATAACATAAAGAGTACAACCATCATCATTACCTGAAGCACGCTTTATCGGCTGATCTGAAGGAGAGAAAACAGAAAAAACAAAGATTTTTCATCCTCAGTCAGAAGTATGTAGGCTTATCACTCACTATACTGGGTATACTGGGTATAACATCCTATTATGAAAGATCATAAATTTACCAGATGCTGAAGCAGCCAAAAACAGGACAAAGAGCACTGCTGCACCAACCATCGTTTCGAGCCACTGAAAGAAAGGTTTGAGGTCAGTAAAGTGCGAACATTAATATTACGAAGGTAAATTTTTTAGCATTGTTTCCATACCTGCTTCTTTAAAAGCGTTCTGTTGAGATATGAAGTGCCCCCCCCAGAGAAAGTGATGTGCATTTATACTCTTCAGAAAGTGGTGGACACCCCCACACACTCAAGTCATGACTCATCTTTTCATTTTGATCCAAAACCTTATCTTTCTTGGCAACTGTTTCGCTTCTCCATACTGCATGCTGACCAGCTTGGGTTTTATTTTGGCTACCGGATGCCGGATGCTGTTTAATGGATTTACAGATATCAAAAATTTAATGATAACCTTTGGCTAACTGAGAGAACTTTTGAAAAGTTATTTTTTCTTTACTTTAATTGTTCTGATTGTGTCATCTGATGATGTTGAAACTAAAGTCGTTTTACTTTTTTTTTTTTTTTAAATCTTAGAATGGCTTTATATTTATGCTTTGCTCTACATCTGCTTGTTATAGTGCAAGTGTGTGCATTATTGTGAAATATTTGAACACTAAATAGGGGAGGGGCAGTGGTGGCCTTGTGGTTAGGGTGTTGGCCGCATGATCGGAGGATCAGAGGTTCGAACCCCTTCCAAATAGGTTGCCCTGAGGTACCCTTGAGCAAGGTGCCGTCCCCGTCTCGCTCCTCCCTGCGATGGGCTGGCGACCTGTCCAGGGTGTGTCCCCGGTCGTTCACCCTTTGTGAGCTGGGATGGACTCCAGCACCCCCCGTGACCCTGTTTGGGACAAGCGGCAAAAAATGACTGACTGACTGACTGACTAAATAGGGGAAATGATTTACGGATTTCCAGAATTAAAAAAAGTGAAAAAAAAAAAAAAGCAATTTCTTTTTATTATTTGAAAATATGATCTGATCTTAATTCAAGCAATAAGTGAAAAGTGAAAGTGACTATTCCTGTCATTGCGAGGTCAAAGTGAACCACAACGAAACTGGACCTCTGCATTTAACCCATGCAAACACCGTGCAGCAGGGCGCAGCTATGAAAGCGCCCCGGGGAGCAGTGACGGGGACGGTACCTTGCTCAAGGGTACCTCAGGGCAACCTTCTGGTCTTTAGGCTTGCAGTGAATAAATGGTTCTAACCCCTCACAATTGTGGACCCTCGAATGGGCAACTGAGGACAGTTATTCCAAACAGTTCATTTCAAAAGAACTCTGCTGCATTGTTTTATTGGAGAATCTTAGTGGATGAAACTGGACCTAATTCACAACAGATTAACAAACGTGTGTGTGTGTGTGTGTGTGTGTGTGAGTGTGTGTTGGACTTGAAGCTGATTTATTTTTCACAATAATGACATGTATTATAGAAACCTACACTTAACATTATTATTTATTGGCTGAGTGGTGGCCTAGTGGTTAGGGCGTTGGCCACATGATCAGTGGTTAGAACCCCTTCCCAGTAGGTTGCCCTGAGGTACCCTTGAGCAAGGTGCCGTCCCCGTCTCACTCCTCCCTGCGATGGGCTGGCGCCCTGTCCAGGGTGCGTCCCCCGTCCTTCGCCCTGTGTGCGCTGGGTTGGACTCCAGCACTCCCCCGCGACCCCGTTTGGGACAAGCAGCAGAAAATGGATGGATGGATTTATTGGCTGCAATAAAAAAAATTATGGAGTTGCTTTTCCAAAGTAATAAAGCAGTCAGCCATGGCAATCAAGTATATTTATTTAACTACATCCATCTATTTATTTGGTTATCTCCTATCAGATCTTGCAAAAAGTGTATTAAGTAATTTGCTCCTGAGATATCAGTTGTAAAGTTGACTAAAGGAAAGGGTTTTCCACACTACCATATCATTAGAATAAGCACCAACGCTAGAGTCACTGTCAGACAAGGTAACTGTCAAATATAACTTGGGGAGGGGGGGGGGGGATCAGAGTGCAGACTGGAGATATCTTTTCCAAACTCATGGCCATCATATATTCCAGAACTATGCGACAGTAACATGACTGTGTACATACTGGAAATAATGCAATAATCAAAACCAGCATAAACTATGATGCACTGTGTTCTTATTACAGTAGTTTTTTCAGTGGGTTGAACTGGACGGACAAGCCTTCACCTTAGATTTGGGTGTCCATGATCCTGTTTTCCAATCATCGTTTGTCCTTTTTGTAGTTACTACCCAATGAATACATGAACACCCTACAAGACCTGTAGATTTAGAGATTTTTAATGTCCACACGATCACATGGACCATGTTTTACTGAACCAGTTACTGAACTAACTAAGAGTTAGGTAGTCATGTTGTTTTGTTCTGACCCATTTATCCCATAAAGTTACAACTTGTCATTGTGAAATCCAGCATAACACTCAGTCCATTACTCAGTCCACTAATCCATATTGTATCATTCTTTCTAACGGTAAACACAGATTTCCAGTTTAGTCCACTATTACAGACTCTGATCGACCAAACTTCTGCTCAGTGTGGACTCTGTTCTGGTCATCAGTGATTCAGTTTGTTCTACCTCTCTTTTAACGTTAGCTTTATTTTAATGTTTAATGTCAGGGGAAGAGTTTTGGTTCCTACAAAGATGTCTTCCTCCAGCTTTAGGGAATGTTACCTCTGTCTTGTTTTTCTTGTTCAATAGGGGTCAAACACAAATTCTGTAAAAATGGCATTGTGTCCTCTTACAAAAAAGCATCTAAATAAATTGACAAATTTAATTCTGATATTTATTTGATATTTACATTACAGATGTCTTGCATGTTTTAAGGCCAGGTATGTCAGTGCTTTGGAAAAGTATGCTTAACAAAAGAAATAAAGACTCTGTAAAGTACTTGGCGTATAAAAGGAGAAAGTATTCCTCAACGGGACATTTCTATTGGCTGTTTGCATGCAACGTGAACTAAACCTGACATCCTATTGTCACGGTGGTGGGAAGTGGGAAGGACGTCAATGCTGAGCCACTTATCCCAGACATAGCTTTATTCACGATAGTCACCAAAACAAGACACAAACTGAACCACCCGTAACATAAGGCTTCGTCTATTGGATGAACTGCGCTCTGTTCTGACTCATTGAGGCTTAAGTAGTCAGCCCCAATGAAGCACACCTGTGCCTTCATGAGCTCAGGTGTGCTCGGTCAGAACAGAGTGCCCTCTACCGTGAACAAAACATAACCAAACCCTGACACCTATTAATGTAATTCAAAGATTATTAAACCAATTTAAAGAACTAGTTCTACTAGGTTAACACAACATCACGCATAAACAGCCCCCTTAATGGGGCACATGGCTGAGTCCACAAAACAAAACAGCCTTCCTAGTGGGGCACATGGCTGAGTCCACGAAGCAAATACAGCCCGCTCAATGGGGCACATGGCCAGGTTTACAAAACAAAAACCAACCAATTGGGGGCCCTTACCACAGCCACGTCCAGGGCTGCTGGCAGTGGCAAGGGGTACCCCGGAGCTTCAGTCAAATTTCTTTGGTGCATGTCCTTTCCTTCTGTCTCCTCGTTGAGGGACTTCTGCCGAGAGTCAGTGAAGTTGACTGTGGAGTTCCTTAAAAATTGTCACACAGCTTGCAGTTTTCTCAGGACCTTATTCTCTTTTACGAGTCTACTGACCTCTCCTTAAAGTTCACCATAGTTCTGAGCCAGAGCTCTTCCCTCTGTTTCCCTGGTTTCAATTTCCCTCTGACAAAGAGACAAAAGGCCTTTGGTCTCCTCAAGTTGCGAAAACAGATTGGTGATTATTTTCTTGGTTTTCAGTCTTTTGTTTGTGACCGAAGCATTCACCTGTAGCACAGAGGCTTCTTTCTCTTTCAGCTGCTGGTTGAGCCTGATCATCAACTCCTCCTGTTGAGTGATCTGAATGGTCATGCAGCTGATCTGTTCATCTCTGTGGTGAATGTCCATGAAAAGTGCATCGCTGTGTACCTTGACCTGACTGAGCTTTTCTGATTCAAGCCTCAGTTTCTCCTGGACACTGTTCAAGCTTTCAGTAACCACATAATCTGTTCTCTCTGGTTCATTTCATTTTCTAGATACCCAGCTTGCTTCTCCTCTAGTACCCATCTAACTTTAGCCAAATTCTCCTGAAGAGAACAAACCTCAGACTGGTTGCTTTCCTGCAGCTGGTGATTCCTGGCCTGGAGGGAGATATTTTCATCTTCCAATCACTTACACTTCCTCTCCAGTTCCTTTGCCTCTAATTCTGCCTCCTGAAGCTTCTCTGAGACGTGACAATTGACCAGTGTGACATCCCTTAACCTTCAAAACCAAAAAAAAAAAAAGATCCTGGTTCCATGCACAAATTTCCTGGTCCTTCCTGGTTGAGTTCAGCCTCCATCTCATGGAGCTGCTCAGCAAGTACATGTTTGGCCTGTCTTTCTTCGCCCGGAACAGACATTTTCAGATTCTAGAAGCGTTTGTTCCAATCTCTGAATTCTCTGAAGTCAGTTCACTGATTACTCCATCTTTCTCAGTAACCTGGAGCTGCTTCTTCTCTGCTTTCTGCCTGGCAGACAGGTTAGTGGTGCTGGGTTTGGGGGTTGACTCCCTGATGCCGCTTTCCATGCTGCAAAGGACCTTCTTGGTTGACTTCTCTCGAGGCACAGCACAGGGGGCATTTTCTGCCGGCTTCCCGCTTTCCATGTCAAGGGCGGCCTTCTTTGCCAGTGTCCCATGTTCAATGATGCAGAACGCATACTCCGGCATTTTCTCGCTGTGTTTCAAGTAGGGAGCGTTCTCCGCCATTTTTCTGCTGTGACTGACACAGGGGGCGGTTTCTGTTGACATCCTGTGTTGTGGTTGTTGAGGAGCTGGGGGCGGTGAGGAAAGAGACGAGAGCGAAGCCTCTTCCTCCAGCAGGTCGAGGGACCGCCCCATCACCACTGCTACGGTTACCAGTGCCTGCTCAATCTGGCTGCACTCCTCCAGCTGCTCGTTAGTTTCCAGAGAGGGAGTGATCCGGATCGAGCACGCCAGCAGATCCAGGCGTCGTGAGAGCTCTGGCGGTAGCGCTCTGCTCGCAGAGCTCCGCCGAACACACAGCCAGCCCTGCTGATGTAAAAGTCCTGATACGTTGAATCCCCACTCTGAGGCTCCCTACCAGGGCTTCAAGTGTCCGCTCTTGCTCCTCACACCTACCTTCAAGGCTTGCGATGTCCCGAGTTTGGCAGTTCTTTTTTGTCACGGTGGCGGGGTGTGGGAAGGACGTCAATGCAGAGCCACTTATCCAAGACATAACTTTATTCACGATAGTCACCAAAACAAGACACAAACTGAACCACCTGAAACATAGGGCTTCGCCTATTGAATGAACTGCGCTCTGTTCTGACTCATTGAGGCTTAAGTAGTCAGCCCCAATGAAGCACACCTGTGCCTTCATGAGCTCAGGTCTGCTCGGTCAGAACAGAGTGCCCTCTACCGTGAACAAAACATAACCAAACCCTGACACCTGTTAATGTAATTCAAAGATTATTAAACCAATTTTAAGAACTAGTTCTACTAGTTCTCCCAGACTTCACACTCAATAGCCACTCCATTAACCTCTTCTTTAGTCTCAGTTTCATTCTTTAGTGGGGCAGTGTTGGCCTAGTGTTTATGTATATATGTGATATATATATATATATATATATATATATATATATATATATATGACATCATTTATGCTTTAGAAGCACACGGTTACACACAGATCATAAACTAAAGGCCATCAATAGACTAAAAGAGCACCATCAGTAACAGGTAAGACACACCTTTAAAGTCTATTTTGTTTGTCTTCCTGCTTCAAACCAACCACCTGCATGTCCTCTCTCACCACTTCCATAAAGTGTATTAAAAGTGTTTCCTGACTAGATATGAATTTGTTTCTAAAACTGAGTCTGGTCAGATAGAAGTAATGCATCCTACAGAATCTGGTCAGCTAAGCTTTTTCGCCCACAAAAGTGAGTTGTTTTTTTAATGATAATATTTGTTTAAAAAAGAGTTTTTCATTATAATTTTATACTGGGTGAGTGAATCATGTACTATCAGAACTAGGCCTCTGGGAATGGGACAGTCATGTTCCAGAATCCAGATAATGTCCTCAAAAAAGTTGAGAAGACGTTGAGATGGTACAGATGGTATTTGGGATGCCAAAAGGTGAGGAACACTACTAATACCACTAATAATTTTCTTAAATCTTTCTCATGGAAATTATGAACAAAGATTATATCTTATTTGCTTTAACAGACTCCTTCTACTTTCTTGGCTGTTTAAAATTTCAGGGAAGTTTCTTGACACAGACGAAGGGATATTTGAGTGAACATTCCAGTTCTTCTCATCTGAAAGTAAAGTAAATCATATATACATTATTTTAAATGACATGGAATGGATGTAACAGTAGCTACACCACAAGATGAGATCTCATCCAAACTTACCTCCCAAGTTCAAATGCACACAGCACTCCCCTTTTGAGAAGTTGGACTCACATTGGTTCCACTTGGTGTAACTTAAATCGGTGCCATCTGATCAGATCCAGACCTTTTGCTAAAAAGCAACATTCATATTCAAATATTATTTTTCAACAGCGACTTGTAGATACTTTTATATAAACCTAAAAAAGGATAATGTCAGATTGACATCTTTCTATGAATTTTTGTTTCATCTGAGCTTTACGTTTATTTATAGAATAATTGAAGTGAAAGTGACTATTCTTATCACAGCACAGCACACAATGAAACTGCATCTCTGCTTTTTGCACATACACATCATGCAGCAAGGGGCAGTTACTGAAAGCAACAGTGTAGGTCAAAACGCTGCCACTAGACTCGTCTTCAACCATCCCAAGTTCTCTTCATCCACTCCTCTGCTGCGGGATCTGCACTGGCTCCCAGTGGCTGCTCGTATCAGGTTCAAAACTCTAACTCTTGCTTACAAGGCTACTAACAGAATTGCACCATCTTACCTGTCGACTCTAATTAAACATCGTGTCTCTTCTCGCCCCCTCAGACCATCAAGCACTGCTCGTCTTGAACCTCCACCGTTGAAAAACAGAGGAAGACACGCATCAAGACTCTTCTCAGTTCTGGCCCCTCAGTGGTGGAACGAACTCCCCCTGATGGTCAGAACTGCGGAGTCCCTCGCTGTCTTCAAACGTAGATTAAAGACCCACCTGTTCACGGAATTTCTGAGGGACTAATCCCTCCCAAACCATCCACTCTCCTACCCTTACTCTTTCTTTCCTAAAAACCTCTACTCTCTTTCCTACTCTCCCACCCCTGCTCCTCCTCTCAAAAAAAAAAAAAAAAATGTATGGTGTATACTTGTTACAAGGGCTCTTATTCTGTTATTTAGGTGGTAATAGCTAATCAGCAGTTACTGATCTGTGCTGGTTACCAAGATGATGATCTATTGTGGAAATAAAGCACTGTTGTAAGTCGCTCTGGATAAGAGTGTCTGCTAAATGCCGTAAATGTAAATGTAAACATGTAGGGGACAGTACCTTGCTCAAGGATACCTCAGGGCAACTTAGGGAATCCCTGGTTTGGGATTCCAATCCATGACCATCTGATCCTGGGGCCTAGTCCCTAACCACTAGGCCACCACTGCCCCTGTTTCACTCCATTAAAATATTATGTTAGTTTCTCTTTGAACATTTGAACATTGAACATTGACATAACTCCTGACAGTCTGAGAGTCCAATCCATGTAGGATTCATGAACACGGATCAAGGCCTTGACCAGCTGGTATTCATTCTCATTGTGAATGGACACCAGATTGGCTCCCAGTTTTAAGCAGTGAGTCTAAAAAAAAAAAAATGAATGTTTAAGATATCAACACCAATGCGAGGAATGAAACATGTTTTTAGGTCATGGGTGCTCAGTTCTGGTCCTGGAGAGAAGGAGTTTAGAATTTTCAATTTTAGAATCACCCAGCTCCTAAACTTATTTAATGCTCCTCACCCTAACCTACACTAATCCCACCTTAAACTATCATTGTTTCCCCTCTGAGTTAAAAAAAAAAAAAAACTTTTCAAAGAGAATTTTTAATTTCAAATTCTGCAAAAATGAAATAAAATACAAGAAAAATGTAAGATATGATCCCTTTATTATGTTTTAATGTATTCCACTAAGGTGCTTTTAGGAAACTAGGCCACAATATCGGTGTTGGTATCACAATCCATTCTGCTGTTGCAAACTTTGGTTCATAACTGAAATAAAATAAAAGTTTTATAATAGAGTGAGGATGGCAAATTATGCTATCAATCTATAGTCAAGTCAAGTGGGTTTTATTGTCCTTTCAACCATGTACACAGTCCACAGTGAAACGGAACAATGTTCCTCCAGGACCCTGGTTCTACACATGAGAGGATCTAACCTGACATAGAACACACTTCTAACATGACATGGAACCTGTACGGAAGGTATATAACAGAGAACGCAGCGCACTGCAGGTTAAAAAAGGAGCTCTCTTAGCCAAGCGAATCTGATGTTCTGTTAAACGGTTGTGGTTTCCAAAAAAACGCTGCAGCAGAGATAAAAATCTGTGCTTGTCATCAACGATTCAGTTTGTTTTTCCTCTTTTTTAATGTTAGCTTTATTTTAATGTTTAATGTCAGGGGGAAGAGTCTTGGTTCCTCCAAAGATTTCTTCCTCCAGCTTTAGGGAATGTTACCTCTATGCCCCCTCTTTGGTTTGTTTGCGTTATGGACCTGGCCATGTGTCCCATTAAGGGGGCTGTTTATGTTCAGGTTTTGGGGTTTTGTTGTTTGGCCTCCCCCAGAAGCTCAGCTCAGGGCGAGGGGGGTTCCTGTCACAGTCCAGGTTTGGTGCAGTAGAGGGTGCTCCGTTCTGTCTGAGCACACCTGAGCTCATGAAGGCACAGGTGTGCTTCATTGGGGCTGCTATTTTAGCCCCAATGAGTCAGAACAGAGCATGGTTTATTCACGAGGCAAAGCCTCACATTAACAGTGGTGTTTTAGTTCTCTATATTATGGTTTAGGGAATAAAGTTACTCCCTGTGATGGGCGGGCGACCTGTCCAGGGTGTGTCCCCTGTCCTCGCCCTGTGTGCGCTGGGTTGGACGCCAGCACTCCCCCGCGACCCCGTTTGGGACAAGCGGCAGATGATGGATGGAATAAAGTTATGTTCCTCAATATTGGCTCTGCGTTGACGTGCTTCCCGCACCCCGCCACCGTTACAGCTACAAAAGTGAGGCTTTTTTTTTTATCTTAATAATATTTGTTTGTTAAAAAAACAGTTTTTCATTATAATTTTATACTGGGTGAGGGAATCATGTACTCTCAGAACTGGGCCTCTGGGAATGGAACAGTCATGTCCCAGAATCCAGATAAATTGGTTTCATGTTCACGAAGATGTTGAGAGGATGTTGAGACACAGATGGTATTCAGGTTGCCAAAAGGTGAGGAACACCACTAATAATGTTCTTAAATCTTTCTCATGGAAATTACCAACTGGGATTATAGCTTATTTGCTATCGATCCCCTTATGTTCCATATTTGATCTTAATTTAAATCAGACAAATAAACTTGTATCATTTAGTTTAATCTGAAAGCAGAGAAGACAATCAAAAAATCAAAGAAGAACTACCCATAAAGTTGGAGGACAAACATCTTCCTGGAAGACAAGAGAACTGTGGAGAGTAAAACAAGGCCCAGTTTTAAGAGCATATAACAAGTAAGAGCATATAAGAGTAAGAGTTATCATTAAACTTGATTTGGCATGGAATGTCATTCCAGTTCTTCTCATCTGAAAGTAAAGTAAATCATATATACATTATTTTAAATGGCATGGAATGGATGTAACAGTAGCTACACCACAAGGTGACATCTCAACTCAACTTACCTCCCAAGTTCAAATGCACACAGCACTCCCCTTTTGAGAAGTTGGACTCACATTGGTTCCACTTGGTGTAACTTAAATCGGTGCCATCTGATCAGATCCAGACTTTTTGCTAAAAAATAAAGTTTATAATCAAATATTTTTTTCAGCAGCGACGTTTAGAGGCTTATATATACACCTAAAAAGGGATACTGTCATATTGACATCTTTCTTATTTTTTTTTCATCTAAGCATCTAAGTTTTACGTTTATTTATAGGTAAAGTGAAAGTGACTGTTCTAATCATGGCACACAGTGAAACTACACCTCTGCTTTTTACCCATACACACCGTGCAGCAGGGGTAGCTATTAAAAGCAACTGGGCAGCAGTGTAGGGGACAGGACCTCGCTCAAGGATACCTCAGGGCAACTTACTGGTCTGGGATTCAATCCCATGACCCTCTGATCCTGGGGCCTAGTCCCTAACCACTAGGCCACCACTGCCCCTGTTTCACTCCATTAAAATATTATGCTAGTTTCTCTTTTATCATCATCATACCTCCTGACAGTCTGAGAGTCCAATCCATGTACGATTCTCCTTTGGATCATGGACACAGATCAACGCCTTGACCAGCTGGTATTCATTTTCATTGTGAATGGGCACCAGATTGGCTCCCAATGCGAGGAATGAAAGGAGTAAAAAAATATTCTGCTTTTCAACATTTTTTTAGGTCATGGGTGCTCAGTTCTGGTCATGGAGAGATGGAGCTCAGAATATTCAATTCTAGAACCACCAAGATCCTAAACTTATTTAATGCTCCTCACCCTAACCTACACTAATCCCACCTTAAACTATCATTTTTTCCCCTCTGAGTTAAAAAAAAACCCAGATATTTGCACACTTGCCAACTTTTCAAAGTGAAGCTCAAAAATTTTATTCTACAAAAATGAAATAAAATACAAGAAAAATGTAAGATATGATCCCTTCAATATGTTTTAATGTATTCCACTTTTATTGTCCTTTCAACCATGTACACAGTCCACAGTGAAACGGAACAATGTTCCTCCAGGAACCTGCTTCTACACATGAGAGGATCTAACATGACATAGAACACACTTCTAACATGACATGGAACCTGTACGGAAGGTATATAACAGAGAACGCAGCGCACTGCAGGTTAAGAAAGGAGCTCTCTTAGCCAAGCGGAGCTTATGTTCTGTTAAACGGTTGTGGTTTCCAAAAACGCTGCAGCAGAGATAAAAATATGTGCTGGTCATCAACGATTCAGTTTGTTTTTCCTCTTTTTTAATGTTAGCTTTATTTTAATGTTTGATATTTACATTACAGATGTCTTACATGTTTTTAGGCCAAGTATGTCAGTGCTTTGGAAAAGTATCCTCAATAATGTTTTTGTGCATTTTTGTGTTGTCCTCTCTTATTAAGTGTAAGTGTGAGGTTTCTACAGGAGTATCATTTAAATTTTGGCATTTAAACAACTAGTTCTACTAGTTCTCCCAGACGTCACACTCAAAACCCACTCCATTAACATTTTCTGTAGTCTCAGTTTCATCCTCTGTTTCATTCTTTAGTGGGCCAGTGTTGGCCTAGTGTTTATGTATGTTTTTTTGCCTAGTTCCAGTCTTAGGGACTGGAAGTAGGCATGAGGTTTTCCATAGAAAATGGACACGCTCCAGGCTGAGACTGAGGTTAAAGATGTAAGTGATAATCTCACAGAGTTGATCTGCACAGTCCCTCAACAGGCTGGAGCTGATGCCATCCAGACCTGTGGCTTTCCTGTGCTTCATCTTCCTCAGCTGACTCCGCACCTTGTCAGCTGTGATGGAGAGGCTACTGTGTGGTGAGAGAGTCGGTGCCTCCTGATGACAGCAGGAGGGTGTAGTAGGGTCCTCAGGAGAAAAGAGGGGAAGAGAAAGAGAGGATATGCAGCTGATCTCCCTGGTGCCATGGGGGGTTGCAGAGAGGTGTGAAGGGGAGCACTGGCATGTGATGAGCTTTGGTGGATGGGTGAGGGGCAGATTCCTGTGTCAAACCTGTTAAAGAACATCCAAACGGGGTTGCGGGGGGAGTGCTGGAGTCCAACCCAGCGCACACAGGGTGAAGGACAGGGGACACACCCTGGACAGGTCGCCAGCCCATCGCAGGGCTGAGCGAGGAGCGTGATGGGGGACGGCAGAGGAGCATGACGGGGACAGCACCTTGCTCAAGGGTACCTGAGGGCAACCTATTGTGGAGAAGTTCGAACCCCTGATCCACCGATCATGTGGCCAACGCCCTAACCACTAGGCCACCACTGCCCCTGTTAAAAAACAGGTTTAAACTATTTGCCCAGTCCTGATCTCCAGACTCTGGGCCGCCTCCACTCACTCACTTCCAGTAACCGTGTTCAATCCTCTCCACACACCTCTGAAGTTGTTCTGCTGGAGCTGCTCCTCTAGCTTCCTCCTATATCTGTCCTTCCCCCTCCTTATCTCTCTGGAGGACATTGACAGTTTAACAGTCTCCATAACTGACTACATCAACTTCTGTGTGGATAACACTGTTCCGACCAGGAGAGTCCGACCAGGAGAGTATGGTGCTACTCCAACAACAAACCATGGCTGACCCCAGATCTGAGAGCTCTGCTGAAGCAGAAGTGGAGAGCCTTCACATCAGGTGATAGAGAGGCAATAAAGCAGTCCCTGAGTGCCATGCTTGTCTCATCAGACCATCTTCTCACATACCTTGTAGTCGGGGGTTGTTTGCACACTGAGGGTATGTATGAGGGAACCAGATGGATGGTATGGTCTGAGCATCCCAGTGGAGGGAGGGATGATGCTCTGTATGCATCCTTGGTGTCTCCATACAGCATGTCTAATGTCCTGTTTTCCTGTGCAGCAGTCCACATACTGGGTGAAAGTAGGTAGAGTAGAGGACAAGGAGACATGATTAAAATCACCAGATATCAGGAGGAAGGCTTGGGGGTGTGCTTTCTGCAGTTGGACACAACTGTGTGTATAGTTTCGCATCTGCCGCCGGCGGGATGTGAACAGTTATCACGATGACTTATTATCCGAGAGTTATCCGAGAACTCGTGTGGCAGGTAGTACGGTCAGATGCTGACAGCTAATAGCTCATAGCTTAACGGTGATGTGCCCTTGGTTACACCATCTCTCATTAACATACATCACAATCCCCCTGCCTTTCCTCTTACATTTACATTTACGGCATTTAGCAGACGCTCTTATCCAGAGCGACTTCCACGTCCTAATTACAGGGACAGTCCCCCTGGAGCAACTCAGGCATAAGGGTCTTGCTCAGGGATCCGGTGGTGGTAGTGGCAGAGGTGAGATTCGAACCTCTTGAGCCATAGATCCATAGGCAAGCACCTTACCACTAGACCACCACCACCCATGGCAGATTGGTGTGTCAACCAGGACTCCGTGCAGCACATCATGCTAACCTCCCTGTACTCTCTCTGAAGCCTGGTGAGCGCTGTTAGCTCATCGATCTTATTAGGGAGAGATCTGACATACCCCATGATGATCGAGGGTACCGATGGTTTGTACCGTCTCTTCCTCTCCCAGTATTTCACGCCAGCTCTACAACCCCGTCTCCTCCGCTATAGTTCCCTGGGGATCTCTTGTCTTTCACTGGGCTGTATCGACTGGTTGCTAAGCGCTAGTAGCTGATCCTGGGTGTAAACAATGAACCCATGATAAAATGAAAAATATAAAATGAACTCTAGTAAATAACTAGTAAATAGTATAGTTTCATCCCATCAAAGCATTAAATGACTCCAAATACTGTAATACTTCATATGCATTTATTTATTTTGCAATGATTCATAGTTTTCATTTGATCACTATATAAACTGTAGGCTAACAGTGTCTGAATTAAAGAGTTTTATCACTTTGTTTCAATCCCTTTCAGACCAGCCTCTTGGCGCAGACAAAGACATACTTATTTTCACATGGAATATCATTCCAGTTCTTTTCAGCTGTAAGAAAAGAGACACATATTAAGAATTAGATAAATGAGCAGAAACAGGGGATAGTGAACTGAGAAAACTCCAAAAGTTTAATTTAAACTTACGTTCATCGTTCATATGTACACAGCACTCTCCACCCTTGTGGTTTTGCTCTTCGTTGTTCCACCTGCTGTAATCAAATCGGGTCCCATCTGTCCAGATCCATTTATCCTTCTGAAAAGATAAAGGAAAGATGAAAAGGACTCTGAATTTTGCCTCTTTTTTTTAAATAACAGCTGTTTTAATAAAGGTACACGGATGTGCCCATTTTTGTTTGGAATTTGAAAAATTCCACAGTTACTCACATTCATATTTTACTTAAATATAGTACAATTTATACATTAAGCAAAATATATAACATTAAACTTGAAAGGTAGTTTTGTTCATCTCTGATTTCATCATACATTGGCATCATTTGTATTATCTTTTAACTTTGTATCATAACATGCTACTTAAGGTACATAATATCAGATCTCTTTTCATGAATGTTTCATTTTTTGCCCTTTCGCATTCTGTTTCTAATACCTTCTGACAGTCGGAGAGTCCGATCCAGGTTGGGTTTTCCTTAGGGTCATTAAAACGGATGAGAGCCTTCACCATCTGATACTCATTGTCACTGTGAATTGACACCAGGTTGGCATCCAGGTTTATACAATAAGCCTAGAAAGATTTGATAGAAGGCAGAAGGCAAATCCCAGTTAATCTGGATTAAGGTCGATTTCCTAGAAACGAAACAAGACTAGTCTTTGGCTACATTTTCTGTTTAGTGGGAATCTCCATTCAGGAGGCTGTGTAGTTCAGCGTTGTGCTCAGTCTTCAGCTGGGACACTTTATACTGCAAGCTGTTCTTTACACTGTACAAAATGTGTACATCAGGGTGTGCTGTCACAGTCCGTCTGGATTTGGGCATGTTTTGGTCACTGTAGAGGGTGCTCTGTTCTGACGGAGGACACCTGCGCTCATGAAGGCACAAGTGTGCTTCATTAGGGCTGACTGCTTAAGCCCCAATGAGTCCAAACAGAGCGCAGTTCATTCGATAGGCGATAGGTTACGGGTGGTTCAGTTTTGGCTTGTATCTGGTTTTGGTGATGTTTATGTTAAATAAAAGCATGTCTTGGATCCCTGGCTCAGTATTGACGTCCTACCTGCACCATGCAACCGTGACAGAAATGAACTGTCAAACTCATGATGTCACGAGCCTTGCAAGTTGGGTTACGGAGCACGATCGAACAATCGAAGCCCTGGTGAGGGGCGTCGGAGCATTGCTGCAGTGTCTGGATATCCTTGAGGCGAGAAGGCTGGCTGCATTTTTGCTGGAGCTCTGCGAGCAGAGCGGAGGAGCACATAGCGTTACCACCACAGAGCTTTCATGTCGCCCAGACTGGCAGGTGCGCTCAATCCAGCCCGCTCACTCTCTGGAGACCAGCGAGCTGCTGGACGAGGAAGCTTCATTCGCGCCCCCTTCCACTCCGCTTCTAGCTCCTCACCAAATACAACACGGGGTGTTGGCGGTAACCGCCCTCTGCTCAGAGGAATTCCTCACCTCGGAGGAATTGGCGGAGAACACGCCCTGCGTGAATCACAGTGGGAGAATGGCAGAAAATGCTCTCTGTGTGAATCACAGCAAGAAAATGGCGGAGAACGCGTTCCGCATCATTCAACACGGGACAGCGGCAAAGAAAGCCACCCGCGACAGGGAAAGTGGGAAGCTGGCGGAAAACTCTCCCTGCACCGTGTATGGAGGGAAGTCAACCAAGAAGGCCCTTCGCAGCATGGAAAGCAGCATCAAGGAGTCAACCCCCAAACCCAGCACTACTAACCCGTCTGCCAGGCAGAAGGCAGAGAAGGAGCCACTCCAGGTTAGTGAGAAAGATGGATTAATCAGTGAAATGACTTCAAGAAATCAGAGATTGGATCAAACGATTCAGGAATCAGAGAATGAGTGGCTGTCTGTTCTGGGTGAAGAAAGACAGGCCAAACATGTACTGGCTGAGCAGCTCCAGGAGATGGAGGCTGAACTCAACACCAGGGACCAGGAAATTTGTGCACAGAACCAGGATCTTGATGTTTTGAAGGTTAAGTTAAGGGATGTTACACTAGTCAATTGTCATGACTCAGAGAAGCTTCAGGAGATAGAATTAGGGGTAACGGAACTGGAGGGGAACTGTAAGCAATTTGAAGAAGAAAATATCTCCCTCCAAGCCAGGAACCACCAGCTGCAGGAAAGCAACCAATCTGAGGTATGTCCTCTTCAGGAGAATTTGGCTAAAGTTAGAGGGGGAACTAGAGGAGAAGCAGGCTGTGTATCTAGAAAATGAAAGGAACCAAGGAGATGAACAGATTAGCTACATGACTATTCAGATCACTCAACAGGAGGAGTTGCTGACCAAGCTCAACCAGCAGCTGACAGAGAAGGAAGCCTCCATGCTACAGAGGAAAATCGAGGAGTGGTCAAGAAAACGGACAAGGACAGTAAGGTGAAACATAAATACGAAAAGGACATGCACCAGGGAATATGGACTGAAGCTCTGGGGTACCCCTCACCACCGCCAGCAGCCCTGGACATGGCTGTGGCTGGTCCGGGTCCTCCACCCTATTTGTTAGTTTGATTGTATGGACCTGACATGTGCCCCTTAAGGGGCTGTTTATGTTTCTGTTTTCAGAAGGTATTTGTTTTTGGCCTCCCCCCAGAGGCACGGCTTGAGACAAGGGTGCTTTTGCAGGACACCTGAGGACACCTGAGCTCATGAATGCACAGGTGTGCTTCATTGGGGCTGACTACTCAAGCCCCAATGAGTCCGAACAGAGAGCAGTTCATTTGATAGGCGAAGCCTTATGTTACGGGTGGTTCAGTTTTGGCTTGTATCTGGTTTGTTGACGTTTATGTTAAATAAAAGCATGTCTTGGATCACTGGCTCAACATTGATGTCCTTCCTGCACCACACCACCGTGAAATGTGCAAAACACTGAGGACCTCTCCTGGACTGAAAACTCTCCATCCCCGGCCAAAAGAGCTCAGCAGTGCCTTTATTTCCTCTGGAAGCTCAAAAGAGCATGAGTCCTGGGCCCCACACAGTCCTACTAAGGATATCATAGAGAGCATTTTGTGAAAGTGACTATTCTTGTCATTGTGAGTACACAGCACAGCACAGCACAGAATGAACCACACTGAAATTACAACTCTGCATTTCACCCATACACAACTGGCAGCTATTGAAAGTGCTCAGGGAGCAGTACTTTGCATGGGGACAGTACTTTGCTCAAGGGTACCTCAGGGCAACCCACTGGTTGGGATTTGAACTCATGCTCTTCTGATCCTGGGGACAACTCCCTACCCACTAGGCCACCACTGTCCCTTAAGACCTGATGACTCAGTGGATGCAGCTGAGAAGGTTACTGGGGCCTCACTGCCCTCCTTTTGGGGCATAGACACACCCACCAAGCCCAAAAAGCAACCAGCACTGGGAGTGACTCTTCCCTCCAAGCCTGTCCAGTCTCCTGCTTTTGGAATAAGGTACTGGAACTTCAGAGCCTGGTCCACCGCACTGAATTCACTTTTTCCTGCCCTACATGTCCAGTAACTTATACACATTTACTTTCTTTAGTAGTTTTTTCATTTGTTGTGATATTTAGATTTTTCTTTTCTGAGAGAAACAGCAGATTGATGCTCTATAGCCCCTGTACACTTGACAGAACTGACAATAAAGTTGACCTGATTTTGACTTTGTAGATTGTGCTGAACATGTTATGGTCTAGTTTAGTCACCTTTATTTTCAGCATGAGCTGAAAAAAAAAATGTATCTTTTAATCTACAGACCCATTCGGTCTGAGGTCACCTCAGCAGAGGTCCAGTCCATTTCTTTGCCAAAGTAGATGAAGCAGCGTTCATCAAATTTCACCCAATCATATGGGCAGCTGGGTTTATAGTACGTCTCACCCCCATGGATTTGTTCTGTTCACAGGAAGAAAAGGTAAAAGTAATTTAATGATTTAAAGGAAACTCAGCTAATCCCCAATCTAATGTATGCCATTTTCTGCTTAGTGAGCCAAGTTATGTTTGGAGTCAAGACTTTTTCCTTAATTTATTGCTGGAACTGTAAGGCTATTTTTGGCTTCAGATACTAAAAGTAAATGATCACACAAATCTTTTCCTTATAACCATCCTGAAAACTACTTTCTATCCACCCAAACTGCGTCCAACTCTTTATTAAGGTGAAGCAGATTTGTGGATGTGGTTTAGAGCACTGTTTGATCTACAAACAAAACAACAAAACTTGCAGAAAGCTGCAAGATGTAGGATGGCTGGCCTAGAATCAATTTATATCAGAATACATTGCATTAACACAGAGGATGAAGACCTGTGCTCCTTTCAGGTTTGTGAATACCAACCCTGGAATTATGTGAAATGGCTGACAGTGGAAAGTTTGCTTATACAGTTCACAGTTAGCCGTCCTGTGTTTACATTTACAGCATTTAGCAGACGCTCTTATCCAGAGCTTACTTGTCCTAATTACAGGGACAGTCCCCCTGGAGCAACTCAGGGTTAAGGGTCTTGCTCAGGGACCCAGTGATGGTAGTGCTAGTAGGTGGGAATCGAACTTGGGATCTCTCGAGCCACTGGTCCATAGGCAAGTACCCTACCGCTAGACTACCAACACCCTGACCACAACTACCTTAACGGTGTGTTGGAAGCAAATTGAGTGAAGGGACTTTACAGGAAAGAATGACAGTTGAAAAAGTGAAAGTGACAACCCTCGTCATTGCGAGGTCACAGCACAGCACACATTAACCACAATGAAATTGGACCTCTGCATTTAACCCATGCACACAGATTTTTTCATTGTTAATGAAAAACAAACTCATTATGGTAAGTATCAGGATTAGATTTAAGGTTTGGATTTAAGGTTAAAGTTGGGGTTGGATTTGGTCTTAAAATAATCTACATTTACATTTACAGCATTTAGCTGATGCTCTTTTACAAAGCAACTTCCATTTCTCAATTACAGGAACCGTCCCCCGGGAGCAACTACCCAATGATGGTAGTGCAGGAGGTGCAAACCTGAGACCTAGTCTGAACCTTGTTCAGATAAAGGTTAGTCAATGACAAGCTGAGCTTCTACAGTGGACCATCAGAATTATTAGTTAATCGTTTTATTTCAAAGTAAGCCTATAACAGTTTACTATTGACGAATAACATACAGAGGCTTTATCACCTGATCTGAAGCAGAGAAAACAGAAAAAACAAAGTTTTCATCCTCAGTCAGAAGTATGTAGGCTTATCACTCACTATACTGGGTATACTGGGTATACTGGGTATAACATCCTATTATGAAAGATCATAAATTTACCAGATACTGAAGCAGCCAAAAACAGAACGAAGAGCACTGCTGCACCAACCATCTTTTCGAGCCACTGAAAGAAAGGTTTGAGGTCAGTAAATTGCAAACATTAGTACTATGAAGGTAAAGTTGTTAGCACTGTTTCCATACCTGGTTCTTTAAAAGCGTTCCGTTGAGATATGAAGTGCCCCCCCCAGAGAAAGTGATGTGCATTTATGCTCTTCAGAAAGTGGTGGACACCCCCCACACACTCAAGTCATGACTCATCTTTTCATTTTGATCCAAAACGTTATCTTTCTTGGCAACTGTTCCGCTTCTCCATACTGCATGCTGACCAGCTTGGGTTTTATTTTGGTTACCGGATGCCAGATGCTGTTTAATGGATTTACAGATATCACAAATTCCATGATAACCTTTGGCTAGCTGAGAGAACTTTTGAAAAGTTATTTTTTCTTTACTTTAATTGTTCTGATTGTGTCATTTGATGATGTTGGAACTAAAGTCGTTATAGTTTTTTTTTTTTTTTATCTTTATATTTATGCTTTGCTCTACATCTGCTTGTTATATTGCAAGTATGTACATTATTGTGAAATATTTGAACACTAAATAGGGGAAATGATTTACGGAAAAAAAAAGTAACAAAAAAAAAAAGCAATTTGTTTTTATTATTTGAAAATATGATCTGATCCTTATTCAAGCAATAAGTGAAAAGTGAAAGTGACTTTTCCTGTCATTGCAAGGTCACAGTGAACCACAACGAAACTGGACCTCTGCATTTAAGCCATGCAAACACCGTACAGCAGGGGGCAGCTATGAAAGCGCCCCGGGGAGCAGTGACGGGGACAATACCTTACTCAAGGGTACCTCAGGGCAACCTTCTGGTCTTTAAGCTTTTCCTAAACTTGCAGTGAGTAAATGGTTCTAACCCCTCACAATTGTGGACCCTCAAATGGGCAACTGAGTTATTCCAAACAGTTCATTTCAATAAGACTCTGCTGCATTGTTTTATTGGAGAATCTTAGTAGTGGATGAAACTGGACCTAATTCACAACGGATTAACAAACATATGTGTGTGTGTGTGTGTGTGTGTGTGTGTGTGTGTGTGTGTGTTGGACTAGAAGATGATGTATTTTTCACAATAATGCATTATAGAAACCAACACTTAACATTATTATTTATTGGCTGCAATAAAAAAATTATGGAATTGCTTTTCCAAAGTAATAATGCAGTCAGCCATGGCAATCAAGTATATTTATTTAACTACATCCATCTATTTATTTGGTTATCTCCTATCAGATCTTGCAAACAGTGTCAGTCAGCCAATTTTTGCCACTTGTCCCAAGCAGGGTCATGGGGGTGTGCTGTAGTCCATCTCAGCTCACACAGGGTGAAGGACAGGGGACGCACCCTGGACACGTCACCAGCCCATCCCAGTGAGGAGCATGACGGGGATGGCACCTTGCTCAAGGGTACCTCAAGAAAACCTATTGGGAAGGGGTTCGAACCCCCAATCCTCAGATCACGTGGCCAACGCCTTAACCACTAGGGCACTGCTGCACTGTGTTCTTATTACAGTAGTTTTTTCAGTGGGTTGAACTTGATGGACAAGCCTTCACATTAGATTTGGGTGTCCATGATCCTATTTTCCAATAATCTTTTGTCCTTTTTGTAGTTACTACCCACCGAATACATGAACACCCTACAAGACCTGTAGATTTAGAGATTTTTAATGTCCACATAATCAGATGGACCACATTTTACTGAACCAGTAACTGAACTAACTAAAAGTTCGGTAGTCATGTTGTTTTGTTTTGACCCATTTAACCCTTAAAGTGACAACTTGTCATTGTGAAATCCTCACTCAGTCCGTTACTCAGTCCACTATTGTATCATTCATTCTAACGGTACACACAGATTTCCAGTTTAGTCCACTATTACAGACTCTGATCGACCCAACTGCTGCTCAGTGTGGACTCTGTTCTGGTCATCAGCGATTCAGTTTGGTCTTCCTCTCTTTTAACGTTAACTTTATTTTAATGTTTAATGTCAGGGGGAAGAGTTTTGGTTCCTGTAAAGATGTCTTCCTCCAGCTTTAGGTAATGTTACCTCTGTCTTGTTTTTCTTGTTCAATAGGGGTCAAACACAAATTCTGTAAAAATGGCATTGTACCCTCTTACAAAAAAAGTATCTAAATAAATTAAATTTAATTCTGATATTTATTTGATATTTACATTACAGATGTCTTGCATGTTTTAAGGCCAGGTTTGTCAGTGCTTTGGAAAAGTATGCTTAACAAAAGAAGTAAAGACTCTGTAAAGTACTTGGAGTATAAAAGGAGAAGGTATTCCTCAACGGGACATTTCTATTGGCTGTTTGCATGCAACATGAACTAAATCTGACATCCTGTTGTCATGGTGGCGGGGTGCGGGAAGGACGTCAATGCTGAGCCACTTATCCCAGACATAGCTTTATTCACGATAGTCACCAAAACAAGACACAAACTGAACCACCCGTAACATAAGGCTTCGTCTATTGGATGAACTGCGCTCTGTTCTAACTCATTGAGGCTTAAGTAGTCAGCCCCAATGAAGCACACCTGTGCCTTCATGAACTCAGGTGTGCTCGGTCAGAACAGAGTGCCCTCTACCGTGAACAAAACATAACCAAACCCTGACACCTATTAATGTAATTCAAAGATTATTAAACCAATTTAAGCAACTAGTTCTACTGGTTGTCCCAGACATCACACTCGATACCCACTCCATTAACTTCTTCTTTAGTCTCAGTTTCATTCTTTAGTGGGGCAGTGTTGGCCTAGTGTTTATGTATATATGTGATATATATATATATATATATATATATATATATATATATATATGACATCATTTATGCTTTAGAAGCACACGGTTACACACAGATCATAAACTAAAGGCCATCAATAGACTAAAAGAGCACCATCAGTAACAGGTAAGACACACCTTTAAAGTCTATTTTGTTTGTCTTCCTGCTTCAAACCAACCACCTGCATGTCCTCTCTCACCACTTCCATAAAGTGTATTAAAAGTGTTTCCTGACTAGATATGAATTTGTTTCTAAAACTGAGTCTGGTCAGATAGAAGTAATGCATCCTACAGAATCTGGTCAGCTAAGCTTTTTCGCCCACAAAAGTGAGTTGTTTTTTTAATGATAATATTTGTTTAAAAAAGAGTTTTTCATTATAATTTTATACTGGGTGAGTGAATCATGTACTATCAGAACTAGGCCTCTGGGAATGGGACAGTCATGTTCCAGAATCCAGATAATGTCCTCAAAAAAGTTGAGAAGACGTTGAGATGGTACAGATGGTATTTGGGATGCCAAAAGGTGAGGAACACTACTAATACCACTAATAATTTTCTTAAATCTTTCTCATGGAAATTATGAACAAAGATTATATCTTATTTGCTTTAACAGACTCCTTCTACTTTCTTGGCTGTTTAAAATTTCAGGGAAGTTTCTTGACACAGACGAAGGGATATTTGAGTGAACATTCCAGTTCTTCTCATCTGAAAGTAAAGTAAATCATATATACATTATTTTAAATGACATGGAATGGATGTAACAGTAGCTACACCACAAGATGAGATCTCATCCAAACTTACCTCCCAAGTTCAAATGCACACAGCACTCCCCTTTTGAGAAGTTGGACTCACATTGGTTCCACTTGGTGTAACTTAAATCGGTGCCATCTGATCAGATCCAGACCTTTTGCTAAAAAGCAACATTCATATTCAAATATTATTTTTCAACAGCGACTTGTAGATACTTTTATATAAACCTAAAAAAGGATAATGTCAGATTGACATCTTTCTATGAATTTTTGTTTCATCTGAGCTTTACGTTTATTTATAGGATAATTGAAGTGAAAGTGACTATTCTTATCACAGCACAGCACACAATGAAACTGCATCTCTGCTTTTTGCACATACACATCATGCAGCAAGGGGCAGTTACTGAAAGCAACAGTGTAGGTCAAAACGCTGCCACTAGACTCGTCTTCAACCATCCCAAGTTCTCTTCATCCACTCCTCTGCTGCGGGATCTGCACTGGCTCCCAGTGGCTGCTCGTATCAGGTTCAAAACTCTAACTCTTGCTTACAAGGCTACTAACAGAATTGCACCATCTTACCTGTCGACTCTAATTAAACATCGTGTCTCTTCTCGCCCCCTCAGACCATCAAGCACTGCTCGTCTTGAACCTCCACCGTTGAAAAACAGAGGAAGACACGCATCAAGACTCTTCTCAGTTCTGGCCCCTCAGTGGTGGAACGAACTCCCCCTGATGGTCAGAACTGCGGAGTCCCTCGCTGTCTTCAAACGTAGATTAAAGACCCACCTGTTCATCACTAAGATCCTAAACTTATTTAATCTCCTCACCCTAACCTACACTAATCCCACCTTAAACTTTCATTTTTTTCCCTCTTAGTAAATAAAAAAAAAACCAGATATTTGCACACTAGCCAGCATAGTGAAGTAAAAATTTAGTCTGCAAAATAGGAAATAAATACAAAAGAAAAATGTAAGATATGATCCCTTCAATATGTTTTAATGTATTCCACTAAGGTGCTTTTAGGAAACTAGGCCACAATATCTGTGTTGGTATTACAATCCATTCTGCTGTTGCAAACTTTGGTTCATAGCTGAAATAAAATAAAGGTTTTAAAATAGAAATAGTGAATGGCAAGTGCTATATCAGCCTGTATTCAAGTCCAGTAGGTTTTAATATCCTTTCAACCATGTACACAGTACACAGTGAAACGGAACAATGTTCCCCCAGGAGCCTGGTTCTACACATGAGAGGATCTAACATGTCATAGAACACACTTCTAACATGACATGGAACCTGTACGGAGTATATATAACAGAGAACGCAGCGCACTGCAGTTTAAGAAATTTGCTCTCTTAGCCAAGCGGATCTTATGTTCTGTTAAACGGTTGTGGTTTCCAAAAACGCTGCAGCAGAGATAAAAATCTGTGCTGGTCATCAGCGATTCAGTTTGTTTTTCCTCTTTTTTAATGTTGGCTTTATTTTAATGTTTAATATTTACATTACAGATGTCTTACGTGTTTTTAGGCCAGAATGTTTGGTGCTTTGAAAGTATCGCAATGTTTTTGTGCATTTTTATGTTGGCCTCTCTTAATCATCTTACTAGTGTGAGAGTTCTACACAAAGTGCTTACACGTCCATTTTCAAAGTGTGGAAACAAAAACAAAACAGCTAAGAGCAGAAGTGCTAAAAGTTCATACATGACTTATTTAAGAAGAAGTACCAATATTGGGTTAAAAAAACTCTGGTGAAAAGTAAAGACTCTGTAAAGTACTTGTAGTATAAAAGTAAAACGTATTCCTCAATGGGACATTTCTATTGGCTGTTTGTGTGCAACGTGAACTGAAGCTGATATCCTGTTAATGTAATCTAAAGATCATTAAACCAATTTAAACAACTAGTTCCACTAGTTCTCCCAGACGTCACACTCAAAACCATTAACGTTTTCTGTAGTCTCAGTTTCATCCTCAGTTTCATTCTTTAGTGGGGCAGTGTTGGCCTAGTGTTTATGTATATATGTGATATATATATAAATATATATCTCTCATATATATATATATATATATATATATATATATATACTCTCTATCTCTTTAATACAAAAGATTTTATGCAGGTGTGGAAAAAATGCTATTAACAAAGAATGCTTTCAAAAATGGAAGTGTTAATAATATATTTTCATCAATCAACAAAATGCAGTGAATGAACAAAAGAGAAATCTAAATCAAAACTATATTTGTGTGACCACCCTTTGCCTTCAAAACAGCATCAATTCTTCTAGGTACACTTGCACACAGTTTTGAGGAGCTCCATTTGTAGAATTGATAAAATAAGCAATCATTATTATATTGAAAAGCATTCTTTGTTTGTATTTTACACCTGCCTAAAACATTTGCACAGTACTGTATGTGTGTGTGGGGAGGGGGGGGGGGGTGTATTATGCTGACTACATTATGCTGATCAGTCATTGTAAACCATCTGAATATGAATCTGATTTTTTTCTCTTATTATAAATTATTATTATAAATTATGCAATTAAATTGTGACCAATATACAGCTTGTGTTCGTGTATACAGCATGTACATTTTGTTGGCGTGCAAGCAAATTCAGACTAAAAACGCCAATTTAAAAGTACTGCCTTTACATCATAAAAAAAAAAAAAGTACATAATGAGTAAGTATTTTTGGTTTTAGTTTATGTATTTATTTATTTATTTATTAGTTTATGTTTTATGTATTTTTTTTTTTCATGCGCTACCACAACAGAAATGGACCATATAGCTCTTTTTCTAAATATAGCTCTTATTACATCTTATTACTCTTATTACAGTACAATCTAGATAGATACTGTCACGGTCTGTCGTGCCGGTGGTTCCGGTTGGGCATGACAGATGGCATGACAAATGTGTCCCATTAAGGGGGCTGTTTATGTTCAGCTCAGGGCGAGGCTGTGTTTTAGTGCCCTGGGAGTTGCACCTTTTTGTGGGGGCTCCTGTCACAGTTCAGGTTTGGTGCAGTTAAGGGCGCTCTGTTCTGATTGAGCACACCTGAGCTCATGGAGACACAGGTGTGCTTCATTGGGGCTGCTATTTAAGCCCCAATGAGTCAGAACAGAGCGCAGTTCATTAACGAAGCGAAGCCTTGCAGTTAATGGTGGCATTTCTGGTTATATGTTTATGTTAATAAAAATTATGTCCTGGACCACTGGCTCAGCATTGACGTCTCTCCCACACCCCACCACCATTACAGAAATGAACTGCCAGTACCTGGATGGCGCGAGCCTTGAATGCTGGTGTGAGGAGCAAGAGCGGGCACTTGAAGCCATGGTGGCGCTCCTCAGGGTGGAGTTACAGCGTCTGAGGACCTTCACGCCAGCATGGCGGGCTGCGTGTTCGCCGGAGCTCCGCGAGCAGAGCGCAGGAGCACAGAGCGCAACCACCACGGAGCTCTCACGACGGCTGGACTTGCTAGTGCACTCAATCCGGCTCGCCCCCTTGCTGGATACCAACAAGTGGCTGGAGGAGCACGACTGGATTAAGCAGGCATTGCTGGCCGTAGTGGCCGTGATGGGGTGGTCCCTTGACCTGCTGAAGGAGGACCCTTCGCTTGTTCCTTCTCCCACACTGCTCGCAGATCCTCACCGGCTACAACGTGGAAAGATGGCGGAAAATGTGCCCTGCACTGTTCAACACGGAGAGACGGTGGTGAACGCGCCCTGTGCAAATCAAAGCGGACAATCAGCGGTGAACACAGCCTGCGCGAATCATGGCGGGAAGATGGCGGAGAAAGCATCATGCGTGAATCACAGCAGGAAGATGGCAGAGAAAGCGCCATGCGTGAATCACATGTCTTTTCTTGTCTGCGACATGGAAGGTGGGGCTTCGGTGATGGCTGGTGTCATTCAACACGGAAGGATGGCAGAGAATGCCCCCCGCGTCATTCAAAACGGGACGCTGGTAGTGAACACCCCCTGCGCCATTCCATGCGGAGAGGTGGCGAAAAACGCTCCCTGCACCATTCAACACGGGAAGACGGCAAAGAAGGCCACCTGCCACAGGAAAAGGGGGGTAGTAGCAAAGAAGGTCGCCCACAACACGGAGAGCAGGAAGTCACGCGGGACGACGGTGGAGAATGCCCCTTGCGTCATGCCACGCGGGACGACGGTGGAGAATGCCCCCTGCATCATGCCACGCGGGACGATGGTGGAGAATGCCCCCTGCGCCATGCCACGCGGGACGACTGCTGAGAATGCCCCCTGCGTCATGCAACGTGGGAAGATGGAGAAAAATACCCCCTGCGCCAGGCAAGGTGAGAAATCTAACCCCAAACCCAGCACCACTAACCTGTCTGCCAGAGAGCAGAGAAAGAGCAGCTCCAGGTTAGTGGGAATGATGGAAGAATCAGTGAACTGACATTGCAAATCCAAAGACTGGAACATACGCTTCAGGAATCTGAGAATGTGTGGCTGTCTGTCCTGGGCGCGGAAAGACATGCCAAGATAGTTTTTGCCAAACAGCTCCAGGAAAGGGAGGCTGAGCTCACCGCCAAGAATCAGGAAATCTGTGCACGGAACCTGGATCTTGAGGTTTTATTGGATGCTACACAGTCCAATTATCAAGTCTCAGAGAAGCTTCAAGAGATGGAATTAGAGGCCAAAGTGACCAGAAACGGTGTCCAGGAGATTCTTACCAGCACTCAAGCCAAGGAACTGGAGAATTGTGAACAACTGCATGAACTGGAGTAGTGTAAAAGACTGGAAGATGACAATGTCTCCCTTCATGTCATGAATCACCAGGAGTCAACTAAAGTTAATAGGGAACTTGAGGAAAAGCAGGCTGGGTATCTGGAATATGAAAATGACTGTGAAGACCAGAGAGAACAAATCATGTGGTTAACTGAGAGTTTGAACAATACCCAGGAGAAACTAAGGAATGGATCAGAAAAGCTCAGACAGGCCAATATGGACCATAATGCACTTCTCATGGACATTCACCACAGAGATGAACAGATCAGCTGCATGAACAGTCAGATCACTCAACAGGAGGAGTTGCTGACAAAGCTCAAACAGCAGCTGACAGAGAGAGAAGCCGCCATGCTACAGGTAAACGCTTCGGTCAGAAACGATAGGTTGACACATGAGGAAAAGGTCACCAATCTGCTTTCTCAGCTGGATGAGACCAAAGGACTCTTGTCTCTTTTCAGTGCGAGATAGAAACCATGGAAATTGAAAGAAAAGCACTGGCTCAAGACAAAGGTGAGCTTCAAGAAGAGGTCAGTAAACTCATGCAAGAGAGTGAGGTCTCCAGGAAAAGACTGCAAGCTGTGATGATTGTCCAAAGAGAGAGGCTGGAGAGAACAAGCAATGAAGAGAGTAGAGATTCCAACTGTTCAGGAGAACCTGGAGGCTAAAGTGGCCACAATGGAAAAACAACTGAATCAGTCCAGGGAAGAGCTGAAGCAGGTGCAAGAGAACAGTGTCGCTCTGCAGGCTGAACTAGGAAAAGCACGAAAAGAAGCCGGTAAACTCACAGAACTGGAAAAGCAGGTCAGAGGTATGGAAGCAACATTGGCGATCTTGGAATCTCAACTCCCTCTGCAGACACCAGTACATGCTGGGACCCTGGTAGATAACACCAAAATGGAACAGCTGAGGAACTGTCTGATGGAGAAGGAGAGACAGGTAAAGATTCCAGAGGTTGAGCAGCCATGTGAAAACTCTGAGAAGGGTGCTCAGAGTACAATCAGAGACACCCTACCTTCTGTTTTCCCTCACAATTCAGCAGACTCAGAACAGGGTAACCAGTTGAGGGTGTTGGATTCTCCGATTGCGAACCAAGGTTCGAGGAGTCAGTGATGAGGCGAAGAGGTTTTTAAGCTATAGCAAAGTTTATTAACAGAAGAGTAACGAAGTTCTTACAAGATGTTCAAGAGACCAGTCAGTATTCCTCTCTGCTGAATCCTCTCTCTAACTTGCACAGTTCCGCCTGTGCCTTTTTATCGGTCCCTGGGAGCTTCAAGGCCTCTGGTGGAGACACCTAATCTAAGACTATGACCTTGTTTGGGTGTTTTTGATGTGCAAAGAAAGCATTACTCAGAAGAGAACATAGAAAAATAGAGATGCAGTTAATAATATATAGGTTAAAGGTGACAGGGACGTGAATACTACCTAGGGAAGGGATTTAGGGTAATGGGGGTGAAAGGGCATTGGGCTGGTAGAGGAGTCCAGGGATGGAAGGACATAGGAATGGTCGAACTACAGGAATAGAGCCATGGAGGAATTATTGTGGGGAGAAGAAAGAAGGACAGAGGAATATATATGAATAAAATAACAGAAATAAAAGAGTAAAATCAAGCTACAATCCATCAGTTCCTCCTTACACTGCGGGTGTAAAAGTCTGCTGCTGAACGAGCTGCTCAGTTCTCATACAGTCTCATGCAGGGGGTGGGAGGTGTTGTCCATGATGGCTGTTAGCTTGGATAACATCCTCTCCGCCCCTGCCTGCTTGATAGACTTCATCGGAAAGTCCAGGACAGAGCTGGCCCTCTTGACCAGTTTATTTAGTTTCCCCCTGTCCCTCTCTGCGATTCTACCACACCAGCAGACCACAGCATAAAAAATAGCAGACTCTACCACAGTGTCATAGAATGACCTCAGAAGATTCCTGTTCACCCCAGAGGACCTCAGCCGTCTTAGTAGTTGAAGACAACTTAGGCCCTTTTTGTACAGGGCATTAGTGTTTGTAGACCAGTCCAATTTATTGTTTATGTGGACACCCAGGTATTTGTACTCTTCCACTGTCTCAATGCACAATCCCTGGATGTTCACCGCTGTAATGGGGGGTGACTTCTTGCAGTGACTTCTTGTTAAAGAACAGGTTTAAACTATTTGCCCAGTCCTGATCTCCAGACTCTGGGCCTCCTCCACTCACTGTGATCCTTCCAGTAACGGTGCTCAATCCTCTCCACACACCTCTGACATTGTTCTGCTGGAGCTGCTCCTCTAGCTTCCTCCTATATCTGACCTTCCCCCTCCTTATCTCTCTTCTCAGCTCCTTCTGTGCTGACGTTATTGCCTCACTATCACCTGATCTGAAGGCTCTCCACTTCTGCTTCAGCAGAGCTCTCAGATCTGGGGTCAGCCATGGTTTGTTGTTGGAGTAGCACCGTACTCTCCTGGTCGGTACAGTCTTATCCACACAGAAGCTGATGTAGTCAGTTATGCAGACTGTTAAACTGTCAATATCCTCTCCATGCAGGCTGCATAGTGCCTCCCAGTCTGTGGTTTGGAAGCAGTCCCTGAGTGCCATGCTTTTCTCATCAGACCATCCTCTCACATACCTCATAGTGGGGGATTGTTTGTACACTAAGGGTATGTATGAGGGAACCAGATGGACCAGGTTATGGTCTGAGCTTCCTAGTGGAGGGAAGGGTGATGCTCTGTATGCATCCTTGGTGTTTGCATACAGCATGTTTAATGTCCTGTTTTCCTGGGTGCAGCAGTCCACATACTGGGTGAAAGTAGGTAGAGTAGAAGACAAGGAGACATGATTAAAATCACCAGATATCAGGAGGAAGGCTTGGGGGTGTGCTTTCTGCAGTTTGGACACCACTGTGTGTATTGTTTCGCAAGCTGCAGTCGCGTCTGCCGCCAGCGGGATGTAAACAGTTATCGCGATGACTTACGAGAACTCACGCGGCAGATAGTACGGTCGGATGCTAACCGCTAATAGCTCCACGTCCTGTGTGCAGCACTGCTCCTTAACAGTGATGTGCCCTGGGTTACACCATCTCTCGTGCACATACATCACAATCCCCCCACCTTTCCTCTTATCGGTCTCCTTCACATTCCGGTCTGCTCTCACCAGGTGGAATCCCGGTACGGCAGCGAGAGAGTCTGGAGTGAGGTGTGTCAACCAGGACTGCATGTAGCACATCATGCTAACCTCAAAAGTGCTCTACAAATCTGGGATAAATCTGCGAGAGCATCCTGTGTTTCCCTGCTGTATAACTTGTTTAAAAGTTCATGCAGTGATTTATAGACAAATGATCAAAAGTAGCTTACAAAATGAATACTAGTAAATAACTAGTAAATAGCATTGTCTCAAAGCATTAAATGACTCTGAATACTGTAATACTTTATATGCATTTATTTATTTTGCAATGATTAGTAGTTTTTATTTGATCACTATATAAACTGTAGGCTAACAGTGTCTGAATTAGAGAGTTTTATCACTTTGTTTCAAACCCTTTCAAACCAGCCTCTTGGCGCAGACGAAGGCGTACTTATTTTCACATGGATTATCATTCCAGTTCTTTTGAGCTGTAAGAAAAGAGACACATATTAAGAATTAGATAAATGAGCAGAAACAGAGGATAGTGAATTGAGAAAACTCCAAAAGTTTCATTTAAACTCACGTTCATAGTTCATATGTACACAGCACTCTCCAGAAGAATGGTTTGGCTGATTGATATTCCACCTGCTGTATCCAAATCTGGTCCCATCAGACCAGATCCATTTATCCTTCTGAAAAGATAAAGGCAAGATGAAAAGGGCTCTGAATTTTGCTTCTTTATTAAATAACCGCTGTTCTAATAAAGGTACACACATGTGCCCATTTTTGTCTGGAATTTGAAGAATCAACTCCACATTTACTCACATTCACAGTTTGCTTAAATATAATACAATTTATACATTAAGTACAATGGTAGTTTTGTTAATCTCTGATTTCATCATTTCATCCTTTAACTTTTTATCATAACTTGCTACTTAAGGTACGTTATATCAGATCTCTTCTCATGAATGTTTCATTTTTGCCCTTTTGCATTCTGTTTCTAATACCTTCTGACAGTCGGAGAGTCCGAGCCAGGTTGGTTTCTCCTTGGGGTCATAAACACGGACAAGAGCTTTCACCATCTGATACTCATTGTCGCTGTGAATTGACACCAGGTTGGCATCCAGGTTTATACAATAAGCCTAGAAAGAGATGATAGAAGGCAGAAGGCAAATCCCAGTTGATCTCTGGATTAAGGTCGATTTCCTAGAAATAAAATAAGACTAGTCTTTGGCTACATTTTCTGTTTATTGGGAATCTCCATTCAGGAGGCTGTGTAGTCCAGCATTGTGCTTAGTCTTCAGCCGGGACACTTTATACTACAAGCTGTTCTTTATACTGTACAGAACGCGTATATCAGGGTGTGCACAACACTGAGGACCTCTCCTGGACTGAAAACACTCCATCACTGGCCATTATTTCCTCTGGAAGCTCAGAAGAACATGAGTCCTGGCCCCCACACTGTCCTACTAAGGACATCATAGAGAGCATTTCATGAAAGTTAATATTCTTGTCATTGTGAGTACACAACACAGCACAGCGAACCACAATAAAATTACACCTCTGCATTTCACCCACAACTGGCAGCTATTGAAAGTGCCTGGGAAGCAGTGATGGGGATGGTACTTTGCTCAAGAGTACCTCAGGGCAACCTACTGGACTGGGATTTGAACCCATGATCTTCTGATCCTGGGGCCAACTCCCTAACCACTAGGCCACCGCTGTCCCTTAAGACCTGGTGACTCAGTGGATGCAGCTGAGAAGGTTACTGGTGGCCTCACTGTTTTCCTTTTTGGACATAGACACACCCGCCAAGCCCAAAAAGCAACCAGCATTGGGAGTGACTCTTCCCTTCTCTCAAAGCTGAGCCAAGCCTGTCCAGTCTCCTGCTTCTGGGATAAGGTACTGGAGCTTCAGAGCATGGTCCACCACACTGAATTCACTTTTACCACCCCTACATGTCCAATAACTTATACACATTTACTTTCTTTAGTAGTTGTTTAATTTGTTGTGATATTTAGATTAATTTTCTTTTCTGAGAGAAACAGCAGATTGATGCTCTATAGCCCCAGTACACATGACAGAACTGACAACAAAGTTGACTTGATTTTGACTTTGTAGATTGTGCTGAAAATGTTATGGTCTAATTTAGATCATACTACCTTTATTTTAAGCTTGAGCTTATTTTTAAGCTTGAAATGTATCACCTCAGCAGAGGTCCAATCCAATTCTTCGCCAAAGTAGCTGAAGCAACGTCCATCAAATTTCACCCAACCATATGGGCAGCTGGGGTTACACTGCTTCTCGCCCCCAGGGTCCCCATGGATTTGTTCTGTTCACAGGAAGCAAAGGTAAAAGTAATTTAATGATTTAAAGGAAAGCCCATCTAATCACCAATCTAATGTATGCCATTTTCTTCTTAGTGAGCCAAGTTATGTTTGGCGTCAAGACTTTTTCATTAGTTTAGTGCTGGAACTACAAGGCTATTTTTGGTATGAGATACTAAAAGTAAATGATCATCCACATTTTTTCCTTATAAACATCCTGAAACTACTTCCTATCCACCCAAACTGCATCCAGCTCTTTATTAAGGTGAAGCAGACTTGTGGATGTGGTTTAGAGAACTTGTAGCATCATTTCAACATTAGAAGAATCCGTCCTTTCCTCACCACCCAGGCAACCCAACTACTGATCCAGTCCCTGGTCATCTCAAAACTGGACTACTGCAACTCTCTTCTCGCAGGTCTTCCACTGAAGGCAACAAGACCACTACAATTGATTCAAAATGCTGCCGCTAGACTCGCCTTCAACCATCCCAAGTTCTCTTCATCCACTCCTCTGCTGCGGGATCTGCACTGGCTCCCAGTGGCTGCTCGTATCAGGTTCAAAACTCTAACTCTTGCTTACAAGGCTACTAACAGCCTTCCACCATCTTACCTGTCGACTCTAATTAAACATCGTGTCTCTTCTCGTCCACTCAGACCATCAAGCACTTCTTGTCTTGAACCTCCATCGTTGAAAAACAGAGGAAGACACGCATCAAGACTCTTCTCAGTTCTGGCCCCTCAGTGGTGGAACGAACTCCCCCTGTTGGTCAGAACTGTGGAGTCCCTCGCTGTCTTCAAACGTAGATTAAAGACCCACCTGTTCACGGAATTTCTGAGGGACTAATCCCTCCCAAACCATCCACTCTCCTACCCTTACTCTTTCTTTCCTAAAAACCTCTACTCTCTTTCCTACTTTCCCACCCCTGCTCCTCCTCTCAAAAAAAAAAAAAAAAAAAAATGTATGGTGTATACTTGTTACAAGGGCTCTTATTCTGTTACTTAGGTGGTACTAGCTAATCAGCAGTTACTGATCTGAGCTGGTTACCAAGATGATGATCTATCGTGGAAATAAAGCACTGTTGTAAGTCGCTCTGGATAAGAGCGTCTGCTAAATGCCGTAAATGTAAATGTAAATGTAAATGTAGCAACTGTTTGATCTACTGGGAGCTATAAACAAACAAAACTTGCAGAAAGCTGCAAGATGTAGGATGGCTGGCCTAGAATCAGTTTATATCAGAATACATTGCATTAACACACAGGATGAAGACCTGTGCTCCTTTCAGGTTTGTGAATACCAACCCTGGTATTATGTGAAATGGCAGACAGTGGAAAGTTTGCTTATACAGTTCACAGTTAGCCATCCTGTGTTCCAAACCACATCTACAAGTGTGCACCACCTTCATGGTGTGTTGGAAGCAAGTTGAGTGAAGGGACTTTACAGGAAAAAGTGACAGTTCACTCTTTGTGTTAGCTTGTCTCCAGTTCTGAACTAAATAGGTACATTTTGACTCTTCTTGCGTGATGGACTACATTTGGGGTAAGAAGAAATTTGTGCAAAACCTTTAAAACACACATAGGTGACATAAGCAGTTATTTACCTTTAACCATTGCACTTAAGCCAGCCTCTAGTGAAGCAGAGAGAGAATATTTTAAAAAAATAGTAATAAAAAATTAGATCACACTTTATTTTGATGGTCCCCTATAGATAATCCGCAGATTTTTTCATTGTTAACAAACAAACTCATTATGGTAAGTATTAGGATTGGATTTAAGTTTTCGTTCAGGTAAAAGTTTGCTGTTAGGTCTGGTCTTAAAATAATCGACATTTACATTTACAGCATTTAGCTTATGTTTTTTTACAAAGCAACTTCCATTTCTCAATTACAGGAACCGTCCCCCGGGAGCAACTACCCAATGATGGTAGTGCAGGAGGTGCGAACCTGAGACCTAGTCCGAACCTACTTCAGTTAAGGTTAGTCAATGACAAGCTGAGCTTCTACAGTGGACCATCAGAATTATGAGTTAATCATTTTATCTCAAAGTAAATCTATTATAGTTTACTATTGATGAATAACATAAACAGCACAACCATCATCATTACCTGAAGCAAGCTTTATCGGCTGATCTGAAGGAGAGAAAACAGAAAAAACAAAGAGTTTTCATCCTCAGTCAGAAGTATGTAGGCTTATCACTCACTATACTGGGTATACTGGGTATACTGGGTATAACATCCTATTATGAAAGATCATAAATTTACCAGATGCTGAAGCAGCCAAAAACAGAATGAAGAGCACTGCTGCACCAACCATCGTTTTGAGCGGCTGAAAGAAAGGTTTAAGGTCAGTAGAGTGCAAACATTAATACTATGAAGGTAAAGTTGTTAGCACTGTTTCCATACCTGGTTCTTTAAGAGCGTTCTGTTGAGATATGAAGTGCCCCTCCAGAGAAAGTGATGTGCATTTATACTCTTCAGAAAGTGGTGGACACCCCCACACACTCAAGTCATGACTCATCTTTTCATTTTGATCCAAAATCTTGCTTGGCAACTGTTCCGCATACCGCACGCTGACCAGCTTGGGTTTTATTTTGGCTACCAGATGCCAGATGCTGTTTAATGGATTTATAGATATCACAAATTCCATGATAACCTTTGGTTAGCTGTACATCTGCTTGTTATATTGCAAATATGTGCATTATTGTGAAATATTTGAACACAATAGAGGAAATGAATCTAGTTTGAGGATTTCCAGAATCCTAGGGTTAGGGAAAAAAAGCAATTTGTTTTTATGATTTGAAAATATGATTTGATCTTTAATCAAGCAATAATATGGTCTTTAAGTAATAATTATTAACGGTTTAACATTATATCAGAACTGAACATTTTCCTAAACTTGCAGTGAGTAAATGGTTCTAACTCCTCACAATTGTGGACCCTCAAATGGGTAACTGAGTTATTCCAAACAGTTCATTTCAATAAGACTCTGCTGCATTGTTTTATTGGAGAATCTTAGTAGTGGATGAAACTGGACCTAATTCACAACAGATTAACAAACATATATGTGTGTGTGTGTGTGTGTGTGTGTGTGTGTGTGTGTGTGTGTTTTGGACTTGAAGATCATATATTTTTCACTATAATGACATGCATTGTAGAAACCAACTTAACATTATTATTTATTGGCTGCAATAAAAAATGATGGAATTGCTTTGTTGCTTTCTGAAAGTCATAAAGCAGTCAGCCAGGCAATCAAGTATATTTATTTAACTACAGTGCTGTGCAAAAGTTTTAGGCAGGTGTGAAAAAATGCTGTAAACAAAGAATGCTTTCAGAAATATAAATAATGATTGTTTATTTTTATCAATTTACAAAATGCAAAGTGAGCGAACAAAAGAAAAATCTAAATCAGATCAATATTTGGTGTTACTGCCTTTTGCCTTCAAAGCAGCATCAGTTCTTCTAGGTACACTTGCACAAAGTCAGGGATTCTGTAGGATTATAGTCGGTGTCTGATCAACCAGTTTCACCAAACAGGTACTGATGATCATCAGTGTCATACGGAGGTTGAAACGCAGTCATGAACTGAAACAGAAACAGCTGTGCAGGAGGCTTAAACCTGGGTGAGGAACAGCCAAACTCTGCTACCAAGGTGAGGTTATTGAAGAGAGTTTCATGTCATGGCAAGATTGAGCACAGCAACAAGACACAAGGTAGTTCTTCTGCATCAGCAGGATGATTAACACTTCCATTTCTGAAAGCATTCTTTGTTTACAGTATTTTTTCCACACCTGCTTAAAACTTTTGCACAGTACTGCACATCCGTCTATTTATTTGGTTATCTCCTATCATTTACATTTATGGCATTTAGCAGACGCTCTTATCCAGAGAGACTTCCATGTCCTAATTACAGGGACAGTCCCCCTGGCGCAGCTCAGGGTCAGACCTCTTGAGCCATAGGTCCATAGGCAAGTATCCTACCAGTAGACCACCACCACCCTTGTAAACAGTGTATTAAGTAATTTGCTCCTGAGATATCAATTGTAAAGTTGACTAAAGGAAAGGGTTTTCAACACTACCATATCATTCGAAACAGCACCAACGCCAGAGTCACTCTCAGGCAAGCTAAATATTAAATATAACTTGGGGGGGAGCATCAGGGTGGAGACTGGAGATATCCTTTCCAAACTCATATATTCCAGAGCTATGCTGCAGTAACATGACTGTCTACATACTGGCAAGAATGCAATCATCCAAACCAGCATAAACTATGATGCACTGTGTTGTTAATACAGTAGTCTTTTCAGTGGGTTGAACCTGATGGACCAGCCTTCACCTCAGATTTGGGTGTCCATGATCCTGTTTTCTAATCATCGTTTGTCCTTTTTGTAAGTACTACCCATCGAATACATGAACACCCTACAAGACCTGTAGATTTAGAGATTTTTAATGTCCACACGATCACATGGACCACATTTTACCGAACCAGTTACTGAACTAACTAAAGGTTAGGTAGACATGTTGTTTTGTTCTGACCCATTTAACCCTTAAAGTGAACCTTTGTCATTGTGAAACACAGCACAACACTCAACTCAACCACAATGAAGCAGTGATGGGGGTGGGATCTCGCTCAAGGGTACCTCAGGGTAACCTACTGATAAGGGATTTGAGTCCACAATCTTCTGGTTCCAGGGGCTAATCCATAAACACTAGGCCAAGGCTGCCCAGTTAAAATGTCTGGTATGTCCATGAACATTCCCTAAACTCTCTAGGAGCAAGAGCCCCACAGGGAGGAACCAGGATTAGGGATAGTTATCCAGTGACTGTTATAAATTCAGCGTTTTTACCTGTACAAACTTATAAAGCACTAAAACCATGTCAGCCCAGCCATAAATATTAACTTGCTTCAACAATTAATTCCACAGTGTCCGCGTATGTCATGGGTAAATAACCGATACGTCCGGGTTGTCTTTAAGCACTGACCTGATGCTTTGAGTTGGTTTCAGTAGGTAGTGATCGTGACACCAGTGAGAAGTCAATGAGTCCTGGCTCCGAAATGTGCAGGACCAAAGGACCAGATCCACTGAAACTCTGAAATGAACTTCTGTTTTACTGTGTGTATCATCCATATTGTATCATTCATTCTAATGGTACACACAGTTTTCCAGTTTAGTCCACTATTACAGACTCTGATCGACCCAACTGCTGCTCAGTGTGGACTCTGTTCTGGTCATCAGCGATTCAGTTTGTTTTTCCTCTTTTTTAATGTTAGCTTTATTTTAATGTTTAATGTCAGGGGGAAGAGTTTTGGTTCCTCTAAAGTTCCTCTAAAGTCTTCCTCCAGCTTTAGGGAATGTTACCTCTGTCCTGTTGTTCTTGCTCAATAGGGGTCAAACACAAATTCTGTAGAAACAGCATTGTGTCCTCTTAAAAAAAAGCATCTAAATAAATTGACAAAATTTGCTGAATTATTTTTTTATTATTTGATATTTACATTACAGATGTCTTACATGTTTTAAGGCCAGGTATGTCAGTGCTTTTTTTTTGTGCATTTTTGTGTTGTCCTCTCTTATTAAATGTAAGTGTGAGGTTCCTACAAGAGTAGCACATGTCCATTTTCAGAGAGTTATCGAAACAGCGAGGAGGAAAAGTGCTAAAAGTTCATCTTTGACTGAAGTACCAAAAGTTCATCTTTGGCAGAAGTACCAATATTGGGTTAAAAAAAACTCTGGTGAAGTAAAGACTCTGTAAAGTACTTTGAGTATAAAAGTAAAAGGTAAATCAGATCAATGTTTGGTGTTACTACCTTCTGCCTTCAAAGCAGCATCAGTTCTTCTAGGTACACTTGCACAAAGTCAGGGATTCTGTAGGATTATAGTCGGTGTCTGATCAACCAGTTTTACCAAACAGGTGCTGATGATCATCAGTGTCACACGGAGGAGAAACACAGTCATGAACTGAAACAGAAACAGTTGTGCAGGAGGCTTAAACCTGGGTGGTGAACAGCCAAACTTATGATTAGACTTGGGATCCTCACAGGTACGCAGGCTTAACATTTTTCTTTTTAAGAAAAGGCTTCCTTTTAAGGAATTGGCCGGTTTTCTATTCCTCTCTGTAGTTCTGTGTCAGATTATCTGCCTTACCTTTAATCGTCCATGTTCAGCTGTAAATGTGCTCTGTCAGCTACACTGCCACTTACTATCTGGACTGGATTTCACCATTACATTTAGGAATTAACTTAGAGGGATTGTGGCTATTGTTAAAAAACAACAACCTTTCTGACTTATAAACAACCCAGTCATCTTCGGTCTGGACGCCTGCAGATTAATCAGATTCTAAAGGGGGTAAAAGCTCATCCCAACACAACAGGAAACATCTCTCCTGTGTCAAAGGTCACAGATTATCTGAGTTTCAGTCGGAGAGTCTAGAGAGTATTTTGAATTGAATAAATAAACTACCGATAAAAACATTTAAATTCTTATTTTTATCTTCCCTATTCAATATCGAAAGCAAGGAAAATAACTACTGTTTACTTTTCTTTTTTGCAAGATAGGGGTCAGTGATAACAGACAGGTTTCTACAGACTACACATTCTCAGGATTTGTGGTGATTATAATTAAATATTCTGTTTATTTTTTTTCACGGTCATGGACTTTACACTGCATGTTGTCCTGCTATTCTCAGCTCAGGGTGAGTCAGGAATTTCTGTAAAATGGAGCTATCCCATTACTGAACTGTTGAGATGGTGATGAGAGGTTTTTGAACTCAGCAGGTCTGTTGGCTCTTGTTTTAGTTTGGTACTTGTCAGTTCCTGGACTGATACTCAGAAACACTGCAGAGAGACATTCCCTGACCTTGGACAACCAGATGAAATGGATGTAAGAATTTGCATACATAAATATGCTCATCAGTCATTGTAAACCATCTGCAATGACTAACTGTATTTAAATAGAAATTAAATAAAATTTTATGAATATTTTGTTGTGAGCATCTTTCATGTGTCTCATAAGCTCACGTATCAACCAGAGGGTCTGAAGAGCATTTTGAATCAGTGCGGTAAAGAGACGAAATTACATTTTTAAAAATAACTATTTAAAAATATATATATGAATCAGATTTTTTTCTCTTGCAAATCAAAACTTTATAGTAAAATTATATCCAAAATTATGAAACAAATAAGCTCTCAAGGTTTTGGAGTGATAATGAATCCTGATATTGCAGTGTAATAAACGTGTTTACTGACTAGATATGAATTTGTTTCTAGAACTGAGTCTGGTCAGAGTCTGGTCAGATGGAAGTAATGCATCTTACAGGATCTGGTCAGTTAAGCTTTGTCTGCCACAAAATGAGTTTTTAAAAAAAAAACATACTAATATTTGTTTGTTAAAAAAAGAGTCTTCTATTATAATTTTGTACTGGGTGAGTGAATCATGTACTATCAGAACTGGGAATGGGACAGTCATGTCCCAGATTCCAAATAAATTGGTTTCGTGTTCACAAAGACGTTGAGAGGACATTGAGACACAGATTGTGTTCGGGTTGCCAAAAAGTGAGGAACACCACTAATGTTCTTAAATCTTTCTCATGGAAATTACCAACTGGGATTATAGGTTATTTGCTTTCGATCCCCTTATGTTCCATATTCCATATATGTTCCATATAACTTAAATCAGGCAAATAAACTTGTATCATATAGTTTAATCTGACAATCCAAAAATCAAAGAAGAACGACCCATAAAGTTGGAGGACAAATATCTTCCTGGAAAACAAGAGAACTGTGGAGAGTAAAACAAGGCCCAGTTTTAATAGCATATAACAAGTGTTATCGTTAAACTTGACTTGGTACTGACTCCTGTCACTTTCTTGGCTGTTTAAAATTTCAGGGAAGCTTCTTGAGACAGATGAAGGGATATTTGAGTGAACATGGAATGTCATTCCAGTTCTTCTCATCTGAAAGTAAAGCAAATCATATATACATTATTTTAAATGGCATGGAATGGATGTAACAGTAGCTACACCACAAGGTGACATCTCAACCAACTTACCACCCCAGTTCAAATGCACACAGCACTCCCCTTTTGAGAAGTTGGGCTCATTTTGGTTCCACTTGGTGTAACTTAAATTGCTGCCATCTGACCAGATCCAGACATTTTGCTAAAAATAAAGTTTATATTCAAATATTATTTTTCAACAGTGACTTTTAGACTCTACATTTCTAACCATACACACCATCCAGCAGCTACTGAAAGCAACCGGGCAGCAGTGTAGGGGACAGTACCTTGCTCAAGGATGCCTAAGTGGCAACCTACTGGTCTGGGCTTCAAACCCATTACCTTCTGATCCTGGGGCCGACGCCCTAAGCACTAGGCCATCACTTCCCCTGTTTCACTCCATTAAAATATTAAGCTAGTTTCTCTTTGAACATGTCCTACCTCCTGACAGTTTGAGAGTCCAATCCATGTAGGATTCTCCTTTGGGTCATGGACACGGATCAAGGCCTTGACCAGCTGGTATTCATTTTCATTGTGAATGGACACCAGATTGGCTCCCAGTTTTAAGCAGTGAGCCTAAAAAGAAAAGAAAAAATTAATGATTAAGATACCGGCACCAATGCGAGGAATGAAACATGTTTTTAGGTCATGGGTGCTCAGTTCTGGTCCTGGAGAGAAGGAGCTCAGAATATTCAATTCTAGATTCACCCAGCTCCTAAGCATATTTTATGCTCCTCACCCTAACCTACACTAATCCCACCTTAAACTTTCATTTTTTTCCCTCTTAGTAAAAAAAAAAAAAACCAGATATTTGCACACTAGCCAACTTTTCCAAGTGAAATTAAATTCTACAAAAATTAAAATACAAGAAAAATGTAAGATATGATCCCTTCAATATGTTTTAATGTATTCCACTAAGGTGCTTTTAGGATCACCTTCAATTCCATTGTGTTGGTATCACAATCCATTCTGCTGTTGCAAACTTTTGTTTATAACTGAAATAAAATAAAAGAATAAAGAGTGAAGATGGCAAATTATGCTATCCATCTATAGTCAAGTCAAGTGGGTTTAATAGTCCTTTCAACCATGTACACAGTCCACAGTGAAACAGAACAACGTTCCTCCAGGACCCTGGTTCTACACATCTAACATGGGGATCTAACATGACATAGAACACACTTCTAACATGACATGGAACCTGTACGGAAGGTATATAACAGATAACGCAGAGCACTGAAGGTTAAGAAAGGAGCTCTCTTAGCCAAGCGGATCTGATGTTCTGTTAAACGCTTGTGGTTTCCAAAAACGCTACAGCAGAGATAAAAATCTTTTCCACTGGAGGTGTTAAGAGTGTGTTTTTTATTTGAGCTCCTGTTTTGGTTGTAAAAGATTTGTCAGTGATCTCCTCATCGGCTTTCCTGTTTAACACTAAATATGAGCTCTGTCGCTTCGGATAGAGTCACATAGTGGAGATCATTGTTACAAACTGTTAATAAACTTTAATCTCCTCTATTAAAGTAACGGAAGAAGAATTAGTTGGATGTGTATTCTCCGTTTTTGGCTCTAATTTCTTTTCTGGGCTCGTTATATGAATGAATTGAGACTTACCTCGGCAGAGACCCAGGCCAGGGCTTGATCTACATACTTTAAGCAACGTCTGCCATACATCTCCCATCCTGGTGGACAGGTAGGTGAGCATGAAGGCTTCTGCACAAAATAGAACTCCTTGACTGGATGTCTGTCTTGCATGGATTCTGATAGGGGGACAAATTGCATTCAGTTTAAACACCAATTTATTTGCAAAAATGACAGGTTTAAGTGTGAAACAGAGAACTCAACTAACTAAAACACAACTATAAAACAGAGAACACGATGCTGCAGTGCTCTTTAAGACGTGAATTTGTTGTGTAACAATATCAAGAAGTGATTGTCATCATTTACCTGGTGGAGCTGTCACAACCATAGCTTAAAAAAGAAAAACAAAAAGATTCTTAGTATGTGATTAAGGAGGTCAAGTTGCATAAACAGTCTATAATGCAGTCTGGGGACTTAAGCTTTCTACTTTTAAGATTCAGCACAACTTCCTGTAATGCTGTGATTTTATGGCTAAATCCTAATTTGTATATGTGTTCTAGATGAATTTGGAATTGATACTTTATGATATAAGACTTACCAATAGTTGCTGAAGTCACGTAGATGGAAAAAAGCAATGACGATTCAATGAGGAGAGCCATATTTGCAGTTTTTTTTTTGTTGTTTTTTTCTTGAATTAAATCTGAATACAAAATGAAGCACAATGGTTGTGGTAAAAGATATGCTCAGTATGAATCTAGAATGTGATGCTATGATTCGTAGAAAAACATATCCACCTGCAAACTGGGCTGGCCCCCTCCCTCTCGCCATATTTGGACGATGCATGTTAGAGTGCTGCAAATATGTGCGTGTGGTGTTTTCATACTGAAGATAAAGTAACTAACGCTGCTTATTTAGATGAAAATCAGGGTCTGTTAAATCAGGGTTTGAGGATAGCAGAAGGTGTAGCAGAATGTTCTTCAAGGAGACAATAGTTTTGTGAATTCCAGCTCCAGTTCCTTTATATTTTGGTGGGGAACCACCTTTTCCATGCAAAAATACTCTTTTATGGATGTCAAATTTTTTGCATTTTGAGTAGATTAAATAAAAAATGAGAGCAAACTTGCTGCAAAAATACAAGATTCTAGATAAAGAGGTTCCAACTGCTCACTAATCACCATCCCAATCATCTAGAATCATCTAACCTGTTTCTTCACTGCTCTTTTTTTTGCTTGAAGGTTCAGACCTAGAGCATCACCAACACAAAACTATCAAACTGAAGGACAACAACACTGTCCTTCAGGAAGATCTGGAGAACTGTCCCTCAATAAGACATTAGAGTACCAGAGTCTGACTCTTTGGAAGCTCTTTGGAAGCAAAATACGAAGAAATGGTGGAAGGGTTGGAGATATTAAGATAGGAACAATACTGTGTGTGTGTGTGTATCTTATTTATTTATCATTATCATTTCTTTATCATTTTCTATTTTATTTATTTATTTAATTTCCTATTTTCTATTTTATGTTTTACTTTATGTTATTTATATTCCTTGTTGTTGTTTTTTTTCTTAAACCCTTGTTGTTTTTAAGTACATTTGAATGTCCACCGCCTTTAACTTTAATTAGATATCTTTGTACAGCTTTCGTTTAATGTATAAAATTGAAGTATTAAATCATATAACACATCAATAATGAATATTACAATATATGTTTTATAATTAAATATACTATACATGTCTGAGTGACTGACAGTAGATAATGAATTCAAATTCTATTATAATGATAATTTTCATGATGCTCCTTGCTCCTTGTAATCAAAATTACATAGAGAAACAATAATAACAAACATTGTTAATGTCTGCGTACAAATGCATGAAAATACCTGCAAAAATTTTATGAATGCAATTATTAGCCATTATATTAATAGTATATTTAATATTAGTTGTAATATTAGGAGTATATGTCATAGTAACCACCCCCCTCCCTCCTGGACATTTACAGCAATGCATAGCAACCAGTATTGTGCGTGACTGCTTTCCTCAAATTATTGTTGAATTATTACAAGTTATATAACATTTCAAATGTCAGACATTTGGCTTTTAGGGGGATTTTTCCACCCCCTGTACACTTGAGAGTGTTATTCATAGATATCCTGCTGACGTCTTCAAATGGATAGAAGCCAAATTCGTACCTAAAGCTGTAAAAAAAAGGCATAAAAAAGGTAAATAAAAAGCAAAAACACTTTGAGTGAGTTTAGTAAGTTTAGTAACTAACAAAAATTGTTTTTTGTTTCCAAACTCAACCTGTCTTTACAGGATGTAAAACTTTGAAGTGATTAATGCACTTATTTGACATGGTGATGGGTAATTCTCAAAAATAATCTGATCACTGGCGATTCCAGTAATGACTATTAATTTCCCAAAATCATCGATCTCAGGGAAAGTCCTGTGAGTTGCAAGTTCAAAGACACATTAAAGGCAGTTCTAACAAAACTTAAAACTAAAACTATAATGACGATCAAATACAAGCCTGTACATTGTGAAGAGTATGGACAAGAATGTAACTGAAATGTCCTTTATAAACTCACTATATGGCAGAAATTCTTGCCTAGAGAGATGGTGTGATCATATTTTGAGGGAAGGTGGCGTAGATAATTACAGTCACCAATGGACTCTTTTACTTTTACTGTAACTCATGCTTACGGGAAATTATCACTATACAGGGTTTTCCTCATTCTTTCTTTCCTTTTTATTTCTGGTGTCGAGGAGGATGGGTTCCCCTTTTGGGTCTTGGTTCCTCCGAAGGTTTCTTCCTCCTGTTATGGGGAGTTTTTTTTTCCCTCTGTCACCCTCGGATCACCCAACTGGGGATCAGACCCGGATTCTGTAAAAGCTGCTTTGTGACTACAACAGTTGTAAAAAGCGCTTTATAAATAAAGTTGACTTGACTTGACTTGTCTAGTTAAACAGTCAGTCTTGAAAATGAATTGCATTCTGTGACATGGTCCCCTTTTATCAACTTCAGCTTCCATGGGATCTTCAAAGATCTTTTTTTGATCTATTCAACTTACTACATAAGTCTTATTACAAGTGATACAAATCGACATTAATATTTACAAAGGTTTATTCCAACAAGATATTGGCTGTTCCTGAAATGGGGTCGCCGTAGTGAATCATCTTCATTTCTTCCTGTCCTCTGCACCTTCCTATTTCAGACTGGCTGCCTGCATGTCCTCTCTCACCACGTCCTTAAACCTCCTCTTTGTCCTTCCTCTCCTCTCACCTGGCAGCACCATCTTCAACACCTTTCTCCCAGTATATTCCTCATCTCTCCTCTGTACCTGTCCAAACCAATGCAATCTACCTTCTCTTTGTCTCCAGTCTGAGCTGTCCTCCTGATATACTTGTTTCTAATACTGTCCCTCCTTGTCCCTCCGAATGCAAATCTAGTCATCTTTAACTCTGTCTCCACCAGCTCCAGCACCTGTCTTATTGTCAGTACCACCGTCTCCATCCCGAACAGCAGAGCTAATCCATGCTTTTCACTCTCGCCGATACCCTTCTGTCACAGACTGTTCATCCCAGAAAGTGGAGACCCTTGTTAGAACTTTCGAACACATATAAATATCTATATTGTTTCATTTCATTTATCATAAAAGGCTTACCTTGAATTCATGTTGCCTTATGAAAGCTACCCTACAATAAAGATTTATAACAAATAGTTATTAAGAATGAGAAAGTGACAAGTAAATTAGGGGCAGCTTGATTGTTTGAGCACACAAATGCTCTTTGGTTTCTTTGTGAAAAACAGAACTTTATGATCTTGAGCTCAGGGATTTTTCCTTTGCACTGAAGCCCATCATATTTTTACCTAGTGTCCCAGAATGTATCACATGGGGTAGTCTTCAGCGCTGTCCTGGGTAAATATTTTCTAATGTGAAACATTCACAGTAAAAGGTAGCATGGTTTATAACTCAACTTAAGCTAACAAATTAGGTGTGTTGAACAGTAATGTATTCACAGAGGGCTTTCTCTGACTCGAGCATTTATATCCATCACTGAGAACTTTTCTCCCAGACCTCCAGCAACAACGAGCAGTGCAAGAGACCTGAACCCGATGTTTAAATCAGCGTCTTGACAGCCAAAATCCCCTGACCATTTGTTCCCGAGAAACCTTGGAAAATATTATTAGATCAAAATCAAGAGGCCCACGGAGAAGAGGGCATCTCTGAAATTTGGAATTTCATCCAGAAACTGCAAAGAAAGACACATGCTGAGGATCTTCCGAATAGACTCTGAGACACTTCTGAGAAGTTTTCAACTGAGAACAGGTACCAAAAAAAAAAAAGTTAGCCCTGAGAGAGGTCATCCCAAATGTGAGAAACATCTGGGTCTCAAATCTAAGCATCTTAGAAAGACGAGCATTTGAAATAAGAGCAGAGATTAAACAGGTAAGACATTTAAATTTTTTATTCACTTTTAGTATAAAAAACAATTATACCACTCATTTTCACCAGTAACCTCATCAACGGCCTGATCATCTTGAATCATCTGCACCTGTTTCTTCACTGCTTAAGTTAGACACTTTGTTCTGCTTGAAGGTTCATACGTAGATCACTGTGTGGATTAGTCATTCATTCATTCATTTTCTGCCGCTTTGTCCCAAATGGGGTCACGGGGGGTGCTGTAGTCCATCCCAGCTCACACAGGGCAAAGGACACACCCTGGACAGGTTGCCAGCCAATCCCAGGGAGCAGCATGACGGGGACGGCACCTTGCTCTATTGGGAAGGTGTTCAAACCCCCGATCCTCCAATCATGTGCTCAACACCCTAACCACTAGGCCACCGCTGCCCCCTGTTTGGATTAACCAACACAAAACTATCAAACTGCTCAGGTACAACGACTGGACTGAAAATGAGAGACAACAAAACTGTCCTTCAGGAAGATCTGGAGAACTGCTCAGGTACAGAGACATGACTGAAGATGAGAGACAACAACACTGTCCTTCAGGAAGATCTGGAGAACTGTTAAGGAACAGAGACTGTACTGAAAACGAGAGACAACAACACTGTCCTTCAGGAAGATCTGGAGAACTGCTCAGGTACAGAGACTGGACTGAAAATGAGAAGCAACACTGTCCTTCAGGAAGATCTGGAGAACTGTTTTTCAGTTGTACATTAAACATAAAAGGAACATAGACATTAAACAAAGATTTGAGCAAAGAATATTCATGATTATTACAAAGCTTTTATTTTAGGCAGGTTCTGATGTGTGGGTTCTTTTAAACTATCTGATCTAGCTTTCTGTCACTGCTTTAGTGAAAATGGAAAATGGGATGATACCTTCATGGGACTAAGATGCTTGGAAGATATTTCCAGACTAAACAGGTCAAGAGCATTCAAATAGAACTTACAAGTTATGTCTTATAATTTGTAACCTTTTTAATGATTAGCTGTATAGAACTGTATCCAGCTTCAGGTCTATAATATGTAACCAGAGAATAGAAAAAAATAAATTGGGCCATCTGGACCCAATGCGCTATTTGTTTACGCAGCAAAGATCCTAAAAAGATGCAGTTCTCATTATACTCAATTCAAAAAGCATGCATATCTATTATATAACACTATCTTTAGCATAACACTGTGTAGCATCCTTTCAGGATTATTAAGTATTAAACAGATGTTTATCAGTAGATTTTGCTTCTGCTTTCCACATCTGCTGCTTCTTAACTGTGCATGAAAATGCAAACCTTTAGACTTAGTTTGTTTTTTAATTCATCATACATGTCAAAACATGACAACTATAATGATTTAAGCTTCAAAACATTAAAGACATCATTTTTGGTAAGAAAAATGTGATCTAAATCACATGCACACCATCAGTTGTATAGATCACCTTTCTGCTCGGTTCATCTGTAATTTTGTCAAAGCACCTGATGTTATCTTGTATGGTTTTTCCCTTTTGTCTTTTGCAGGGATCAGTAAAAAATTTCAGAGAAGTTCTTGATGTCTCTTATAGTGACTCCCACAGCAAGGGGATAAAACCCCTCACATTTGTCCGCCAGGTATATTTCTCTTGCAAAGCAATACTATGCAAAAGGCTTGAGGAACTCCTTGTTGAAATTGGTCTTGAGTAAATTAAATGGAAAAATGTGAAGACATGTTTTAGTGCTGCTGTAAAGTATCTTAAGATACAAGGCTCTAGATAAAGGGGTTCCAACCATTCGGCATTTAGCAGCAAGCTAATCACCTGATCATCTGGAAGTGATTGAGTGAGTGAGTGAGTGAGTGAGTGAGTGACTTCTAGCTCTGGGTAACCTCCTGGCTTAAAAAATAACTGATATGGATTCACTTTACGCTTGCTGGTTTCTGGTCATAATAATTTGGTTTTTGAAACTAGTTGTTTGAAAGTTGGTAGTAGTTTCTGATCTGTTTTTAAATCAATAATGGGGACGTCTCAGAGAAAGTTTCAGCCAGGGATAGGGCTCCAAAATGGGAGACTTTCCCTGGTAAATGATGACGTCTGCTCATCCTGCTTACAGGACATAAGTGTGCGACTTATCTGCATGGCACTCCCAAATGAAAGACGATTAATCTCTGTGCTTGCAGGTCCTGGCAACTTGCTTCTACCCCGCCCTTCTGCATGATGACACCTTTCCTCTGGATGTGAGGGAGAGGGCACAAAGATTTCTGGAAGAATGTGAAGGAGGGAGCATAGGTAAAGTTTTTAAGGGACAGTATAACATTCAGATTAATGCTTATGTTAGTGTTAGACTGTTTATTGTAATCTTCATTTAACAGGATAGTCTAGAAATAGACAGACATCCCTCTAATATAAATTCATTTCCTTTTAAACAGAAGAGGTTGTTAATGAAAGAGATAAGAAAGGATACCCCCCAAAAAGAAAAGAAAAAAAAAATAGGAAAACAATAAAAACATGGTCATTGTCTGATTGATGTGCTTAAATCATTAGGTTCCTACGCAGATACGTATGGATATAAAAATGTCCAGAATGCCATCTCTCAATTTATCACCAGGCGAGATGGCACTGAATGCAATCCTGACAACATCATCATTATGAACGGTTCCCAGCATGCCATCACGGTGAGAAAAACTACCATTTGTTCATGTTTCATTAATTAAATATGCTTAACTGCTTAAGTAGCTGCTTCCATTGCGGCTCGGTGTCCATTTCTTCCTATCCTTTTTATCTTCCTCTTTCACTCTGACTGCTTGCATCTTTTCTCTCTCCACATCCATAAAACTCCCTGTTTTTCCTTCCTCTTCTCCTCTCGCCCAGCAGCTCCATCTTCAGCATCCTTCTGCCAATATACTCCTCTTCTCTATTCTGCACATGTCTCATTGTCCATGGGTGCAGTTTGATGGGCAGAAAATATTTTTTGCATCAACAAGGTGATTCCCTAGCAAAATATATATATGCTTCTCTTTTCCTAGATGCTATTGAAGCTGCTGGTTTCGAGTGAGAACTCATTCCAGACTGGAGTCCTTACTCCGGTGCCATCCTACCACCGTTTTAACCAGGCACTACTACTTCAAGGAGCAGTCCCTGTGCCTTATTACTTGTGTGAAGATCAGGGCTGGTCATTGCACATTGAAGAACTGCGCAGAGCCCTCCATGCTGCTCGGGGGCATTGCAACCCAATGGCATTATACGTCATCAACCCAGGGAATCCATCAGGTAACTGAAAATTGCTTTCAGTCCAAATCCTTATGAAATGAATCATTTCTAGAGTTACAGTGTTGACCAAAAGTCTGAGCCCAATGAAACTGTTCTGCTGTCTGTTTTTGTAGCTTTGTGCAAAGGTTTCCATCACAACGGTACTATCAGACGATTACTCAGCCAAATTCCAAACCATTTGACCGAGAAAGTGTCACCACATGATTCAAATTCCACCAGTTTCCACAAATGTCTAATTTCCTTCACCCTCACTGTCACTTATTAATCAAGTTGCTCAAAGGTTTCCTGCTCCTTCACCAGGTCATGTGCAGAGCAAGGAATCCATTGAGGACGTGATTCGCTTCGCTGCCGAAGAGAGGCTCATCTTATTGGCCGATGAGGTAAGCCGTTTCCATAAAAGCATGAGTATGAAAGGATTTGCAGCATGACCATATGAAAGGATGCAAGGATGGATATCACACATTTGCCTTTCTTGTAAACCAAAGATCTTTGTTTGTAACAAGTAAAATAAACTGCTATTTACATTAGACTGATCTCAGGGGTTCAGCTTCATTAGTGAACAAGCTCCTCTTTTCGTGCACTTTCTTTAAGATGGGCTATTCGATAAACAAGCCATTATAAACCCTGTCATACCCCCCCCCAAAAAAAAAAAAACACACACTCACACACACACGACCTGTGGCAGGAAGTGCACAGATCTGTAAAAATCTGCATTTTTTATTTTTTGTCTCCAGGTTTACCAAAGCTGTGTGTTTGACAACGAAAGTGAGTTCTATTCGTATAAGAGGGTGCTGTCTGAAATGGGATCTCCATACTCCTGTAATGTGGAGCTCGCCTCCTTCCACTCTGTCTCTAAAGGAATCATGGGAGAGTGAGTTTCTTCAAAAAAAGTGATGTTTATTCATGTTTATTGTTTATTAAACAAATAGGACAGTTTTATCATATAAACCCATATACTAGACATTCAAAGTTCTGCACATTAATACTTACCAGTGTCTTTTTTTATGTGCCAAAATAACGTCCAACTTGTCTTTATGCCACAAAACAACCAGAATGTTTTCGTGACCGTGACCAATATACAGTCCCCATCAAAAGTATTGGGAAACGATCAGAATAGCAAGGCCAGTTTATTTACTTCTAGGTCCTAAAATCTTTTGAGGCTGAGATCAAAAGATAAATATGAAAGGTCGGATTTTCAGCTTTTATTTCTGAGGAATTTGTTAAATTACATAGAACATCGCACCTTGTGTATCTGACCACCCAGTAAAGCATCTGTCAGTTCAAGAGGCTGACAGATGCTTTACAGATGTGTCCTGTTAGACTTACTGTTTAATCTATAGCTCTAGGAATTTGCTTTCAGTTTAAGCTTTCTATGGAGCAAAAGGAGGCCATTTTGGAGCTGAGAAAAGGGGGAACATCTTACCATCTTCTATCGTATTCATGTTTTGATCCCAAATATACGTGCTATTAAAGAAATTGTAATAGTGTTGGCAACTCTAGCACTCTCATGTGGCCAGGTGTGGTCTGCGTTGTGGCTACGTGGAGATAGTGAACCTTGACCCTTTGGTGTGGAATCACGCTTTCCAACTCTGCTCCATAAGTTCAATTACATCTGTACCTGGACAGATCGCCTTGGACATAATGGCCAACCCTCCGCAACCTGGAGATCTTTCATACCCCTTATATGCTCAAGTGAGACCTTTTGTTGCAGTAATTCATTTTAAATGTATTTTTAATCACATTTAATGCAATGTGATGTATAATTCTCTTTTATTTTTAATAATACCCATGAAAATTGCTTGGACTGTTTACAGGAAGCACACTCAATAAGGAGCACAATCAGAAATAATGTGCGGAGAACCTTGGAGGTTGTTTGTGAATTGCCTGCTGTGACCTGTCAACCCATAAAGGGAGGGACGTTTGCCTTCTTGCGTCTACATTTGTCCCAGGCTGCACTAAAATATGCTGAGGTCAGTAGCACAGAGGTCATTTTAATGCCCACGTATTATTCGATCCATCGCCCTGATGGCATTTCAATAGTTAAGATTCAGGTCCTGTATCCTGACTTGCATCTGCACAAATTAGCCATTTTATTAAGATGGACGACTGTCCATCACCTATACGTCAGACAGCTTGTGCATTTCATGAAAGGTCTCCCAGCCAAGTTTCCTGAACTCCAGACCAGCTAGTCCACCGTCTGAGTCGACTTTTTGTTCGAACCAGCCATCATCAGCTTCCACTCCACACCTCAGCTTCAGATCAGCTACATCACACTGGATCATCTGCATTTAGGGAGATCTACCTCCGTGTCCTTCAGCCTACTCACTGGGGGCTTGGACCCGGATTCTGTAAAGCTGCTTTTGACAACAGCAGCCCTAAAAAGTGTTATGAAACATAAAACTAACTTGACTTACTGGATACATCATCCAAATCAACATTCTAAAAGGCAGTTACAGTAGACTGTAGCCTATCTGTTGTTGCACAATGGATCCCTTCCACCAAATTCATCAGCAGAAAGGATGCACCTTAAAATGACCCCTGCATGTGTTTGGGTGGACGATGCACAGGAGGGACACGAAAACACTGGAGTGTGGAGCACTGGGATGAGTTTAATAGGCACAGTGAGAAACATTAGACTTTAACCGTCCCTTGCATTTGTGTCCAACAGGAGAAAAAGCTGCAGCCTGACCTGCTGTACTCACTGCAGCTGCTGGAGGAAACTGGGCTGTATCTATCACCAGGCTGCAAATTTGGACAGAAAGCAGGAACCCATCACATCAGGTACCCTTACTGAAGACACTCACCTTTTCTTTGCAATCTCATTTGAAAAAAAATAAATAAAATAAAATAAATAAAAACAAACACACCCCAGGAAAGTATGATTCTTTCCAGACAGATGTTTGAATTTAACAAGTAACCTTTGATACTACTATACTAACTAACGCTCATCAGCTGGGCATCTCGCTCCGATGTGCCAAAAGCATCCATGTAGTGCTGGAATGGAGCTCAGAAAGCAATAACTGTGTGCATGCCGCTCACAGTTTATGAAAAAGCCTTTACCCTCTTCCTTTTTTGAATGCGCCTTATTTCATTAATAAAAGCATCCCACATTAGGAACATGATAGTAACAGTTAAACATGATGATGGTAGTGCGGGATAGGATGCGTTGCTGCTTAAGGGCCTAGGGCAGCCTGTCCTGACTGACTGAAACAGGAATTCTGCTCTCAGTTAGTTAGTTATGCAGTTATCATTTTCTTAGCCGCTTGTTACGTCATAGTGTGAATTAAATCTAATAAATTAAAGTGGCAGTGATATTGCCCTTAAGAGGGTATAGCCACATAGAGAACACTGAACAAAGACTTTGCTTTGATTGTTATAACATTTTTTCTATGAAGGATTTGTCTGGCATGTCAAGAAGCCATGATGGAGGATGTGCTGCAGCGGCTGAAGATTTTCCACCTTCGCTTCATGAAGGAGTTCCCTTAATCAGCCGCAAAGGCGAATGTATGCAGTGAGCAACTCTCTCCTTCAGCTTCATGGTTCTGAATTGAGCTCCTTGCGTTTCTTTCCTTAAGACATGACAAAGAAAACCACCCATAAAACTGCAATCTGCACATTTGAGATATTGTTCAGATTATCACTAGACAACATTTAATGAATGCAATAAATACATGCACATTCTGTGCAACACAAACATTACTAACTCTTCACCCAGGAAGAATTTTAACCCTGAGAGGGATTATGTTTTGCTCTCAAAAGTGCAAAGTCAAGTAGACAGGCAAAGAAAAACCCTCACAGAGCCAAACCATCATTCACATTCTGATCCAGTCTCCAAAAAAGTACATTCAAGTGATGTCAGTGCAAACACTCTTGGTCCAGGAATGGAGAACTACCGTAAAAAAAGATCTTTCCATGTTACTCTTCAACTATGGGCTTTGTTGACAAGTTTGCGCAATCACATGTAGGCACCACAATGGAGCATGAGGAAAGTGAACATGCTTGGAGGTAAAATTAAAAACCCCAGATATCAGACAGGATGGCCCGAACACAGAAAGCTACAGGGTTACGTAGTGTTGCATCACACTTTGCTAGTAAGCATCATTCTCCATCACTGCAATCATCGCTGGTAGCGTCAGGCTCTGTGTTGTTCAGAAGGTCAACTAATAGAGAGAGAAGCTGGCTGTCTTGAGGGTTACTGGCTTCCGAATCAGAGTCAGATATTGGGGGTCGGAGATTACGGTGGACCATAGCCTGCAGAGACATGCGCAGTTCCCACAGCAAATCCCAGTTCTGAGGAGACATCTCCCATCGCACAAGAGAGCGCCCTGGCAAGGACACCTCCACCCGATCTCCAAACGCTGAAAGTGAGGAATTGGCAGAGAGAGGAACTGTCAGGATGTGCAGAATAATTAAAGAGATTACATTTAGAATTTACTTGCTTAATCTGGCTAAATAACTTCGGAAGATCTGGTAAGCATATAGTGCTGATTTCAGACAAATTAAAATATGTTTCAGTTAAAACAACACATTTCACAACCTAAATTGAAATAAATAAATAAATAAGGTTCCGTGTCTTTTCTGTAGTCTGGTGGAGTTTTAACATCTCTAGCCAAATGACCAACTTTGACTTCAAATAAAGGCTTTCCAGTGTGAGGAAGCCACAAAAGAGACGTGTAAATGTTTTAAATGTATAAAATGATGATCAGTGAAGTGAACTGCATGAGACAGAGTGTAGACTGACTGTTTATGATGTCATAATGGTCTAATTATTGTTTATGATGTCATAATCACTGATGATACGCCATTGTGAAATCATAAATGAAACGGCAAGCTGTTCCAGAAAGTGTAACATATATCAAAGGGATAAGCTTCGAAAAGCACACGTCCACCATTATTTAATTTGTAGCTGTGAGGAATACAGCCGCTATAGGCTAGTATAGGATCCTGATTTCAGCTACTGTCAGTTACAGTTAATGGAGTCTCCCGTCAGCCAGACTGATGTCTGAGAAGGAGTAATATACATATCAGCGCATTTCCAACCACCAATCCTGTGCGTTGCTTTTCATTTTTGGTTCCGTGCAGAAGAAAAGCACAATTATGCAAAGGTCTGGCAATGTGTACAAGAAGTCAAGTCTTAAGATTAGTCATCCCGTTTCACTGCCATCATGAACCAGATGTCTAAATTAACGTATTGTGAAGTAATGCTAGCTAAAGTTTAACCCAACTGGTGCTTTATTTGAGCTAAATGACCTTTCCAGATTAGGCTTCATTCAAATTCATCTCACGAACAGGCTAGCAGCAAGCCCTGCGTTAAAGGGCTGCGAAAAGTCAAAAGGGTGGCCGAGCAACAGGCGCTGGGGTGACATTATGTGGTTGACCTTTATCAAGGTATAATCCTAAAACCCATCTACCACAGGCTTCATCTACCACCAGCAGCATGTTTCTCTGAACAAGTGCAGTGCCGTTACCTCTCTCGACCAGATCACAGTCGGTGAGGAGGAGGAGGGACAGCGGGTGGACTGTGGAGGAGTCTCTGATGAAGACGATGCCGTTCGATTTAACGGCGGAGAAGAACGTGAGCCAACGGCTGGGGAGCTGACGTTCTCCTCTGAAGGAAACAAAGTCAAGATCACACACACGTTTTCATTTATTACACAAACAAACCAATGATGACAGAAGGGTATCGTCTGCAGGAATGAAGATAAGCTAGTGGTTCCTAGAAGAACCTCTAATGATGAGCACTTACCTGTTCACAGATGAGCGGTGGAGCAACACTGGCCCACTTTGGGTTCGGTAATTCAGGTTGTCCGGGCGAAACCTGCCCCCTTTGGTCACAGTGCCTCTTTTCACCTAAAAACAATAGAGAGGGTCACTACCCTGGATCGGGTTCTTGAAGATGTTCACAGAGTAAATGGAGCAGGCTTTTTGTATATTGTATTAATAACTGCTTCTGTTTGATAAAAACTCAGCGTCGTAGAAGTACAAATGTATATGTATGTATTACACGCCGTTAGTATAATCTCTTCATCGGTGTGTCTGTTGCACCTGTATGAGGTTAGGGTAAAATCCAGCCAGCAGAATGGCTTTAAGAAGCTGCTCCTGTTGGCTGTGCTGGTTGAGCTCAGACGAGGGACGGAGACAGTCGATAGATCGAGCCGCTAGCTCCGCCTCCACCAGGTTCTCGCTGAACTGTTGAGATAGACCTGCTTGACAAACACACGTGTTCAGGTCAGTTAAAAAACAGAGTGAACTGACTCCTCCTTGAAATACACCGGAGATCACCTGGCATTGCTTGGTTTCATTTAAGGGTTCTTCATTAAGTGAACCATCTGAGGCTAAAACGGAAGGGGTCGCTGACGAATTTTCGGCTATTGATACTTAGTGTTTGGGATTTTTTTTGGGGCTTGCCGTATATAAATGAATCAATAAATTTGAAAATATAATTTATTAACCTTGTTTTTTGTTTACGTATAATGTAGAAATGGGATCACCAACTATAGTTGTGGAGTTCAACTAGCTTGAAGACCTTAGTATCAGTTTTTACTTTATCCCAAAACAACTGATCGAGGCTTAAATCAAGCCAAGCACCAACGTGCTGGAAATAAACTCTCCAGGATCAGGGCGGGCTGGCTGAGTGAATACCATTTGGGATGAATGAAGTGACTTGCCGTGAATGAAGCGCAGACTGGTTCCTGAAAGTGTGTGCGTTTCCAGGTATTCCTGCCGACTCTGTCGGTCCCCGAGCTCCCGCCAACCCTGCACTGCCCTGCTGAACACTAGATAATCACTGCAGCTTGGACCACTTAGAGCTTCCTTGGCCTGATATAAGAAAGAGAGAAAACAACAATGGACATTATAATCCATTATACAGCAGTGATAGAAAAAGATAAACAGGATGATGGAAGGAAGTTGGCAATGTTCAAATATATCACTCAAACGAAATGTCATTTAACGAAGAATGTTCTGTCTTTTACATGAAAGGGAAAAAGTGAAAGTGACTACCCTGGTCATTGTGAAATGCAGCACAGCAAAACACAATGCAATTCAACCTCTACGTTTCACCCATACACACACGTGCAGCAGGGGGCAGCTATTGAAAGCCCCCGGGGAGCAGTGACGGGGATGGTACCTTGCTCAAGGGTACCTCAGGGCAACCCGCTGGTGAGGGAACCCTTAATCTTCCGATCTGGGGCAACTCCCTCACCACTAGGCCACCGCTGCCCCTGGTAGGTGGTATATACATGCAACATGATCAGCTCCTTGAAACGAATCTGAAATTGATCATAATTAAACAGAGGTGGACTGAATCAATCTCTGGAAAACTGACCTTGGTGACAAGGGCACGGTTCTGTAGGCTGTTGTGGAATGGATCTCGAGTCAGACAGGCAGCTATAGACACCATGGGCAGAACACAGCGGAACAGAGCCGACAAAACCAGAGCCTTGCCCAGGCGCGGGTCACACGAAATACACGCCACCCGCTCGCCCAGTGGGGTTAAACCCTCCAAACCATCCAGCACTCCTTTGGAGAGAAAGTGAGGAAACAACAGGGACGAAATATGAACTCAGACCGGCTGAGATGATCAAATAAAACCAGCATTTCCTCATTTATAAGCAAGGACCCCAAGATCGGCAGTATATTCTGATAGAACATGAACACTCACCAATGTCCTGCAAGGTCTTCACTGCATCTCTCACTGCTCCTTGGTCTGGGGAGTCCAGCACCTGGGAAAGAAATTCCACGGCCTACCAGACAAAAGAACGTACAGAAATGAGTATTTCAATCACAGGCTTCTTCGACATAACTTCTGCAAAGTTATGAAAATAACAGAACTAATGCAAATTCCTCCCTCTGCTGTGTCACAGCTCCAATCCACATACCTTACTCTGCGGACTATGGATCTTAGCCTGAACCACGAGGCTCTCCAGAGGGGTCCTCAAAATCTCAGGGACTGGAAAAGTGGTCATTTGTCCCAGCTGCTGTCGGGGAAACAAGTGATAGGAGTGGCCAGGCTGGCATCGGCCTGCCCTGCCTCGCCGCTGAGTGACGTTGGAGCGCGAGATCCATACTGTATCCAGACAAGAGACCTAAACCCAGAACATTTCAAAATATTAATATAAAATGATAAAAACAGGAAGAGAAAAAACAATTTAAAATAACACGTGGGGAAGGATTAAAGGAGGATAATATAGGTTTTTTTTGGTCGCCTAGTTTAGATAAAGGAGTATCTCACCTTCGTATGGGGGTCATAGCGCTGCTCTTTTTGCGAGCCAGTGTCCACAACATGCACAATGTCGTCGATGGTGATGGAAGTTTCTGCTATGTTGGTTGCCAAGACTATTTTGCGTTGGCCGTCCGGGGGGCGCTGGAACACAGCCTGCTGATCAGCCACAGACATACTGGAGTGCACTGTGAGAAAAAGAGAGCAGAGGAAAAAAAAATGGCTACTCTAGTTTAGAGCCTTTTATTTTCCATTTTCCTGTGCGTGCATGAGTGTACTGGGCTCTAACCTAGAATATTCAACTTGAGTCTTAGTTTCAGCGACACATGCAGCACTGAAAGTGAAAGTGACAACCCGTCTCATTGCGAGGTCACAGCACAGCAAGCGTGAACCACAACGAAATTGGACCTCTGCTTTTAACCCATGCACAAAAGCACCGTGCAGCAGTGGGCAGCTATTGAAAGCGCCCGGGGAGCAGTGACGGGGACGGTACCTTGCTCAGGGGTAACCCACAATCTTCCGATGCGGGGCTCAACTCCCTAACCACTAGGCCACCGCTGACGCAAATGAAAACTGTCTGGGTCAGTATAGCAATTCTTGTTTAATGCATAATAATGTCCCAAGTCTAATCGTGTCCCCTTAGTGTTTCCCAGCTAGTTTTTTCTCGTACCACTCATAACCAGACTTCCACCAAAATCCTTACTCTGTTTAAATTATTACGAAGAATACAGTAAACCTCTGAAAGCCCCTTGACGCTGATGCCTCAGAGATCAAGAGAAAATATCCACTTTTTCAAATAAGGGGTGAGGAGGTAGGTGTCGGTCTATTGTTTTAAATCTTCTTACATGGTAAGATCATCTGGGAGCCTGACAGAAATGACTGCCTCTCCTCCAGGTTCTGCTGAACAGCCTTTATGTCTTGCCAGCCTGGTAGAAAACACAGTATTGCACCTGCCGGCCAGAAATGACAAAAAGAGGTAAGCGGTGAGGGGTAGCTTATGTTCTGCTGCTGTGAATGTAATTATGTGAGAGAGAGAGAGAGCAAGTGCGAGAGAGGGAGGGAGAGAGAGAAAGGGCAGGAGAGCGAGAACAGAGCGAAGGCGGGAGTGAGAGATGGATGAAGAGAGAGACTGTAAGAGGGATTGTGTGAGGTCGTTCTCACCGGACTCCCCACGTCTGTGAATGTGGTCGATCACATTAGCCACCAAATCCAGGTCAGGAGTTGCATCGTCCTGTTCCTTCTTGAAGGACAAAATATTGAGTTTTCAGATTCCACCAAAACTACAAAAGCAACAAACATTCCAGCATTTTCCCCGCAATCCTTCAGAAAGTTTGACTTTTTAAAAACAGTTGAGGCAGGTTGTGATGGACAGCTGGACTTCCAGTAGCAGAGAGGTCAGTTAGAGAAAAAGCAATCTAGTCATGAAGGTCATGGATTCAAGCATCACGTGGATCTTTACTTTGTGCTCCTCCATCATGTAGAATTAAGCTTTTAAATGCATAAACTTTATCACCTGTGTCAGTATTAACACCTCACCTGTCTGTCCCTCTGCTCCCTGGCTACCACCCCTGGCTGTCTCCCCATTTCCTTCAGCACATCCTCCAGGTATCTCTCCTTCACAGGGTACATAAAGCCCGGCACATGCACCACGGGGCAGGTGTTGAAGTATTGGGCCAGGCGCTGTGTGTCCCCTGTGGCGCTCATTAGCACCACGCGCAACTCTGGGTTCTCTCTCAGAGCGCAGCGCAGCAGAGCCAGCAGCAGGTCCGTGTTCACGTCCCGCTCGTGCACCTCGTCCACCAGCACGTGACTGACCCCCTGAAGAGAGGGGTTGGACTGCAGCTTCTTCAGGAGAACGCCTACCGTGAGGAAGAGGAGAGCACCGCCACTGCGCTCTGGCGGCCTGGACTCCAGACGCACCTGCAGGACAGAGAAAACCACAACTCTGTGGAATCTGAAACTTAATCACACTGATGTGATCAATATGGAAAATGATCAGTGGTGGAAGATCTAGAAAACTTTGTTATGTTATGCACAATAAAGCATCATACATTAATGCTACTATTGCAGCTTGTGTGTTCTATCGTTCTTCTAACTCCAAACTGGAGAACAAGGTGGAACGTTTCGGACCTGGTAGCCGACGCTGCGTCGGAGGGCTGGGCCCATTTCCTGGGCGACACGCTGAGCCACTGAAACAGCGCTGATCCTACGTGGCTGAGTGACCAGGATGTTGCAGTGGGCACCGTCCCCGTTTCTCACGCGTCCCTCTAATAAGAATCGCGGTATACGCGTGGTCTTCCCGCAACCCGTTTCCCCGGCGACCACCAGCACCCGCGAGGATTCGACTGCCTCCACCAGCCGCTCCTTGTGAGAGTCCACAGGGAGCTCCGCCCCCCTTGCCGGCCCCGCCCTCTCCCACTGATTTAGAAGGCTGGTATTCAGAAGCTCCACCTCTTCTGGGCTGAGGGTACGATAGGGCCTGCCAGTGATCGCATCTGGGATAAAATCTTCATCCTCCTCGTCCTCCGTCTCAGCTAGTGAAGAAGACTGGTGCTGCTCTGCATGCTCTTCCTCTTTGTCCCACAGCTTCTGCATCTCTGCTTCCAGCGGATACTGACCACAAAAACAAGAGTCCACCCGGAAATCATAGACATATCAAGACATACAAACATGAAGAACATTTTTTTTTTAAGCTCAGACTTTGTGTGATAACATAAAATGTGCAGTTTTTGTACCCCCCCCCCCCCCACCCACTGTAATGAACAAACATTAGCAACTTTCAATGTTGGAGAAGGTAAAAAATAGGTTTTATTTTCAATTATATTTTTAAATTAGGTAAAACAAAATGTAATCCAACGAAGAGGTTTGTGCATAATTTAAGGTTGTATTTAGGTTTACTGATCTGTCTGGGGCTTTTCGCCCCATGAGTGCTGGGATGTTTTTTGGTTCCCCATCAGTTTTCTTTCACACCGAGTGATGAGTCTCCGCAGTGCTCCCTCTCACTGAACTGTAACGTTATGATTTTGGTATTTCATTTTTGTTTTTTGCCATCCTGTTGCAATGATTTCTGTTTGTGGCATTAAAGCTGTCAATTTTGATCATGGTCATGTTACATCATCCCGGTCAAAAAGGTTATTTCACATCCAACCACTAGGAGGCACACCTGAGTGAGGTAATCCCTTATCCTGCTTTGAAGGTCTTCCGTCATCTCGATCCTGCAAGGTCTCCTCTCCCGCTCTCCTGCCTCCCGCACCTTCTCCTCATGGTACTTGGCATGAGTGAGAGGCTTATTCTGTTCATCCAGCAAATTCAGCTCCTTAATACCAAAAAGACGAGTCATCAAATAAACATTACATAAACATTTTTCTACCAGATCTTAAACCACAGCACATTTTTAATCATTAAAACAGAAAGTGAAAATGCCACAGACCTTAAGTTTGAGGCAGGCGAGGGCGGCGGCTCGCGTTTCGGCCTCGAATCGCCGGCGGCCGAGAGCCGTGAAGGTCATTTCTTCAGGCCAGCGCAGAGAGAGCTTACACTCTTTCACCTTCCCCCCCCACGTCCTGTAGTCCAGCAGCTCCTGAGGACCAGGAAGGAAGAGAACGTAAGTGACTTCATTGCAACAGGCTTAAATCATGCATTTTTAACTACACCTGCAGAACGATTACATAAAAAATGTTAAAAAAGGAGTTTAAAAATGCAGTTTGCACATTTTGACCCTAATGTTCTTAAATCTACAAAAATGAGCATCACAGAGCTACAGCAGACATTGTGAAACTGGGACACTCATCAGGAAGAAAAAAAAAAAAAAAAAAACATTGGAAAGTTTATTTCAGATAACGAAATAATCCATCAAGTTTTTCACAACTGTTAGGATCCGTTTATATTTTTTATTTTGCTGAGCAAATTTAAGCAAAGTGCTGTGTGTTGGCTAATCATGTAGAATAAGGGAAACTATATAAAGTTTTCTTTTTTGATTAGTTTTTTGAATAATCTGCTTTCTGAATGTTGATGCAGGACTTACGTTGACTCTATTAGAAGACGTGGCCGCTTGAATAACCTGCACCAGAAGTGCTTTTGGCTTTGAGAAGATGGCAAGAGCCTCAGAGACCTTGGGATCCTCCTCCATCCTTCTTGAAGAGACATAAAAAAGTGAAGACACGGGAAAAACCCGAATCTGATCTCATTGCGACTGAGTGAGCGGCGACCCTACTTTTGATATCCTTGCACCTGCGTCCTGCTCTTCAGAGTTCGGGACGGCTGCAGTCTATCGCGTGCAAACACGTTTTCTTCATCCTCGTAAAAAGACGACTGCCAGCCAGGCTGCCTAGCCTGCCTCCTCCTGGGCAGCTGGTTCCCAGGACCAAGCACTCCCAGCTCCTATTTACACAGCGCCCAAAGAAAGAAACTGAAACTGAAAAATTCTGCAGATTTAGTGGCGGCAAAAAGCACATGCGTGTTTTAAATGGCCATTTCCAGTGCACAGTTATTACGTTACGAGTCACATCGGCTCTTCCACGCTTGTCAGTCGAGTTTCAAGGGTTTACTGCCATTCGTGAGAAAAAAAAAATTCCGGAAAAAAAAAAATAAAAAAAGGGGAAAGATCAAAACAACTCCCTAAAAGAAATCATTAAAATAAAATGTAAATATGCACTTTAGGAATTCGAGTGGTAGAGAAGCACAAATGTAGTTTACACTATGAACATGGGGAATTGGGAGTTTTTTAAATCTGAAAGTGAAAGTGACTATTCCTGTCATTGTGACCACAGCACACAGTGAGACAATGAAATTAGTTGACCTCTGCATTTACCCTTACACCGTGCAGCAGGGTGCAGCTATTTAAAGCATCCGGGGAGCAGTGATGGGGACGTTACCTCGCTCAAGGGTATCTCGAGGCTCTGGGATTCGAAGATCAAAAGATCTTGGGGTCCTGTCCGTAAACATTGGGCCACCTCTCCCATGGCTATGGCATCTCACACTCAGTGGCATGAAGACAGATATAGTTATGGGACAACAGCTTCTCTAATAAAAAGAAATCTGTCGTAAAATGAAACGAGCTTAAACGAGCTCCTTTTAAGAGCTCACCTGCATGTGCATCTTGGCTGAAACACATCTAGAGAGCTGCGATAAAAGGCAGAATTCAGCCCAATTACATTTTACATTTAAGTGACTTACAGGTCCTAATTACAGGGACAGTCCCCCTGGAGACACTCAGGGTTAAGGGTCTTGCTCAAGGACCCAATGGTGGGAGTGCCAGAGGTGGGATTTGAACCGGGAACCTCTGAATCCATAGGTAAGTACCCTACCACTAGACTACCACCACCAATTAGCTATCAATTAACTATAAACAACAATTATCTCGGTGTAACCGAGCTTCAACTCCACAGGTTTCCCCATCAAGCCTGACAAGTAGGTAATGATGGATTCTGGGCTAAAAGAAACTGCTAAACGGTTTCAAGACTCAAGAACTTTGTCACAAACAGTTACACAAGTACAGCCTCCATATACGATTTCGAAAAAGCGATGAAGGCTGTACACTGATTATATCTGGGGACGTATCCATTCATTCAGGAACGACTGTGAACATGAAGTACGATAGCATGCCTATTGTGAAGGAAATGCCAGAAAAGAGTATAAGAAAAGAACGGAGTTCACTAAAGATGAAGCAAAGGTGGAGAAGCTGAAGATGGTCAACTTTCACTCCACATCCCCTCAGTGCGTGTCAGTAAGAGAAATTTTATTTGGATCTGAATCTGATGGACAGGTGCTGCTTCTACGGTCTTTCCAACATCATCATCATCTTCTTTCGGCTGCTCCCGTTTAGGGGTCGCCACAGCGGATCAACCGTGTCCATTTATTCCGGTCCTCTGCATCTTCCTTCTTCAAAGCGACCGCCAGCATGTCCTCTCTCTCCACGTCCATAATCCTCCTCTTTGGTCTTCCTCTTCTTCTCTTTCCCCATAATCCCCATCTCTCCTCTGGACATGTCCAAACCAACACAGCCTTGCTTCTCTGACTTTGTCTCAAAAACGTCCAACCCGAGCTGCTCTAATATACTCATTTCTAATCCTGTCCATCCATGGAATGGTACTGGAATCTACTGGTATATAATAAATGATAAGTATGTTAGAAATGATATAATTACATCCATTGATACATGGTGAAAAGTGAATCAGCAGTCACTTCTTAAACCCAACAGGTTTCATGATGGAGATTTTCAGCACCTCTGTATTTTGGGAAAAACAAATGGATGCCAGACATCAGTGATTTTTTTTTTAGATTACAGTGGGTTCAAAGTATTTGCCAAATTTCTAAAACAGTCAACCTGCACAATTCCTATTTTTCCAGGAAGCTCAATTTTTCATTTTCTGCAATTTATCCATTTTAAAATGTACTTCTCTGCATTTAACTCACAAACCATGCAGGGCTGTCACCTGGGGAGCAGTGATGGGAACGGTACATCATGGCTGCCAACTGGTTTGGGATTCAAATCCACGAACAACAGATCTAGTCCCCTCTAGGCCTCTGCTGCCTTTTATGAATGAAGTCCTGATAACACGGTCAGTCATATTTTTTTTGCACTTTTGGTCGACCAGTTAGATTTTGTACCACAAAGACGACAAGCATGTTCCGATATCTTAATCGCGGGTCAGAAGCAGGGTCGCTACTCACTCGGAGTCTATGGCAGGCAGCTGCAGCAGCACGTCGCTCGGCTTCCGCTTTCCGAGAGCCGAAGCCCTCCACCTCAATCCTCTGAGGCCAAAGCAGCGTCACCTTCGCCCTCTACGACAAATAAGCAGAATTAAAAAAAACATCGGTTTTAATGGCATCTTAAAGTCATCTGGGCACACCCATGTGTCTGGGGAACAGTGACAGGGACAGTACCTAGTTCAAGAGTACCTCAGGGCAACCTACTGGTGTGGGATTTGAAACCCACGACCTTCTGATCCTGGGGCCGTCTCCCTAACCACTAGGCGACCACTGGCCCCACAAATCCAGTACCTTCACATTAGCATTCAAGTTTATACAGGTTGGAGTTTATGTGCAGAAAAAAATGATGACCTGGTCAAAATACAAGATTTACAAGGTGTAGATTTAAAATACACCCCATACTACGGTCTTCCGATCTAACCTTTCCACTTGTTTTTGTATAGCACGTCCATCTACAATTACATCTTCAAGACATTTGAGCAGTCTCTGCGATGAAATCGAAAATGTAAAAAATAATTTGGAAAAAGTCCTTGAGTGTATACACATATGCGCACACAATTTAAAAAAAGACACCAAGACAGCTCAGGGTTTGTCCCCCCCTGCAGAAGCTTCTGCACTTCTTCTAGAAAGCCTTTACAGAAGATCAAGTATAAATGAGATCAGTTTCTACAAAGTCCAGTTCAGACCCCTTCAGCTGAGGCACTGGGCACTGTGACCTTAGTCCAGGGGTGACCAACTGCTGTCCTGTCCTGTCCTGGAGGGTGTCCTGCACAGACTTCCTGCTCAAATACACCCATTTCAGCTCAGCTGATAATCGGCAGGTTTAGTGAGTTTGAAGGAGGCCCAAACTAAACTGTGCAGGACACAATTTACATACAAGTCGTTGTATGTATTATTTGGATCTTCTCACACTCATCGGAGGACAGGAGACACGTTAACTTTGCAGAAGATTGTTGTACCTTGACCTCCCCATCGGTGCAGCTGTACTGAAGGTACCGAGACACATCCGAACTGCCCAGTGATCTGGACAGGGTGGAGTACAGGAGATTCTTGGGCTGAGGAAACTCCATGAGGACGTCGGAGTGACCTGGTGAACAAACACGGCGATAAAGTAAACAGAATGCAGTGAAAGTGAAAGTGACTGACAACACAGCACATAATAAAACACAACAAAATTCATGCGCTGATTTTCAGCCACACACACCGTGCAGCAGGGGGCAGCTGTTAAAGCACCCGGGGAGCAGTGATGGGGGCGGTACCTTACTCAAGGGTACCTCAGAGCAACCTAATGGTCTGGGATTCGAACCCATGACCTTCTGAAATATATGTTTTTCAGGGGAACAAAAGGCAAGTTAACATACAAATATTAATATTTTATACCTGGATGTCTCTCATTCTTTCTCTCTCTCTCACACACACACACACACACACACACACACACACACAGAGAACAGTGGACCTGCAGGTATGTCTCTATGAGTGTGTGTGTCATCCAGGTCACCTGAACTGTCTGGTGGTCTGTGAGAGAGAGAGAGCGAGAGAGAGAGAGAGAGAGAGAGTGTGTGTGTGTGTGTGTGTGTGTGTGTGTGTACCTGTCTCCTCTTCGCGGTCGTCAGCCCGGGTAGTGTATCTTCTGACCCAGCCCGAGCTGGACCCGATCCGGATCCAGGGATCTGAAGTGCGAGATGCAAGTTTACACACCGCCCGGACACACATGACTCCAGCACTGCGCGCCGCCATATTTAACACGCATGCGCACATTCACCTCTCACTGCTGCTACCTAGCGGGGAAACTCAATAATTACAGCGCCGCTCTGCGCCAACAGGCCTTCAGCAGTTTCACTCTTAGCATCAGACCTTTGGTTAAAAACTCCAGATAAGTCATCATTAAGACAAAATTTAAAAACATGTTGAAAAATGTTTTATCATATTAAGTCCATTTTCATCATTCAAAGTTCATGATTATTATTCAAAAAGCTATATTTTGGACATAAAAGTTTTTGAGATCAATCTGCCAGTCACTGAACTCTTAAAAGTCGTTATTTTATTAGTTTATTTATTAAGTTATAATTTTGTAAAATGTCATTTTTATTAAAGGAAAAGTATATTGTGGACATAATTCATGTTATTGTTTATCTTTCTTATTCACTTAACACTGAACAGGTTTCCTTCAGTGTGGAGAACAGCTCCCCCTGTCGGTGACTCTGCGCCAATGCGTCTGCAAAGAGAAGTAAACTGACCTGACCTCAGGCCCTTCACAACAGCATGCTTCATACACAGGTCTTCATGCTTTATACCCAGGTCTTCATGCTTCATACACTGGTCTTCATGCTTCATACACAGGTCTTCCTGCTTTATACACAGGTCTTCATGCTTTATACACAGGTCTTCATGCTTTATACACAGGTCTTCATGCTTTATACCCAGGTCTTCATACTTTATACCCAGGTCTTCATGCTTTATACACAGGTCTTCATGCTTTATACTCTGGTCTTCATGCACACACACATTCCTGCATATTATTGTGGGAACAAAGAGGCAGCGAGTCAGGCTGTGTTGAAGATCAGTGGTCAAACCAAATATTTACTTTGCACCTCTGCAGCAAATCTCCCTATCGTTTCATTTTCCTACAGATTATAAAGAAATGTGGGGTTTCTCCAGATTTTCATTGTACTGTAGGTGATCTTGATCCTGAGGTCACATGTTTTCTTTGGGTTCCTGACGGATCAGCCTGACGTCTCCTTTGTGCAGGTGTGAATTCAGCACAGTGCACAGTTCAACATCTCTCTCATGCTGTGAAAGCAAACCAGTGCTTGCAGTTTTAGACCATCTGGTTTAAAGATCAGATAAGCAGCAAAAATCACATGTTATTTTCAGACCTCTCTCTCCTCTTATTTTTAGTTTTGCTGCAAACGTTTCTCCCAGCGTACGTGTCCGACACTCGGACCTCTGATCTGGATCCCAGCGCAGGTCACGAGTGCTGGTGTCAGAGCCACAGATATCCTGCAGCCTAGATATGAGCAGCTTGGACAGCAGAAATCAAAGAAAATGAAACGAAGCAGTCAGGGGACAGGAAAGGACATGCTGACACATAGAGCTTGTCTTTCCAACTAAGGGTGGTGGACAGTTGACACAGACATATATAAATATGGACGAACAAACTCCTGCTGATTTTATCTGCTGATTTTTCCTTTGTTCAATTTTGTTCAACTCCAAACCAGGAGATTATATGTATTTTTAGCCAAAAATGCAATTAAGACTAATAATGTTTGGCATTTTCGCAAAAAACTAAACAAAAACGAATTCACAAAAAGCTTGTGATGGCAAAATGACAAAATACACCAAAGAGAATAGATATGTTTTAATTAGGATTTCTTGCATAATCTTTACATCATGGTAATTACTGGACAAGACAACAAAACCAGATGCCAATTGATTGAACCTCATCAGAAAAAGTAAACTCACTGAAGTTACTAGGTCAACGAAGACCAAACAGAGCATTTAAGTGAAAATCTGTTGATGATCAGTTTAATATGTAGTGGCAAAACCATCAATGAAGCAGCTTATGTTTCGTAGAAAACCCTTATAAATGGAGGGAGGTCAAAGATTAGAAGGTTTCCAGGTGAAGAAGTTGATCCCACGCAGTTCTTCAGGGAGGTAATCTTGGTCCACCGGTCCATTGAATGATGGGTTGTATTTGTAGCCTTTAGCGTAGCCTAGTTCCTTCATTAGCTTGGTGGGGGCGTTGCGTAGGTGAAGGGGTACTGGAGGTAATGGACCTTTGTGGTTCCTCAGACAGGCTTTTACATTGCCATACGCCTTATACACCTCTATTGACTTCGGAGCTCTGGACAGGTAGATCACACATTGGGCTAAGATCACCTAGACGTGGACGGATAAAAAAACAAACAGACATTTCATTCCATTGTACGTCATTGTTTCCACTGTGAGGCCAGTGGTGACCATTAGAGATGGATTAGGTTTACATCACAGCTGCTAATCTGAACTGATCACCATCTGGGCAAAGGTGGCCAAGGTGTGCGTTTGTGAATGGGTGAAATGCAGAGGTCCAATTTCATTGTGGATCACCGTGTGCTGTGCTGTGTGTACTCACAACGGCAATAGTCACTTTCACTTCACTTTCATCTGTACACTTTAATGTTTGCATTTTTTATTATTATTTCACTTCAAGTGGCATTTAAAGTTATTGTAAAACTCATTGATTTGGATAAAAAAGTCTGCTTAATGAATAAAGGAATACATGTAAACTCATTGGCTTGCTGTCCAACTGTGAAACGGCCAAAAGCAGCCAAGATGCATGAAGGAGTAGACGTGCACGTTCAGACTCGTTTTAAGAACTCATTTAAGATGAAAGTAAAACAAAAAATCTGTCAGCAGAGGGAAATCTGTTTCATGACGAATCAGTAAAGGAGGCTGGTGAGTAAATGACCTGATATTAACACTACAGTCAGGAAAATATAAAAAAAAGTGAAAGTGACTACCCCTTTTCACTGTGACCCCCTTTAACATGCTCCTCTTGGACCAGGATGTGCTGAGGCTTCTGGGTGTTTGTTCTGCTGACCATTGCTCAAGGGTACCTCATGGCAACCTACTGGTGAGGGAATCGAACCCAAAATCTTCCGATCCAGGCCAACTCCCTAACCACTAGACCAATATATAATATTGCCCGAGGAATATATGAAACACAGCACAGTGAACCACACCGAAATACGTCTGCTTTTCACCCAAACACACCAGGCAGCAGGGGGCAGCTACAGTGGAACCTCTGGTCACGACCATAATTCGTTCCAAAACTCTGGACGCGACCCGTTTTGGACGCGGGCCGAACATAATTTCCTCATAAGACTGTATGGAAATATGATTAATCCGTTCCAGACCATACAAAGTGGAAGTAACAACTTTTTTTAAGCACAAAAAAGTCGCACCCCTGATTTAGCATTGAAATTTGGTCCAAAATGTATTTTTGAGTGATATCTTGACATTTGAGATTTTGGATTACATGTAAGTGAAAAAAGTGAAAGTGACAACCCTTGTCATTGCGAGGTCACAGCACTGCACACCATGAACCACAAGGAAATTGGACCTCTGCTTTTAACCCATGCACACAAACACCGTGCAGCAGTGGGCAGCTATTGAAAGCGCCCGGGGAGCAGTGACGGGGATGGTACCTTGCTCAAGGGTACCTTAGGGCAACCTACTTGTGAGGGGATCGAACCCACAATCTTCCGATGCGGGGCAACTCTCTCACCACTAGGCCACCGCTGCCCCGGTGTAGGCAAACATGCTAATATGTGTACGTATGCATGTCACATAACACTGGGATTTACGGTAAAATGTATAGAGTTGCTACGTACATGTTCACCGGTTTAGGTTTAAAATGGCAGCATGTGAATTTCCTGGAAGTGTCAATCACTGAAGAAATTCCCTGAGTATAGGTCGCACATTAATTCCCCGTGTAGAGGTCGCACCCCCATTTTTATAGTGGATTTTGGTACAAATTTGTGTGACTTATACACGAGAAAATACGGTAATTATACCATTGAATACATAGTGTAATAGTGAACTAAATGTAAAAACAATGAAAGAAAACTTTGAACAACAGAGAAAACTAACATTGCAAGAGTCCGTGCTAGACCAAGTTCAAGCTAGACCCTTATGAACCATTCGCTAATAAACCCTTTGAGTTTTAAGAACTATATCATTAGAAGCTATAATTACAATATCTCATTGAATTTAGTGATAATTAAGGTTTCTATCTTAATTAGGCTTCCTGCTGCAATTTTTTTCCATTATATATGTATTATATATTATATATTTTTTTTCCAGTATAATGTATTAATGACTGAATTCTGTGAAAGCTGCTGTCTATGAACGCATGAAAAGCGCTCTAGAAATAATAACTACTACCGTATATGGAAGTTCAACCAACACCTAGTGATGCAGGTGAACATACCTCACACTCTGGCATGCCGATAAAGTGGCAGGCCTGGAAAGCAGCTACAGACTGAGGAAGAGCTGCTGGATCAGCCAAACCTTAAAAGAGAGCAAAACACGTTTTTTCCAAAGTTCAGATGTAAACAAAGTCATGCAGAGTAAACTTGGTTGCAGCACTACAGCTCCCTCGTAGGAAGGTAACACATCAAATGAGTATGAGCATGATGCCTGATGATATTGTGTTACTACATAAATGGCTGTACTTGTGTTGCAGACATCACAACCCTGCTGCTATCACTGTAAATTAATCAAAGTTTTTCTAATATAAGGTATTTCACATTTCACCACTCACTTTTTTAACATCTCAGCTTAATTATAAGCTGTTAATTATACTGTTTTTATCATTTAGTAACGCTGATATTCTGAATTTTCAAAGGCTTTTCATAGAAAATCAGGAAAAAAAAACATAATGGCAAACATCTTTATAGGAAAAGGGTCCGATCTTATTACATCCTTCAAAATGCATCCACCTGACTGCAGAAAGAAACACACTCATCATGGCAAACCTCAGGAAATTCACCATTTCTTCAAATCTGAATACATCAGTGACTCACCCACATCCTCGCTGGCGAATCGGACCAGTCTGCGAGCCACGTACAGCGGGTCCTCACCTCCCTCCAACATCCGTCCCAGCCAATAGAGGGCAGCGTTCTCGTCAGAGCCCCGCATAGACTTGTGCAGCGCCGAGATACAGTTGTAGTGTTCCTCACCTACGACACCAATATTGAGAGGAAAGCAAAATGAACACTTCAACAACACTGCCATCAGCAATGTACAATTACAATGAATAATAAATAGTACAAATTCTTTAGTGTTTTTATTTTTTTTCCCCCAGTAATTTTTTATAGAACGATTTGACACAATATTTAAAAAATGTCATAAAAAAATACATTTGTATTTTATTCCATATACAAAATGATTTAATTTTAATATAAATTCCACATAAAATATATAGATGAGATATATTCTAGATACAGATAAAATAAACAAATTCTAAATAAATAGTAAATATAATAAACTGATATACTGAACATCACTCCAAATATATTTCAATAATCTGATCATGATTCCTAACACTGAATACAAACTATACAAACTTGCTATATTTAAATATTTAACCAGTTTCACTGGAGAGCAGCTATGTTTTGAAACCTTAGTGGTTTGTTAAAAATCTATTTTAATAATAATAATAATAATAATAATAATAATAAAAACTAATTGGTTAAATTTGACTGCTTATTTGCCATTTATTTATTTTTTGGTGATTGTTCTTGCCTGAAAAACTGACATTTTTAACCATAACCATCTTTTTTGATAAAAGTTGATGTCAGCCATCAATGGTTGCAAGTGTTCTCATACGTGTTACACTAAATCAGAACTGATGACATCGGATTATTGAGTGAGGCACACAATCCACCTTATGTAACGAGTCATCCTTGCTTGAGCCCTGGCCTCGTGTAATCTGCCAATGAACACACAGTCTGAACTGTGGAATGCAGCAGCTGTTATATGGGAGGGTGACATAAGGACTGCTGAGTGTAATCCATCTAAAACACTAAACACCATTCCTCTACTACCTTTAAAACAAATCCTCTGAAGGTTGTGCCTGTTTAACCTGTGCTCCTCCATCACTCTTACCGTGAAACCATGCAGTGACTTATGTTCTACAAACCTGCAGAGCGGGATTGGACAACTAACATACTTCTGGCTGGTTTGAGGGCAAAGAAAGGCATGTTAGATGCACAAACTCATCTCTGCAAAGTAGATTTCCAGGCTGAGGTTTGGTAATAACTGTGTATAATGGGAGAGACAGAGCACATGAAGGTAGTTTGTGAACGTTAGCTGTGATTGATGAACTGAGCAGGGAAATATGAACATTTTTGGTCAAAAATAAAACCAAATCATGCTTTTCATTTGAAAAAGTTGTATACGGTTACATTTATTTATACATTTTTAGCCATCTCTCAAAGTGACATTCACTTAGCGGTCCTTACTAATATCATGCAGACAGTAGTCGAGCTTTGCCACGATAATGAAACCTTACTAATAATTTTACAACGGAAAAATAACACAAACGTGCTGATCAGCAGGGTTTGAATAAGTGCATTGCTTCTGCACGATTAGTAATTCGTGTATATATACAGTGCTGTGCAAAAGGTTTAGGCAGGTGTGGAAAAAATGCTGTAAACAAAGGATGCTTTCAGAAATAGAAATAGTGGTGGTTATTTTCATCAATTTACAAAATGCAAAGTGAGCAAACAAAAGAAAAATCTAATTCAGATCAATATCTGGTGTTTCTACCATTTGCCTTCAAAGCAGCATCAGTTCTTCTGGCCCCACAGAGCCCTGATCTCAACATCATCCAGTGTATCTGGATCAAATGAAGAGACAGAAGGATCTGAGGAAGCTACAGCCACAGAAGATCTGTGGTCAGTTCTCCAAGATGTCTGGAACGACCGACCAGCCGAGTTCCTTCAAAAACTGTGTGCAAGTGTACCTAGAAGAATTGATGCTGTTTCGAAGGCAAAGGGTGGTCACACCAAATATTGATTTGATTGAGATTTCTCTTTTGTTCATTCACTGCATTTTGCTGATTGATGAAAATAAATGATTAACACTTCCCTTTCTGAAAGCGTTCTTTGTTTACAGCATTTTTTCCACACCTGCCTAAAACTTTTGCACAGTACTGTACATCTATATTTAGTTTTATTGTTTGCTCTGAGCTCTCTGAATGAATTGAAATAGTTTGCACTTGCCTGCTTTGTCATACAGGATATGTGATCTCTGCAGGCCCTCTTTAACATGCTCCTCTTGGACCAGGATGTGCTGAGGCTTCTGGGTGTTTGTTCTGCTGGCCTTTGCCACACACGCCTGCACGGCCAGCTGCAGCCCGTTGAGCCCTGCACGAGCGTCTCCGTCACACAGGTGAGCGATGGTGTCCAGAGCTTTCTGCTCAATATACACCCGAGTCCTGCAGACAGAAAAACTCGGTAACTCAATAACAGATGCGTCTACACATCCTAACCTGTACAACGCTTAAAAGTTCTCTCTCTACCGTCTTTCTGGGCTCTTCTCGCTACAGCTGTCCACATGGTGGCCCTGAATCAGTTCCTGAAGCAAATACACAGTGACGTAAAGTTTTAAATGGAAACCTTTTTCAGCGGCCTGTGGTTCGGCTCATGGTGAATGACAGGAGCTACTGATTCACAATAACAGACATTTTAATCTGTGTTGAGCTACAGCTCCCACCACAGTGGATTATCCATTTCCATTTCTTCCTGTCCTCTGCATCTTCCTCCTTCAAACCAACCACATGCATGTCCTCTCTCGTTATATCCATAAAGCTCCTCTTTGGTCTTCCTCTTTTCCTCTTTCCAGGCAGCAATTCAGGATTAAGGGTCTTGCTCAGGAACCCAATGGTGATAGTGCTACAGGTGGTATTCGAAACTGCAACCTCTTGATCCATAGGTCTGTAGACAAGTACCCTACCCTACTAGTCTCTCTTCAATGTGTCCAGCTACAGAACAATGATTAAATGAGACACTGGATTATAATCTAGAACGTTGTTAGATTGTTGCTTTAAGGTTTTTTTTATAAAGTGGCAGCTGGTTAAAGAAGAGAAATCAAATTTTGAAAAATGTGGGAGGTGGCTAAACCCTGCTTTTCCCACTCATGCATTTATGGCTGAAGCGTCCTCGGGAAAGGCACTCAACCACATTACTGTCCCCCTGCACCTGCTCCTGGTTTGTGTTCACTACCAGGATTGTATAGGAGGGTTTAAATGCAGAGGACAAATGACAGGAGTCCCATCAAGGTTGCCATGAAATGATGACTAAGACAAAATGTTACAGCCATGGGATTGTGACAGAGGAGAAGCTGAACACCAAGATGAAATGTGAAAATGGTTTTTCATTACCTACTAAAATCTGTGCTATAGTCACTACTGAGCGCACTTACTTTTTCCATGAACCACTTAGTAAAACACAATCCAGAGCTGTAACAGCCCAAAAGTCACCAGCTCTAATCTGGTTTCTCAACTCTGAGCACACTCTGCTTTCTTCAATTTCACTAAGGCAGCAGTGAACACCCCATCCAGATTTACACTCTGTGTTCAAGGAGGCTCAGACTTCATCACCTGCTTACCCACTGACTCTGCAGAGGACCTGCCAAGACACGGCTCTGGGGTGCAGGCCAGCTCCTTTTCACCTTTTTATCACCTTTTTGCTCATATTACAGCTTACGCTGAGAAGGCCATGGAGTGGACCATAGCAGAAAGGATATTTGCCAAAGATATTGCTCAGATGGATACTGAATAAATGCTTAGCTGAGATTGTTTTTTAAGGACAGATTAAGACAGGTGTCACATACGGGTTAAGACAGGTTCCACTGTGGCAGCTGGAAGCTTGCATTAACTTTAACTAGAACCATATTATTTGACAGATTGATGTCCAGCAGAACAGTAAAGCTAAAAAAAGTGGTTGACTCGAAATGCCGTTCTGTGATAATCACTGGGCTCCCTGAAAGGAGGTCAAGTGCTTGAGTCTTTCAAAAATTCACTGCATACAAGGAGTAAAGCTCCGATATATAATTAAAGACCTTGCTTTCACCATCTACAAACACTAATGGGCTGATAATTTTCTTTTTTCTTTACAGTTTTTTCGGTTCAGCTGGGACATTTTGAAGACAGTGTTAGAAAAGCAAGGTTGCCTTGGTTTGGACATTGGACACAGGAGAGATGAGGATTATATTGGGAGAAGGATGTTGAATATGCAGCTGCCAGGAAAGAGAAGAGGAAGACCAAAGAGAAGGTTTATGGACATGGTGAGAGAGGACATGCAGCTGGTCGGTTTGAAGGAGGAAGATACAGAGGACAGGAAGAAATGGAAATGAATGATCTGCTATGGCGACCCCTAAATGTGAGCAGCTGAAAGAGAAAGAAAAAGAAAAGAAAAAGCAACATAGGGGTTTTCCACCTCTTTGAAGCTCGCTCCACCAGTGAAGAACATGTAGGCCACTTTACCACTATCACAATTTAGCCTGACAACGCTGAACAAGATTTAGGGTTAGTGGGCTGCTATCAGGTGTCTCTGGCCTGTGGGCCCACACAAGATAAGTGACATGTCTGTCCTCCACCAAAAACAACTCTGGGTGCTCAGCGGATTTCTCCTGAAATGGAGCCCCAGGTTGTGCTGGATTCCTTGGCACCACATGGGAGTATAGTGTTATTGTCGGGTCAGTTGGTTGTGAAAAGTGTCTCCTGAATCTTAAGTGATGTTCACACTGAGCTCTAAGTGGGTCAGAACTACACTAATGCACCAATGGTAAGAGGGTCAGGCGAACGGATAGACGAGAACACTGTTTACTTCTCAATAGCAGCAGGCGGCCATGTTGTACATCTGAAGAATTGTGAAGGACACTGTGTAAAGCTTTGCCTGTTCTCACAGCTCACATCAAGCTTTTGATTTGGCAAAGTTTGGAAAGTGATATAATTGTTGTTAATTGAGGTCTTATCTTGATGTATGATGACCAGACATTTTATTGATGACATACTTGAACTTATTGCTTTTTTTCCAATAAATAATTCTAGAAATAATTCACTTTTTGGCCAAAAGTAACCACCAGTGTTTCCAGTGGGCACAGAGCAAAAGGGGCATTAATTAGGCTTAATGTTGACAAATTTTGAAACCCTGAATATTAACCTCGGAAATCAGTTATGTTCCCAAAGCATGTGCTCTTATTACAGCCTCTGTTCGCTGCCATTCGCTAAAAGGAAATATAACCTTTATAAAACCTGAAGAGTCACGGTAAAGATTTACAACATGTGTTTGATCCAATCTGTAAATGAACACAGGCAGCCCGTTATTTACATTTACAGCATTTAGCATACGCTCTTATCCAGAGCGACTTACATGTCCTAATTGCAGGGACAGGGACCCAGGGAATTGCAGGGACCCAGTGGTGGTACTGCTAGAGGTGGGATTCGAACCGGGGACCTCTTGATCCAGAGGTCCGTAGGCAAGTACCCTACCACTAGACCACCGCCACCTGACCACCGTTATCAGAGTCAAAGTGCATTGTCTCATTATGAATCCACACTACATTGGTGAGCTTGGAGGGAACAGTAAACGCCACGAGGCTTTAAGCATTGGCTGCACAACGAACATAAGGCAAAGTGAGACAGGCAACACCCCGTAAAATTCAAAACCTAGTCTTTTTCATTCAAACGCATCACTTTGGGCTAGTAAACAGCGGGGAGTGTTTAAGTGTAACACTGATGACATGAAAAGAAATAAGCTTGGCTGCCCCAGTTGGCCTCACCAACCAGACAACATTCATGGCAATGCTTGGACATTGTTTATGACACCTTATCGACAAATCAGGGTGAAAAGTTGTTCTCTTAAACCTGATAGGGGCACACCACTTGCCAGAAAAGCTGGGTCAACTTTTATGAGGTCAAGTGGGCAAGACTTGATCGTCCAGTCTCTCATCGGTTGCTGTTCTAAAAGTAGCTGATATTAATTTTGCATCAAAAATCTGCCATCAGGGACTAAAAGCAAAAATATCTTCATGGGAAAACATGGTCTGAATATTGTCAGGCTGCTATTAGCTGTTATTTCACCTAAGTGGTGAACTTTAAACATTTTTTTGTGTATCCACTGAAGAGATTTTGCATACCGTAAAGGGAAAACGCAGAGCCAACCTCTGCAGATTTATTCGATGCAAGTGGCCACTAGTTATTAATGCCATAAAAATGAGAAATGTACCAAAAAACAAGAAATCACTACTACTGAAAGACTGCTGCTGTGCACTTGTGTCATACAAGCATCCACAGTAAGGGATATCCTGAATGATATGCCTTTTTAAATCATATTTAAATGGTGCAAAAGCTGATATTTGGATCTGATTGTACCATTGCCTGTTCTGCAATTACACTTCTTAAGGCTTTTGAGGCTCAGTGGCTGCATGAAAGACATTTTTAATTTCTGTTCAATAAGTGATCAATTGAGTTGTGAAAATGTCCTGCCTATAAATAAAATAAATTTAAATAATTGCACCATGTGAGCGTCAACAATATAGCCTATAAATTGCAATTGCATTATGTGCATTTTGTTTATGCTTCTTCATTTTTAAAGGATGCAGGAAGAGTGAATTTAAGACCCCATTAAATCCTGAAATTTACGATTCTGGGAAGAGCGCTACATCTCTCTTTATGGCTCCAGCCAACATTGCCCACAGCTTTTTATACCAATGAACTGACTCACCGTGCCAGTTTTGTCAAGACGAAGAGGACAATGGATGTCCACATGCACTATTTCTGAACGTGTAAGACCCCATAAAATAGTCCCCATAAAATCTAAACCACACAGCCATCCACAATAAGCTTTCTTTAAATAAATTTGACTACATCTAAAAGAAGCTATGAAGACATCTAACAATGCTTTCAGAAGATGATTTTGGAGAATAGCAGCAGAAAAGCACCTCAGAAAACTTGACCATATATTAGTTTTACATGAGTCAGCTGTCATCATCCTTCTTGATCCATATAAATGTATATTTATACAAAAGGAATGCTAATTCCGCTTTAAAAAAATAAAATTAAATAAAAATGAATTGAATTATACCAGGTAAGTTAGTGAAGCCCTGTGATGGACTGGTGACCTATCCAGGGTGTTTCTCCACATTTGACCCTATGAGCACTAAGACACCTCAAGGACAAGGACAAGATGGAAGATGGATAGACGTTCCTGTAAAACTCTGAAACGTGTCCTTCAAGAGGAATCCCACTTTCGTAAATCTCACATTTCTTATTTATCAAATGTGCAGAGACATATACAGCTGTATACCAGCGAGGACTTTGTTTTATTACATGGGTGTCATAAATCAAGCTACATCAACACAGCAGCATATATGTGCAAGACATCCAAGTGAATCCCTGTGGATTTGGTTTGTGGCTGTGGGAGCCATTCAAATGAACCTGTAAGCTCCAGGCTCTGCTCTTGGTCTCTCAGCATTCACTCCAAACAGCATCATGTTTACTGTGGGGCTGCCATGGAACTGGTGGACCCAAAACCTGAGACTTGACCCTACATGCCTGCCAGCAGGTCAAAGCTACCCCTCTTCACCCACCATACATACACACCACTCCCTCTCTGGCCAACAGTCCGCAATAAGAGGAAGTTCTTTTGAGGTGGGGAGGGCTTTCAGCCCCTCAACCAACCCAAAACCCACCAAGCAAATAAATAACCAAAATAAGACATGATGGGAGAGCTTAAGGGTGTGGCTGGAGCCCCCTTTCAACCAATAAGAGGCTATGGACTCGTTTCTGGGTACCTTGTGGGCTGTCTTGAATTCCACAGGCTCTGTGATAACAAGAGGGCATTCCAGGGTATGAAGGCACATGCGATACCCTCACACACACACTTACTCTGAGAACTGATCTGCAGACGTTAAGCACTTTCTCTCCGTAGCATCATCTGCCACCACCTGCAGTCCGAGTGAATCCACGGCCCGGCACAGTATCGAGCCCATTGCTTCTACGGACAGCTTCTCCAGTACCAGCACCCTGCAGCGGCTCAGAAGGGCGTTGTTCACCTGAAAGGAGGGGTTCTCCGTGGTTGCCCCAATCAGTGTGATCGTCCCACACTCCACGTGAGGCAGAAACGTGTCCTGAAGAGGCAGCACAGGATCACAAGAGGAAGAAAAGGGGTCAGAAACATGGGGGGCAAAGAGAAAAAGGTCCTGGGCATCCCTAAAGTAGACAAATATCAAGGGTGAGTGAGTGCTCCAGCAGATGTTACAGCAGCTTGTTGCAATGTAGGATGGTTGTGTTCAGTTAACACTGTTTTTATTGTTGAATATTGAATATTGCTGAATATTTCATGCATTCATTTAAAGCCGGTTACAGCAATGAACCAATGAACTGCATGAACAAATATCACACAATGACTATTATAATGGTTGCTCCCCTTAATGTGCTTTAAAAACAAGTAGGGACAAGAATGGTACGATCCGAGGAAATGATATGCCTTCAATGTTAGAAATTCTTTTTATCGACGTCTTCTCTGACGGTGTGTACTGTGTGTACTGTATCATACACTGCGTCTGATGGCAAACTGCTGGAACAAAAATAGACTAATCGCGAAGAGGAAGGTGTGGTTCATGGCTTGGCCTAATTTAACAGAAAATAGCATGCTTTTTGTAATGTAAACATTTACATTTGCGGCACTTAGCAGACGCTCTAATCCAGAGCGACTTCCGTGTCCTAATCACAGGGACAGTCCCCCTGGAGACACTCAGGGTTAAGGGTCTTGCTCAGGGACCCAGTGGTGGTAGTGCCAGAGGTGGGATTCGAACCTGGGGACCTGTTTAGCCATTAGAGCGTCTGCTAAATGCCATAGGCAAGTATCCTACCACTGGACCACCGCTACCCTAACATCCTAAACATCTGGAATTTGGATTTCTTGCATTTGGCACTCTATGCAGTACTTCCCAACTGAGCAACATGTATAAGGAAATAACATAACTTTTCCCCTCATTCATCTCCTTCCAGAGCAAAAAATACATGCTTATTTTTCTGCAGAAGAACTGCTGAGTTTATGTAGCAGTTTAAATTTGGATAAAGCTACTCCATTAAGGGCTCCAATCATTCATCCTTGATTATTTAATTGATTCCAAAACTACAAACATGAAAGGATGCAGATTATTCATTCTTTTTAGTTTTACATCCCACCAATGAAGCCATTTGATGTTTTTTATATATATATAGTTTTATAAATGTATGAGCGGTGGGTTGGCTTTTTTAAATTAGACAAACATGGTTTCTAATACATAAAGCATAAGATTATGTATTATGTACGAATTGAACTTACTGGAATCTCTCATGTTATGTTGTTTGGGGTGACGTTATAGTGATTTTTACATGCAAATGTAGCCCAGAAGAGTGGTGATTAACATAAATGACAATAGACATATAAGTTCCAGTGATTAAAAGTTAAAAAAATGGGATACAATTTCACTTACTGATGTATTTCATCCCACATTTGACTATTTATTAGCCAAAGTACTTACAGAAGCCAAAGTAAAGCCTAGTCAAGTGTTTGGAGACACCTTTTAATCAACTTTTAATTCATGATTAAGCAGCATCCATAAGTATTTGGATACATTTATGCATCAACTTACTGACCTCCCTGCTGCCGCTTTTTAAAATTTATTTATGTTTATTTTTGCGCCACTTTCATCTCATACACTCTATAGATGTGCACTTAGCGAAGACTAAGGCTTTGCGGTTCTGTCCACCTTGGTGTCTTATGGAGCTATTCTGAGTGTAAGGTACAGGTGGTCTTCCTTTGGGTTAAAAATACTGTGGGTAATATAAGCTCACTGTTGTCTTCTGAGTTCAGAGGTCCTGAATTTGAAGCAGACAGAATAAGCAAAGAAGGGGATCCTCTGGCTTCTTTATTCTGGAGCCATCCAAAGCCCGGGGTGTATTTTAAGCAGAGTGCTTCCACTGTGGTTAAATCTGGAGACAGGCTGTCCTGTGTGCCTGGCACATGCACATGTCCTACCGCATCCCGCAGTCCTACATGCCAGTTCCCATTTACATGCCATACCACTTTCCATCTCAGGTTAAAAGCAAGCATCCAGTTCATCACTTATGCTTGCGGCCTACTAATCCTCATGTACCTCTAGAGCCATTTACTTATCCACATTTTGTGGAAATCCTTTGTGAAATTTAAAAAGCGCTAGGAATGTGAACATGCTCTCATATATTCAAGTAATGTTAGAGGTGCCAGTATTCAAATAGCCCTCATTATATCACAGAAAAAGGCTATAAATACAGTTAAACTCTTATTTTGTGTCTAAACACGGCAATAAAGTTTGATGGTTTTACTTATTTGCGAGCAGTTTTATACAGCACTGTACAAAACTCTCGAGTCACCCATCATTTCTTAATGTTTTGCTTCCAAAGATCCAGACTTTCTTGTATTTTAATGTCTTGTTGAAGAACGGTTCTCCAGATCTTCCTGAAGGACAGTGTTGTTGTCACTCTTTTTCAGTCCAGTCTCTGTACCTGAGCAGTTCTCCAGATCTTCCTGAAGGACAGTGTTGTTGTCTCTCATTTTCAGTCCAGTCTCTGTACCTGAGCAGTTTGATAGTTCTGTGTTGGTTAATCCACACAGTGATCTACGTCTGAACCTTCAAGCAGAACAAAGCGTCTAACTTAAGACACGAAGCAGTGAAGAAACAGGAGCAGATGATTCCAGATGGTCAGGTGATTCGTTTGCTGTTGAACGCGGAGTGGTTGGAACCCCTTTATTTAGAACCTTGTATCTTTAGGTGCTTTGCAGCAGCACTAAAACTGAAAGGAGATCTCATGGCTTCTGCACAGTGCTCTGTTATATTAAACTTAATAGACGGCCTTAACATCTGCCTGTTTCCAGGAAGACCCTGGTTTTCTAAACATCTTTAATAAAAAAAAAAGAAAAAACAAACAAACTATTTAATACAATACAGTATTGCAACCTTAAAAAGAAAACCTATTTAAAACTACGTGGACAAGCTGAGTTCTTTTTGAGATTACATATAATATAACCTAAAATAATCACAATGTTCTGACCTGCTGAGATTTATTAAAGCGGTGTATCTCATCGATGAAGAGAATGGTTTTCCTCTTGAAGAGGCGGAGCTCGTTCTGGGCCTGTTTAATGACCTCTCGAACATCATTGGTTGAAGCACTGGTGGCAGAGAGAGTCACAAAGCGACCTGTACCCTTCTTTTTACTGGAGCTGGCGATGATGTGGGCCAGGGTGGTCTAGAAGAGGACACAACAAACAATCAAACATGTCAGACTCTTCTAAAGTCATGTGCAACCATCCAACCTAGAAAAATAAACAAACCCTGTTTATGTGAGGTTCATTAGGACAAACGGATATGAAAAGGAGTGAGTGAGAGTGAGCGTTTGTGTGAGGGAAACTTGTTAGGAAGAACATCTTGTGTTGGCTTAACCTCTTGATAGATCTTCTAAATATAAGGTTGAAGAAACTCAAATAAAATAACCTAAAACTAGTCTATATGTGCAGAAGATACAACTTCGCTCTCTCGCTTTCAAAAAGTGGCAAAAAATATCAGAGCATTTATAAAAAGGCAAATTCACTTTTGAACTTCAAAATGCAGAGAAGCGTCCTCTGTCTCTCTTCTCCTCATTAACGGTAAGAAAAAGACTGGTATATAGAGCGAAAGGACTTGGTGGAAAGTTCTGATTGTTCTTATTGCCTTTACTTGTTACTTTACTCGTATTTCAATTTAAATTGCAACTTCCTTTCATCTTTTTTGACCCCCAAAAGTTTAGGTTTGAGTACTAAATGTATTATTTCAGACGTCTGATTTAACTGACCCCTCCAGTTACTACCTGTCAATACTGGATCACACGGGATATTAGTAAAGCCCTCGTAGCCCTTGTTATATTAAAATTGCGATTGTGAAGAAGCAATCCTCAGCAATATATTAAACAATGCTGGAACATCAATGCTGGAACATCTGGCTCCTTAAAAGAAAGAAGGGACAACATCAGGGCAGAGGTGGCCTAGTGTTTAGGGACTAAGCCCCAGGATCAGAAGGTCATGGGTTTGAATCCCAGATCAGTAGGCAGCCTAAGCAAGTTACAGTCCCCATCACTGCTCCCTGGGCACTTTAAATAGCTGCCCCATGTTTCACGGTGCATTTGGTTTAAATGCATCCATCCATCATTATCTGCCGCTTGTCCCATACGGGGTCGTGAGGGAGTGCAGGTGTCCAACCCAGCGCACACAGGGCGAGGACGGGGGACGCACCCTGGACAGATCGCCAGCCCATCGCAGGGAGGAGCGGGACGGGGACGGCACTTTGCTCAAGGGTACCTCAGGGCAACCTATTGGGAAGGGGTTCGAACCCCCGATCCTCCGATCATGTGGCCGACGCCCGAACCACTAGGCCACCACTGCCCCTCTGGTTTAAATGCAAAGGTTGAATTTCATTGTGTCTCACTGTGTTGTTTCACAATGACATAATAGTCACTTTAAATTTAAATAACTGTGTGTGTGTGTATATATACACACACACATACTTGTTGTAATATGAGGGCAATAATTAAATTGATCCATTTAACAAAAAATATTATATCCCATACTTACTATATCACATTATAAAAAAAAAAAAAAGTGACAACCATCGTCATTGTGAGGTCACGGCACAGCACACGTGAACCACAACGAAATTGGACCTCTGCTTTTAACCCATGCACTCAAACACCATGCAGCAGGGGGCAGCTATTGAAAGCGCCTGGGGAGCAGTGACAGGGACGGTACCTTGTTCAAGGGTACCTCAGGGCAACCTACTGGTGAGGGAATCAAACCCACCGTCTTCTGATGTGGGGCAACTCCCTAACTACTAGACCACTGCTGCCCCGATAAACTGGATCTTTTAACCCATGCACAAACACACACTGTGCAGCAGGAGGCAGCTATGAAAACACCCAGGGAGCAGTGACAGAAATGGTACCTTGCTCAAGAGTACCTCCGGGAAACCCACTGGAAGGGGTGTGAACCTGTAATCTTCAGATTTTGTGGCCAACTCCCTGACCACTAGGCCACCTTGAGAGGTACTATAATTATAATTATTATTGTTATTATCATCAGTCTTCAGGATGAAGATTTCCTGACCTGCTAATCTCCTGCCAACACTTGTCATGTGACACAGCAGAAAGGACACTCAAATGAAATTCATTTAGAATAGGCATGCATGCAGGGTCATCCCAAAGTGAACAAGGCCTGAGGTTTCCAGTCTTGCAGTTCAGGTTTGCATTATCTGGACAGAATGCTAACCAAACCATGCAGCTCAACAAAAAAAAGGTCTGTGGTATCATCCGTAGTCTTTGTGATGCTCATGTGCAAGAATGTGGTTGCAAAGCATGGCCGTCAGTGTTGTCCATCCATCCATTTTCTGCCTCTTGTCCCAAACGGGGTCGCGGGGGAGTGCTGGTGTCCAACCCAGTGCACACAGGGCGAGGACGGGGGACGCACCCTGGACAGGTCGCCGTCAGTGTTGTGAGACACCATAAAACAGCAAAAGGTCAAGGTCAAAATGCAGCCCGTGGCCTAAACACGGCGACAAGCACAGCCTGCGGGTGGAGGAGAACGCCAAGGCCTTTCAAAAGCTCCCTCGCTTTGACGAACCAATGTGCTACAAGGGTGGGTTACACATTCCACAGCAGATGAAGAGGGTTCAGGCTGCAGACTGTCAACACCGGCTGCCTCGTCCCATCCGTGCCAGTCCTTCAGTGGACGCCGTTCGGAAGAAGCAGGAATCTCTCATGAGCATGTGGGCAGCTGCTGCATAAACACAGACCTGCACCAACACTGCTGATCCTTTAATACTTAATAGTATTAAGTGATACTATTACTATAATAGCGATGGTGAGACAGGACGAGAAAAACAGTACGTTTCTGGACATTATTACAGAGGACAGGACACGCGGTTCGTATATGGGTAGAGATCTGCTTTTGTCAGGTGATAAAAAAAAAAACAACAACATTGATTTGATGGATGAACAAATAAATAAATAAATAAATGGATAGATAGATGGATTGATGATTCCAAGCAGCCTTATCTTTCAAAACAGATCATTTTTTGTACATAAACTATGAGTAGTTATGCATTTCTACCACTACTTCACAACTAAATAAAACCTTAGAATTAGTTTTTAAAATGCAGGATGGAAAATAAACTCAGTGACAAATCACTCAAGTGCTGATGGGATGTCCTGCATATGGCTTATACGCACTATATATATATATATATTAGTATATATATGTATACTAGGCTCCAGGATAAGAAGGTCATGGGTTCAAATCCCAGATCAGTAGGTTGCCCTGAGGTACCCTTGAGCAAGGTACCGTCCCCATCACTGCTCTCAGGGCGCTTTAAATAGCTTCTCTGCTGCACGGTGTGTAGAAGGCAGAGGTTGTATTTCATTGTGTTTCACTGCATGCTGTTTCACAATGACAAATAGACACTTTCACTTTCACTTTCACAGAAAATGGAAATGACTGTTCAAATTGTCAAGATTGTTTCCTAATTGAGCGCCAATATGAGGGGCCTGCAGTGATAAGCTCCACAGACACGACCCCACAGTTTAGAGCTGTAATGCTTTAGGGTCAGACCTTGCCACATCCTGGGGGCCCCCAGAAGATGAGGGACGGGATGTCCTGGGACTGGAGCAGGGACCTGAGCAGGGTCTGTTCTCCCACAGCTTTATTCTGTCCGAAATACTCCTCCAGCGAGCTCGGCCTCAGCTTCTCAGCCAGCGGTTTATCAGCCTTCAGCAGGGACTCCCACTGCAGGGCCGGGGAACAGCTGGAGGAACCGCTGGAGGAGGAGGAGGAGGTGGTGGTGGTGTGGAACACCTTGTAGCTGTCGGGCTCTTTAGCGTCCCTGGCTTTGCTGTGAAAGAGCGAAAACACGGATTTCTCTCCTGAACCCCCTCCTGAATCCTGCCCGCGGAGTTTCTTGGCTGGCGGCTCCATTAAACACTCGTCCAGATGTGCGTTTATCATGTCAGGCTCAAAATCCCCCGCACACACGGGACACTTCACACTTTCTGTCTCCTTCCCCGCCATCTCTCTCTCGCACGCGCTCCCTCTCCACCCGCCAGTTCATGCCAAACTGCAACTGTGTTTATCAAATTTTATTTTTAATGTATCGTTTTATATATATATGTATTGTCATGTACAACTTTTAACTAAATTTCTGGGAATATTAATCTTAAAAATGTCAACTTTAACGTGGGGAAAAATCTTCCTCCCGAGGTCGTGAACTCGGTCGTGAGGGATTGTGGGTAATGTAGTCCGGACACGATTCGCCGTTCATTTAGAACCTCACACAAAACATAGCATTGACAACAACTACTTTTACTAGCAACAAAAATAATTTAATTAATACAAGTTTTGTTGTCGTTGCTGTTGTTAATATTAGTTCTTGTTGTTGTTTATAGTTATTATTAATTCACTTTTCAAATCAAGTAGCCAAGTAGGGCGTTTTTGTCCTATATACACAGTACATAGTGAAACGAAATAACGTTCTTCCAGGACCCTGGTGCTGCACACAAGACAACATCAGTCAACATCATACATAAGACAAGGCGACAAGTGCAAACAACAGACAGTACATTCATCCGTAACAGGGTCTCAGTGTTATAGAACAGGTTGTTGGACAGTGTGACAGTGTAGCGGAGCAGCGTTATCAGTAAAGTGCAGAGTGCAAGAAGAAAATTAATAGATAATAGATAAATAAGGATGAATAATAGGTGTGGAGACGTTAGCGGTTTAAAAGTCTGATGGCCAGGGGGAAGAAACTGTTTCCCAACCTGGTAGTGGAGGCCCATATGCTGCAGAACCTTTTCTTGGAGGGCAGGAGGGAGAAGAGAGTGTGGGATGGGTGGCAGGGATCATCCACAATGCTGGTTGCTTTGCGGATGCAGCAAGTGATGAAGATGTCCAGTACGGAGGGCAGAAAGACGCCGATGATCTTCTCAGCTGTTCTCACTACCGGTTGTAGGGACTTGCGGTCTAAGGTTGCAGTTCCCATACCAGGCAGTAATGCAGCTGCTCAGGATGCTCTTGATGGTTCCTCTGTAGAAGATGGTCAGAATGGAAGGTGGGAGATGGGCTTACCTCAGTCTACGTAGGAAGTAGAGACGCTGCTGGGCTTTCTTAATGATGGGGTTGGTGTTGAGGGTCCACGTGAGGTTGTCGGTTATGTGAACATTAAGAAACTTGGTGCTCTGGACCATCTCCACAGGTGAGGTGTTGATGATAAGTGGAGTGTGGTCCCTACGTAGTCTCCTGAAGTCAACAACCATCTCTTTTGTCTTGTCAACGATCAGAGACAGGTTGTTGGTTCTGCACAGTACGTCAGCTGTTCTATCTCCTCTCTGTAAGCTGCTTCGTCTCCACCGCTGATCAGACCCACCATGGTTGTATCATCAGCGAATTTGATGATGTGGTTCGAGCTGTGCTTGGCTGCACAGTCGTGGTTCTTCATTGTGAACAGCAGTGGACTGAGCACACAGCCCTGAGGGGTCCCTGTGCTCAGTGTGATGGTGTTGGAGGTGCTGCTACTGATCCTGACCAGGAAGTCCAGGATCCATTTGCAGAGGGAGGTGTTCAGGCCCAGCAGCCTCAGCTTCTCACTCAGATGCTGAGGGATGATGGTGTTGAATGCTGAAGTGCAGTCGATGAACAGCATTCTGACATAACTGTCCTTTCTGTCCAGATGAGAAAGGGCCAGGTGGAGGGTGGTGGAGATTGTATCGTCTGTTGAGCGTTTGGGACGATATGCAAACTGCAGGGGGTCCAGTGAGGAAGGGATCTGAGAATTGATGTGCCTTATGACCAGCCTCTCGAAGCACTTCATGATGATAGGTGTGAGTGCGACGGGACGATAGTCATTGAGGCAGGAGAAAGATGATTTCTTTGGCATAGGAATGATGCTGGTGGTCTTGAAGCACCTAGGAACAACAGTGGTGCTCAGAGAGATGTTGAAGATCTCGGTGAGAACATCTGCCAGCTCTTCTGCACATCCTCTGAGCACACAACCTTGAATGTTGTCTGGACCAGCAGCTTTCTGTGGGTTGACTCTCAGTAGAGATCTTCTCACCTCGGCTGTGGTCAGACAGACAATCTGGTCATTAGGAGGAGGGATGTTCTTCCTCATTATCATGTTGTTCACAGCATCAAACCGTTAAAATTGATTGTATTATAACATTATTATTTAAAATATAGAAATGATTTAAAATGCGCCTTTATTGAATAACAACACTATAATTTGTCGTGTTATTCAAATATAGCATAGGGGAAGCAGAATAGTATATAATAAATACTATTAAAGTAATCCTAAATACTCAACAGACACAATAAAAAGTCAAAATGAATGAATCAGTGTACAATAAGGAAACACAACTGCATTAATCAGTACTGTAATCTGAATCTGTACTTTTTAATGATCTCAGTTGGACAACAAAGCCCTGGAAACCAAGTTATGGGGCTTTCTTTTAAATATACACATGAACATAAGTTCCTTATTAAATAAACTTACACATAATTTGTTCTGCCTTTGTTGTTACAGCTCTAATAAGAAGCCTTGCCATGAGAGACCAGGTTCTGCGTTCAGCCCAGGTGTGAAGGTCGGGGCTCCAAACTCGTCCCTACCACTCAAGCAGGCCAGACTGAAGTTAGCACGTCAGAGGTCAGACAGCATTACCTTGAGCAGACTGGCCTTCTTCCGGCACCTGGAGAGAGTGGAGACCATGCGCTGCTTCTGGGAGCTCAAGCACATTGAGCTGACCCGAGACTTCAGAGAGGTGAGTTACATGTGGGAGCACATGCATGTGCACAGACTGTCATGAACATCAGACTACAGTGAACCAACACACATTAAGACAATAAGAAGGGGTGGTGGTGGTCTAAGGGTAGGATTCTGGCCTATGGACCAAGAGTTCGCAGGTTTGAATCTCAGCTCTACCAGCACTACCACCACTGGGTTCCTGTGCAATACCCCTAATCCCAAGTTGCTCCCCATAGGTACTGTCCCTGTAGTCAGTAAACAGAAGTCGCTCTGGATAAGAGCGTCTGTTAGAAGCCATAAATGTAAAGGAAAAAAAATTGATTCCTGTTCATTGGGGACATTGTTCCACATGTATAATCGCTTGCTCATGAATTAGTCACGTAAGACAAAATTGGAAATTTCTCTAATTTCCCAAACCTTTGGCAAAATTCAATGGTTTACATTTTATTCCATGTGGTCTGAAGTGAAATCATCTTTTCTTGAGAAAATCAGAATTGTTTGCAGTGGTGTGGAAGGAACCAGACATCCAAAACATTTAATGCCTCTAAAAGCTCCTTTACGCTGAACTATTACATGGCATAAATACGCGGTCCAATGTCTGAGACATTGTTTAATTATTGTTAGAGATAAATACAGGTAGATAACTGTCACAGGCACAACAGATAATAACTATGGATAGAGATAGGTTTGGCTTCAATCTAGGATCAGGGTCTCTGACAGAGGAGGTAGAAGATAGAATGAGAGCACCAAATAAAACTTTTTTTTCAGATTCATCAAAATTTTAATGCACACAAAATATCAACACTTAAAACATGTGCAGGTTTCAAATAGTAAATAAAATGACTCCAAGTTTGAGTCCATAAATCATCCAGAGTCAGCAAGTTTCTCTAAAACGAACCATTTAACATGAAATTCACTCTGAATAATTTTCTGGACTTCTTAACTATTTCATTTCCTGTTAAGTGACCCCTCGATATTCATAACAGTGAAAAATACTTGGGACAAATCTCAAATGAGACTTATGATTACTCTGCTGCTTGCACTGCTGCCTTGCTTTGAGTCAAGGCTGTCTTGGTGATCTTTGTTCTTAGTAATAGTATAGTCTCTATGGTTCACAAGCATCCAATACACATAACATGTTTCATATAACATGACAAATCTACAAGTTCTGGATGGCTTGAAGCCTCACACTTATGAAATCTTGGTACGTTGCTTCCATCTAGGGGATCTGTTGTAAATGACAGACAGTGCTGCCTACATTGGCCCACAGGGCAGCGCTATGGCACCTTTTTACTGAAAATGCTTGGCTGTGTGTATCAAATAGCTGATCCTAGATTAGCACCTTATGTATGTTGTATATTCCTCTTAGTGATGTCCATGGACTGGGGTCAGGTCTGTAGACAGTTGCTTCTAAACCCACCACTAGGAGGAACACAGATACCTCCCCATGAGTTTTTTCTGAAAATCCACAGACTCAAATGACCCTCCGGATCTTCAGTCAGTTCTTTCAAGAAATGTACCCTTAAAAATAAAGGTTCCACAATGGACATCTAGAAAAATAGAAATATGTGAATAAAAAGAAAGCAACTTTTTCACTATATGGGGGTAACTCAAAAAATAAAAAAAAGATTCAGACTTAATTTAACCTATTAAGACTTAATCTGATTTAAACAATTAGTCAAGGAATGGGAGCCAAAATTAGCATCTCAATTTAAAATGAAATGTAACATTATTTAGTGCATATCAGTGCAGGTTGCCTTGATTGTGAATCACTGAGCACTAAAAATGTCTTTATAAACCAGTGAGCAAAGTGTCTTACTCAGCACCAGCAGCCTCAACTTTCAGAGATGATTAGATTTTGGAGCCTACACCTATGTCCATGATAAATATAAGGAGTACTTAAAAGTACCAAAAGAGGTACAATGTTGTAGTCAAGCTGTATATAAGGTTCAATTCTGAATCTCAAAAGAGTTTTACGTCCCCATCACTGCTCCCCAGCCACTGGGCATTGCAGATTGCTACAAAAATAGTCACTTTCACTTTTTCAGCTGAAAATGATTGGAGGAGAATACTAATAGTATATATCAGGAGGTGGGAAAGTGTTGTCCAATGTACTGGATATCCTAATACAACATTAATCCTGGATGCCATGGCAGTGATGGGGCAGAATGAGAACCAATTTTTAGTGGCAGACTGGGAGAATTTATGCTCACTCCTAGCCCAGATGGCCCTGAGCAAACCAGCAATGGGGAACATGTTCGGGTCAGGATTCTTTTAACCTTAGTGTCATTTCCAGCAATTTGGAGGAACTGCTGTAATCATGGATGCATCATTAGCGGAGGGAGGCTACTCAACAGTAATAAATAAGGAGAATGACCAATAATGTCGACACATTTATCCAAATTTTTTTATTTCAGCTGGAAGCCAACTTTTTCAAAGGTCTTGAAACCTTTTTTTTGGTTCAAAACACTCTGAATCAAAATTTGTGGCTAGAACCAGAACAGAGTTAATTCAACGTTGGGGGACAATATGGTAATCCGAGATTTGATCTATATATTAATGCAGATTTGCATGAAACTTTGAAAAAAAAAAATGAACCCAATATTATAAAACAGTAGTGTGACATTTGTGTGTGCCAAGGTAGTTTACTCTGTGGTCTTGTGTTATGCTTGGCTCATGGCTGAGGGTAAGACAGCACCCATCCCTCACATGCTTAACATTACACCAGTGCATCTATGACACAGTAGGGATCTTCATGTGTTGCTGGGCCTGATTTGTGGTAAGTTTAGGTCACATTAAGGTAACTTAGGTTGACTGCTTATACTCAGACTCTTCCCAGAGCAGTTGGGTGTAATGAAGCCTTGACTTATGCTTAAAAAGTCATACAGCAAACGTACAGTCTTGAAATGTATCAGAGGTCTTGAGCCAAAAATGGGTGAGAAGGATCAAGATCCAACATAATCACTGCCAACATATTTGATATAATTGAGAGACCTAACACTACTGATCATTTACACTATGTGAGTGACATTAAAGTCAATAGTTAGCTAAGTGTCAGTATATGTTAGACATGCGGATTGGAAATCATGAGCTACTGTTTGCTGTCCAGTCAACCAAGCTATCAAACTTGCTGGACTGAGGTCTGACAGAGTGAACACTCTGTCAAACAATATAAAGAAATATAAACTTAAATTATAAGTTAATACTATATTTTTGGTAAAGTCAACAGACACTTCAACACTTTAGCAAAAGTTATTTTTAACTATAACACAAATACCATACATATAAAGCAATATTTTATGGAGAAGTACAGAGAAGGTCAGAAGAAGCTACATTATGCCTTTGTGGACTTGGAGAAAACATGACATGGTGCCTAGAGAAGAGTTGTGGTATTGTATGAGGAAGTCAAGTGTTGCAGAGAGGTATGTGAGAGAAGTTTAGGATATGTATGAGGGCAGTGTGACAGTGGTGAGATCTGTAGTGGGAGTGACGAATGCATTCATGGTAGAGGTTGGATTATATCAAGGATAGCACTGAGCCTATTCTTGTTTGCAATAGTAATGGACAGGTGGACGGACGAGGTTAGACTGGAGTCCCCGTGGTTGATGATGTTTACTGATGATATTGTGATCTGTAACGAGAGTAGGGAGCAGCTTGAGGAGAACCCTGAGAGATGGAGATCTGCTCTGGAGAAGAGAGGAATGAAAGTAAGTAGGGCAAAGACAGAATACATGAGTGTAAGTGAAAGGGAGGAAAGTGGAGTGGTTAGGATGCAGGGAGTAGAGGTAACAACGGTGGAGGAGTTTAAATACTTGGAATCAACAGTAACAGCGAGTATGAAAGAGAGGTCAAGAAGAGAGTCCAGGCATGTTGGAGTGGGTGGAGAAGAGTGGCTGGAGTGATTTGTGACAGATGGGTGCCAGCAAGAGTTAAAGGGAAGGTTTACAGGAAAGTAGTGAGACCAGCTATGTTGTACGGGTTGGAGGTTAAACATTTTGGAGACAAAGTTATGGAGACAACATTGCATTCCACTTGATAATACAGATGTATTGTGCTAGAAAACAAAGTAAAACATAATATTAATCAATATTATTAATCAATTTAGCTAAACCTAGCTCTCAGATTTCCCTGACTAATTGAATTATTATAATATACATTCTTTTTGCCAGATGTCCTCTATATCTTGGTGTTTGATTGTAGTGAAAAAATCTTCTATTGTTTTTGACTCAGTGCTAGCAGCCTTAGGTATGAGCTGTCCTCTGTGAACCCTGACCTGGCGTTCGTCTCCTTCTTCTTCTTTCTCTCATCTTATGGATTCTGTGGATGATCTGTACAGCTTTGGATTGTGCATAACACTTCCAGCCCCTATCACCCCACCAAAGGGTGTCATGCTGTTAGGGAATGTTCATGCGACTTTCCTGGTAAACCAAATGAAGTTTCTTTTCCATGTGCAGCTGCTTTCCATGCTGTGTCTAGCAATGGGCCATATCTATTATTTACTACAATGCTCTACTTGATTTATTGGTTTATTTTTGCTTTTATTTCTTTTTACCAAATTAACTCTGTGAATCATCTCCAAGAGAACCATGCCATACAAACTGTAACATTTATATTTGGTGATCCCAAGCTTGTGCTCAATGTGTTGCTTGGCGTATAAATACATGTTGCAGTGGAAAGTGATGAAAACATTGTGGGAGAACAGTGTATTTAGCTGTCAGCCTGTATGTCAGTAGCACCAGTTGCTATGGCCAAGAAGATCTTGCTGCTGCCTCCTTTGGCCATGCCATAGTGAAAAAGGTCCAGAGAGTGTGGGGTGTTTTCTGACACCCTTTACTCCAACACCTGCTATCTGCTTGTCACAGGGACAAGTAGGTTTGTCCTTCTGGCCCCCTGTAGACAGTAAGGGGTGTGTGTGTCTCCAATGAAGAGGAGGGAGAGGGTGATTATTTGGGTTGTTATGAAGCCGATATGAGGGGACTCACATTACTACTCTACCAACCATCCATCACACCCCTCCTCTCTGAGCCCTTGAGTTTACACCTCACCTCAGAACCACATTGGAATAAGCAAGAATGGAAAGCAAGGCTCCGAACAGAATGGAGAACTTTCTAAAAGGCCGGGATGTTTGGCTAGTGAGCAGTGTGTGTCTGATGGCCTCTTACCTGTGGCGCAAGCTCTGGGATTTACTCTACTATCGAAGGAAGGGCAGATCCTCATCCACAGATGCACAGGTAGATCATTTTTCACCTGTTGACCTCTTAAACTCGCAAGGCCTACACTTGGGCCTACACTTTATTTCCTGTTGCTCTTAACTACACAACAAACATTTGAACTTTAGTAATTAGTCAGAAAGAGCTTGTTTATATAAGTCCAACTAAGATTACACATCCAGTTCAAAACTTAAGATACAAACTGCTGAAATCACCAATCAGGTCTCAAGGACCAGTATCAGCACCTGGTCAGTCGACATCTACCCATCCATTATCTAGCCTGCTTCCAACTATCTATCCCGGCCTGCGGTGTCGAAAATGATCACACAGCTTGAAATGCAATTATCCAACAAAAAATATAAGTGCAACCCGAAACACTAAGCTAAAAACTAAACTAAAAACAGGATTACGCTGAAATAAACCATATTTGCAGGTAATGATCGCATTTTAGCTGCGCTGTCATTTTGGCAGGCAGTGAATCGAGCTTGTGAACCTGAACGCGTGTGCTAGGCTGTTTATAGGTCGCTATGTAAATGTCACAGGCTGATGTAAAGGATAGCAGCAAGCTGTATGTGCTGGCAGATTACGCAGCACCAGAACTGGAAGATATGGTTTGCAGAGATGCAGAAATATAGATTGCAAATCAGATTTGACTTCGCATAACTGTGCATGTCAGCCAGTAGATATCTCCACATTGCTTGGAGGTGATTTTAAACAGAGTAAATATGATAGAAGTGACAAAATGCAATACTGCACACGGTGTAGGCTAAACTGTAATAATGCATTAAGTCTTCTTCTTCATCTTTTTCTTTTGGCTGCTCCTGTTTAGGGGTAGCTATGGTGGATCATTCATTTCCATTTCTTCCTGTCTTCTGCATCCTCCTCATTCAAACCGACGACTTGCATGTCCTCTCTCACCACGTCTATAAACCTCCTCTTTGGTCTTCCTCTTCTCCTTTTTCCGGGCAGCTCCATCTTCAACATCATCCTCCTGATATAATCCTCGTTTCTCCTCTGGACATGTCCAAACCAACGCAACCTTGCTTCTCTAACTTTGTCTCCAAAATGTCCAACCTGTGCTGTCTTACGTTAGACACTTTGTTCTGCTTTAAGGATTAAACAACAAAAAACAAAGGCTGGCTCTCTGGAATCACAGAATGAAGAAATGTTGGGTGGCTGAAGCTTTTTGCACAGCACTGTATATTTGCTGCTTAAAATTTCAGCTCCTCAGCTCAAAACACCTTCTCACATTCCTTAATCAGAGCCAATTTTCTGATGGAGGGGAAAAACCTGAGGTTTTGCTTCTACCAGGCACTGGCTGTTAATTTGTACACACAGAAACATTAAAAGAAACACCACATTTTTTGCTGGAGGGACTGGAAGTTCTGGACCAGCTTTGTGAAAGCCCATCATAAGGCTTCATTCATGCTGTTCTTCATGCACCTTCAGAATACATCATCCTAAAGAGGCATTCCTACTCTTTATACCGGATTATCTAAGTTTTAAGACAACTATAACCACTGTACTAAGTGAGTAGTCATGTTTACAAAAAAATATAGAGCTTTAATGTAGAGTTGTTTTTTCGTTTTTTGTCAGAGCATCTTTATAAAGTGCTTCCCCAAACATGATTGTACCTACTTCAGAAACAGTGCATACCTTTGACGTAATCTTCATGGTAGATCACCCTTCATCCCATCATGTCCCACAAGGTGTAGATGTCCAACACTCATATAATGGATTACAAAATGCAGGCCCTTCTGTCCACTTAGAGGGATGGACAGCCAAGCTGTAGTTAACATCAATCAGGGAAAAGTCTATTAAAACAAGTTTGGAAGATTATATCTCGTGTTCAAGTGCAAAGTGCTAATGATGTATAAGGAAGTGAATTTGTAGATTTAAAATCTATTTCTTCTATAAAAAATCTTCCTCTCATCCTCCTTATTACCATGAAAAGCCCCACTCTACCTTTTAGGTTGTTTTATAACAGGATTTTGGGAAATTACAACCCGTACTGCTCATTAACAGGCCTTTTGCCAAAACTGCTGAGCCTGACTGCAGTTCTAGCAGATGACCACAACAGATCATTCAGTTCTTCATGTCTGTTTTGAAAGTGTCACTTGAGCAATGGAGTAAAAGTTGCCTGTCCACGCCTATGAATTATGTTAAGTTTAACAAAATCAAACATATAATTATTTACACAAATGGGGAAATATGTACTACAGGTATACAGAATTAGTTTCATTACACATTGTACTTTAAACTGTATCATTCTCTCTATAATGAAGTTAGTGTTTTAAAAATAATTTTATGGGAAAAGCAAAAGTTTTTTTTCTTTTTAAAAAAGCATTTTAAAACACCAAAATAGGTCCAAATGTGGAAACCAAGCTGCAAAGAACTAGACTATTACAATCATCCAACTACTCAGCTTAGCTGGTATTCACACAGAAGTTAGAAGGCGTGTTTGGGCCATGAGGCATAATACAGAGAAGCTAATTGGAAAATCATATATATTCACATATATCAGCCTTAAATATTTGGCTACGAAAACAAGAATGAGAAAAGATTTTGAGATTTGAGCAGATCAGAGAGAAGATATATCACCAAAACTGCTCTTATAAAGTTTTTTTGAAGTGTTAAAAATGATCTAATTAAAGACTGTTTAATTGGGGCAGTGGTAGCCCAGTTGGAAGGTTGTGGGTTCGAATCCCAGGACCAGAAGATTACCCTGAGATACCCTTGAGTAAGGTACTGTCCCTATCACTGCTCCCAAGGTGCTGGGTATGGCTGCCCACTAGTTTGTTTATGGCCTAATACCATTAATATATCGGTCATAAACACCTTGATAGCAATAAAATAAAAAGGGCGGCTGTGAGCTGATCAATATGGATAAAGGATGAATGAGACTGGGGCAGTACTGTTTAATCCATACATTGTTTTTTTTCAAGCCCAAGTGACCCACCGTTACTTCCTGGACTGATAATCTAGGACATTTACATTTTACGGCATTTAGCAGACACTCTTATCCAGAGTGACTTACAATTCCTGACTGCAGGACCAGTCCCCCTGGAGCAACTAGGGATAAGGGTCTTGTTCAGGAACCCAGTGGTGATAGTGCTGGTGGTGGGGTTCAAACCTGTGAACGCTTGGTCCATAGGACTGTAGGCAAGTGTCCTGCGACTAGACCACCACCTCATAGCTACTCAAGCTGACCCAGGATGCTTCAATGAGCAAGAAACTATACAACATGCTCATAAAGAACACAAAACAGCACACACAAAAAGGAAAGATGGGTACAAATGGATATGCGCTCCTTGTTAGGCAAACAGTATGTCACTGTTGCCTGTTTTATTTGCGTCTTATTACTATTTAAGGTGTTTATGTCCTAATTAATAACCATTAATAGCTCTTAATAAATATTCCTTAACATTCTTAACCCTTGTACTGGTAACTGCCTGATTTTAAAGTGGTGCCAAAGATATTGAAGATATTTAATTGAATGATTGTGAAAATTTCAGACAGTTATGGCTCTAATTGGAAGCCGTTCCCTTCTGGCGTCCCGACCTGACATGTGCTGGCCCGGCACAGCAGAATATCTACACTCAATGGCAAACTTAATTCAATAAACAAGTGGAAACGCCGCTGCTGCCAGGTCTTAAACATAAGTCATCTAATGTTTTCAGACAGTCTGGAGCTGTCCACTTTCCGCTGCATGATGGAGCACGGCTGACGGCCAGGTCCACAATTATCCCTAGGCAGCAGAATGTGAATTTGGCAGGCAGGAAACTTTACAAATTGGGGGAAATAAAAGTAAACGTACTGTAGTTAAGGGGGAGATTGATGAGCGGGTGTGTGCTGAGAGCTTGGGGATGAAAGAGTGTGGATTTTATTACTGACACGCTATGCATCTGAGTAATGGCCCCGGCCCGGGGTATCTTGGATCTTCCTGCCTTTCCTGCTGCATTACGGGATTTGGCGGTCTGATGCCTTTGTATTGAACACCTGTCTTTGACATTCGGAGGTTTATCTCTTCTCTGTCTCTCGCTTACTTGGGTAACAGTTAAGATTCGCCTTTGTCTCCAATGCGATCGCAAATCCTCTTTTAACCTTGAGCTGTTATGTAACATCCCTTATAATTAGCTGCTGCACTGGTAAGATCCCATAATTCTTGTCTTTATGTGCTGGCGTTGCCAGCGTAATTTCTAGAAGGGATGCATAGCGACAAGCCTGAAAGGATCATATGGGATGAGCTTTTTAAGTGGGGGATAAAAAAACCAAGCTGATGGTTATTGTCAGTCCCCCAGGGGCATGTGCTGTACTCTGTAGCATCAACAGTGGGGTATTACTGACCTGCCCAGCACAGTTGCTGTATTTCAGTGGGTGTACTAAAACAGGGAACCACTGAGGGCATCCCTGCTGAGCAAGTGGGATATATTTTGGGTAAGGTTACAGGCTGAGATGTGATCAGAATATCATGTTTCATGTTTTTTATACTGATTTTAGCTCTTATCACAGTCTGATTGGCTGAGAGGTCCATTATTTGGATTACTGCACATACATCATGTGATATTTACTGCTATTTGTGTCACTTACTAATGCGACACTTATTATTATTTGCATCACATATACATGAGGTGGTACTTGCTGTCACGTACACTTTCACTCAGAAGGTGTACATTTCTATTGCTTTTTTATGTGATATATCGGGGCAGTGGTGGCCTAGTGGTTCGGGGCTAGGCCCCAGGGTCAGAAGGTTGTATGTTCGAATCCCAGACCAGTAGGTTGCCCTGAGGTACCCTTGAGCAAGGTACAGTCCCCATCACTGCTCTCTGGGTGCTTTAAATTGCTGCCACCTGCTGGGTGAAAAGTAGAAGTTAAATTTCGTTGTGGCTCACTGTGTGCTGTGCTGTGTTTCACAATGAAAATAGTCACTTTTATAAAAATGTTGCTTGTATATTAGCTCTAATTTATATACACTGTGTTTATGTCATGTTTAAATAGTGTGTACATTGTCTGTTATTCTAGAGAGTCACCAAGGGCATGCGACAAAATCATTAGCCTGTAAATCTGTCTAATTTAAATAAGTCAAATTGTAGCTCCCTGATTTAATTGGTTTCAGCATCACTGCCTGTAACCTAGCAACAAAAATGTTTGTCAATACAGCTGGAAAGAAACCTATTGAATAAAGTTTCTTCCCAACAGCAGAGATGGAAAGGAGTGAAAACAGCAAAACCAGAACGCTTCCACTGTAACCAACCATGCGGGAAGAGAAGCTATGCGATGCGTAAAACCCTCGTTTTTCATCATTTAGCTGTGCGGCTGCTTTTCTTCAGTGTCCATTTTTGGTTTCATCACTGAATCAGAAATAATAATAAAATGATGTAGAATCACAGCTGTACTCTTAAGGTCACAGATATTCACAAGAGGGAGTGCCATGCTGTGAGATATTTGCAATGAGGTGCTGGGGGTTGTGGATCAGCATCCCAGTGCAAATATCTCACACTATAGTGCTCCCTCTTTTTGCTATACTGGGAGATCATATATCACACTGTCCTCCACGGGCTGTACAGGAAGCTCGTTTAGGTCTCTAATTTGGGCTGTACAGGAAGCTCGTTTAGGTCTCTAATTTGGGCTGTACAGGAAGCTCGTTTAGGTCTCTAATTCGGGCTGTACAGGAAGCTCGTTTAGGTCTCTAATTCGGGCTGTACAGGAAGCTCGTTTAGTTCTCTAATTCAGACTTCCTATCTGATAAATGTTACTTTTTCTATCGATTTATCACCTCTTTCACTGTCAGTACTTGGTTAGTGAGTGAGTGTTTTTGCAAACATGCAAAATTTGCATGTTTTCCAGCCATTAATTATGCCAGATCAAATCTTTCAATACTTTTTTTAGCAACTGAATGTAATCTCAGCACATTCACTGATGTAAGCGTTGCATTTTTGCAGCATCCTAAGGCCAGAATGTTTTTTTGTATCTTATGTTGAATACTGTATCCTTTAGAGGTAAGTAAACTTAAATAAAAGTCACTTTCAAGAACCTAACTGGCTATCTGTGGAGCTTAGAGCAGCTCAAAACAAAGCGCAATGCTTCTGGTCTTCTGTTATTTTGGTTAAAAGGGTCCAATATTTTAAATGCACTTACAATTATGATGTGGTTTCATGTCCCTAAAATAGTTCAGATTCATTTCTGCATGACCATTTCCCAACCTTTATTGCTTTGCATCACGCAGGCTGTTTTTCTTACTGTGCCCGTACCTGTTCTGACTGGCTGCCATGTCTTATGCCTCATCCAGAAAAACAGTCCAGGCTGAAATACCCGTTATAACATGAATGTGAGTGGATGGGCCTCAACTGTACTGTAGGCTGAATATGTGGATGTGTGAAAACATGTTCATTTTTATGATTTTACACTATCAGTGAACTCCATACAGGCTTTTTTTGTAGCTTTGTTCCCACTTTTGGACTATGTAGACAAAAGAACTGTGAAAATGATATGGTGTTTACATGCAAAATCAAAATAAGGGTGCTTTTTATGATGCTTGATAAGAGGGCTTTCAAATAATCATGCATGTGTGAATGCAGTGGTGAGTCGAGTCTAGATTTGGCAAGAAAGATTTAGCAGGAGTTGTGACTGGTAGAAAAATTCAGGTCCCTTTCACATAAACTGAATAAACTACATATTATTGAAGTGTACTTGTCCACGGTTTGAACAATTTTCATTTATTTGAGAGGCTGAATGGTTCATTTTGTCCATTCAGAGAAGACCTGTTAAACAGACCTTTAACACAAGACACAGAACCACCTTTCATGAGTGGTCACACAGCGCCGTCTGCTGCTGAGACATAGCCATGGATTACTATAATTATCGGAAAGGTTTATGGACTGTTGAAAGTCTCCATCGCATTGCAGTGACTGCAGTCTTGTTTTGGGAGCGAGACTTTTAACAGCACCTCCAAATCCGTATGACAAATATAACTCTCTTCATTGAAAACCTAGTTTTAGACTTCTAGCCTTTGCAGTATTTTTTGAACCTACCATCTCATATTTTGTGCATATTTAATATTTTATTGCAGTTTCCCCTATTAAAAGCAAAATGCACCATAAATACAAAACTTAAAAAGTGATCAGGAGCACTTGTTATAAAATATTGCATCATGCAAATGAAGCTGTAGTGAACTCATATCAAGGTGATTAAGTGTATTCCCCTGTGCTCATATCCAAATCTGAGGATGCTATTTACTCACCCCACGTGGCATCGGTCCTCTGCACCAGGGCAGGAGACAGCATCGGAGGTGTAACGTTTCCAGTATATTTGCACGTGACTTGTCTTCACTGCTCATGGAAAAGCGTAGCATTTGGAAAGGGAACTGGAGGCCCAGCAGGTGTGCAGTCCCCCAGCATCCCAGGACAGGGTGTTCTTACTACACCATACCAGGTTCAGCCAGGGCCTGCAGCCAATGCCAAATCAACACTTTAATACCAGCCGGATCACTGTAACCCATGGCTGCCACCCTCACACTGTCAGTGTTTATGTGTGTCCATCAAAGAGATGAGCCAGAAAGACATCACCACTTATGCAAAAAAAAAAGAAAAACTGTCTTTTGGACAGTTTAGACATGCCTTCTTTCCATGAGTCCAAGATCCCCCCTTTATGACCTTTCACTGCTTAATAATTCCAGAAAAAAATTGGATTTGGTAGAACATGTGCGTAAAAAAACCCCCACAAAACAATTTTAAAAACAATTTTACAGTTTACAATTTTACAATTTCAGTTTGAAGAAATCCCGATGAACTTGATCAAATTCATATTAAAATGTTTTATAGTTTATATCACCATTTTAGAGGATGTTTAAGCCAATGAAATGACTCTGAGTGCTGCAAGTCTGTGCTACAATGGGGCCATATTATTCAGATATGAATCTGGAGTTTTCTTTTCTTACAAATAGATTTCTTAGAAATAGAACCCAGACAAATCTACTGAAAGTAGAGAAATGTACCAGGCCAGAACTTTTCATAGCAGTGGTGTTGTAAACCAGACACCCAAGCCCCCCTCGCAGAAGCTTACATAAGTGATCACGAGTATGTAGCCTGACATCTGAGAAATTATTAAATGATGGTTTTACTCTTCAGCGGAGGTTTCCAATGTCATCCCAGGTACTTGCTGGTGTTAGGCCCAGTTTTTTTTCGATTTTCCAGTATTTGACCATTTAACATCGCAAATTAAGATTTAGAAGCCACATACTGGTTGGAAGCAAACAAAATGCCAATATTTGAGGCATCATGACCTCTTTTGCCTCCACAATTCTAAAGATATTCAATACTGTAGGACGCTATGATATAGTATTTCACATTAAACCACTCTAAACTCTGATTTTGTTTATATTAACGACTGAATTCTGTAGCATTACACTTCGCCTTTGACTATATTTTACCTATCAGCACTTGTTGGTTCACCAGTGCAAATAAAATATCCCACCTAGTACCCGGGAGGGCTGAGTTCATTTCGTGGACAACATATTTGGCGCCAGACCCAGATACCTGCTCAAAAATTTTCCACCGGATTGTTTTTATCTTTTGCAGGCTCAGAGCACTAGCTTGCAGCACGTCTGTTCTGGCAGTGATAGGCCTCAAGTGCATATCTGTTTACCAACTACAAACTTCCCGTAGTGCCAAAGGAACAATTTGTGCTCTGGAGTTTCAGCGCCAGGGAGTGGTCAAAGGGTTCAGATCTGATGGGCTTAAGCAGGGCAGTCATCCCTACATGACCCTCTTCTCAGTTCTCCTTGGAGGGGTCACGGTCTTTGGCGGCTGGAGTGTTGTGTTTATGGATGACTGTGGGGTAATGTGGGTTATGTTGCTCTCACATTAATTAATGACTACTTTGAACCGAGCACTGCTGGTGTCAGACATTTCTCAGTGGCACCCATCTCTTGCCACAGTGCTCTACCAAACCCCCCTACTTGGCATCCCATCTTGATACCAAGGCTCGAGTCACCGGTGAGTAAGACGCTAAGTATGGTCCCACTAGACTTCCATCTCTCCGGTTTCACTGTATACTGCCAGCAGTGCAAACTCTGTGCCATCGTTTATGTAACTGTTTACTCCCAACCTCATGATTTTATTGTCTTGAAAATTCTTTGGCTCGTTCCCGTTCAGGGCATTGCCGAACACCCTGGTCCTGTTTCATTCCCTGGCATTAGGATCTAATGTGTTTTCCTTAGATATGCCATCAGGACACACTAATCATAGACCTGCAGTTTGCTGTCTTCTGCATATCAGCATATTCCGTGGTTTATACCACATGCTTATTCAGGTCAGTCTGTGATTAATCTTTCAGGAAATCTTTTATTTTGCCTACTTTATTTCCATATTGTTTGTTTTTTTATTTTTTTCTTCTCTTTTTTTCTTATCATGCATTCACGTTCCACTTTTGTTAAAAAATGTGTAAATAGTTTAAAGTTTAAAGTGAAATATGTGCATATTTTATTTCAATTTATTAACAACTTTATCTCAATATTTCATGTTTCTGGTCCGCAGTTCAGCATAGGATATAAAAGTCCAAAATCCTAATTTCTTCCTTAATCTTTCAACAAAGTTACTTTTGCCCAACTCTTCCTCCCAAATTCCACCTCCAGCTAAATGCTTAGCAAGCTCAGAGACCCTCCCAGATCCACTTCAAACAGAAAGGTATCACAGTACGGAAGTATCAAATCAAAAAAATGTGCTTTGTCCTGGTTTTCCACTTGAACTTGGTCCTTGTTGCTCATATAAAGCAAAGTCTGGTTAATGTCCAGTATGCACTTGCTAAATTCTCAGTGTCCACAAGCAGTGGGTTTATTTAGTCTTCTTCCATGAAGAGTATCCCTGTTTCAGTTTCAGTCATGTTATTGCCACCATGCAGAGCTCCTAACTTGACACAGCCAGCACAAGAACCTACACACGCCATGTTTCCACTCCGTCATCTCTTGGCGCCCAAGGACAGGTGCAACCCCCCCCCCCATCAGCTAGGGCCACTATCTGATCTCCAATTTGTCCCAGCACTCCAGGCGTCCCCTGTCTATAACCAGGACTGAATTAAAGACAGTTTTACTCAAAATGCTGGTTTAGCAGCCACTTATTATGATGATTCTATTACCATCTGCTTAAAAGCAGTCCATTCAATGCTTAATCCATAATGTCAGAATCGATGAATCTGCTGGTCAGTTGTTTTTGCTCTTTTCTGATCTTTCCTTTTGGGAAGGATTTAGAAAACTGAGTTTGTCATGAAAGACGGTGGGAATCTTTTCCCACAGCTTTGAGCAGATTCATGTCATGAAATGAGGTGAGAAGTGAGCTATCCTGGGTAGACTTGGCATCGTTGCCCAACTATATTTTACTATTAGGTGTCAGCAGTGATGCATTTTGGTACAGAAGATGTTGTTAGCTCTTCCACCGATCAGCCATAACATTAAAACCACCTATATGTGTAGATTTCCCACATGCTGTCAAAAAAGTTCTGACCTTTTAGTGGGGCTTGGACAAGGTTGGATCAGACTAGGTTGTCAAGCACATCCCACAGATGCAGATCTCAGAAGCTGGAGGGAAACACATAGAACACTTTGATATGCTCCTTAGACCATTCCTTAACAAATTTTACAGTGTGGAATATCCTGCTGGAAATGGACAGTTCCATTGGGATGAAGGGGACTTGTGAACGTGCCCTCCTCCAGACCTGTCATTTTGACTGTCCAATTTCTGCCTAATGTATCCCACTCCTTGACAGGCGCCCTTACACAGAAATAATAAATGTTATTCATGTCACCTGGCGGTGGTTTTAATCTTATGGCTGACCTGCATGGGTTGATTTAAAATACACATGGCTAAGTGGGCTACAGTGTTCTGTTAGCTTTATAGTGTACAGAGAACAGCTTCATATTTCATTTCAGGAGTTAAGAACGATCCGTTACTGCCTCAACTCTGGATGAGTAAGCTTCTCATGAGGACTTGAGTGGATGTGTTTGTCAGGAGAGGGACACCAAATAAATCATGTCTGTCACACTTCTCCAGTTACAGCCCTGGGGATCGGGCCACCACTGACACCCAGAGCCTCACTAATTTTGACATGGCATGCCACCTGCAGGGTGGTAGGTGGTGAGTCAGGGAGGTTCTGATATAGGGTGACAATACAAAGCGGCCCTTCAGTCTGAAAATAAATGAACCCATACTGTTAGGTGTAACTCATCAGTGACTCAGTCGTACAGTAGGCATGTTTAGTGTTTGAATCAGCTGTACTGGAAGTCCTGTACAGTTGGGTACTTTTATCTGCTTAGTACTCAAATCACCTGGTTGTAAATTTTAGAGTGCTGTATCACCAAGCTGCTGATATTAATTGCTGATATTTTCTCTGAATGGATAAACTTTATGGGATCTAATTTTGGGCATTTGGGATGATAAGAAATGCATGTTAGATAGTTTGCAGTGTAGGTGTGTTTTATTTTGCTAATGTGATGAACTGTAGCTTAACGATAAAACCATTAATTTCTTCTTGTTGGATTTATGGAATGGTATGGAATGATCCATTATGGAATTATGGAAAAGTAAAGGGAATGATCCATGATCAAATCATATTCATGATGTAATTATGGAATGGGAATTTAGATAGAATGATCCATAGAATTATGGACCGCAAAAAATAAAATAGTAATAGATCCACGGATAGATCTATGGTAGAGCTAAGAGCTGAATTCATGGAATAATGCATTATGGAATTGTGAGAAGGTAACTGAATTTGTGGAACAGAATTGTCTTTATAAAGATGGAGTCAAATTTAAATGTTAAAATCTTGCAGGTCTAGTTGCCCCATAATTTTGGCCTCCTCAAACCCCTATTAGCTCATGTTACATTGTTAAGTGGAAAATGTTTATATGATTTCTTTCATGCTTATGAGTTTGTATCTGTGTGTGTGTGTGTATGTTTGTGTGAACTGAACCTCTTTGACACCTGGTAGTTGGGCATCTTCTCAAGTTTAGCATTTAAAGCATCTCAGATGTCATTCAAACTCTTCCCCATCCACCACCCTCCACCCGATGTCCCGTTGACGTAGGACACCCCTTGCCTCCCCCACCCTCCCCAGTTACATTTAGGGAGGCAGGTTCATTCTATTCTTAAAACTATCTCTAGCTGGAACAGTTGCAGGAGTGTGGAGAGAAAGAAGGACACTCTTGTCTTTGTAGGACTTCAAAATTGTTGCTTATTTTAGGAGTAGAAGTTAGAAGAGATCTTCTAATGTTTCATTGTTTCCAGATATTGTTCTCTTTACTCTTGGATCTATCCCTTTTTACTACTAAAACAAAACTGGCGGCACTGTTTAAAGAAGCTTTTCTGTTGTTTTTGCGGGCGTCGGTATCACAGGAACGGTGACTCGTTTCTTTCCAAGTTTTTTTCCATTGCTGTCATGACTTCTGTGGACACTAGCCCTGGAATTGACCTGATCCAGGTCAGAATAGAGACTCTGAGCAGCAAAATGGACACACTCATTAGCATCCAGGAGAAGGTCCTGAGCCGCCTTGACAGCATGTCCCAGGATTTAGATGGGATAGAGAGGGACATGGAAACTCTGAAACTGGACAAGGAGGAGAACCATTTGCCTCCAAGCACTGAAGGACCAGCTCGAAGGGAAAGAGGCGAGATGAAGGAAATTTGCCAAGAAATGAGCAGCATCATGACTGTGGTGAACCAACGTTCGGAGCAGCAAACCCAGAAGCTTGAGGGCATGGAAAGGCTGGTGCAGAGCATCCAGCAGGTTGTCAGCTTCATTGGAGAAACTGTTAAGACATCCAAAGTTATGGAACTCATGTTTAAGGGTCCAGCTGCACGCAAGAACAAAACAACCTTAGGCTTGGGGCCCAAGAACCGTGATAGCAAAGGCAAACAAACTGCTAAAAAACAGGGTTCTGGTGAGGCCCTTCCAGGCAAGGTGAGTCCCATTGCATCCCATTGACTAAGCTGTCAGAAAATTGAATCTAAGGAGTCCCATTCCTGTGCTTTATCTCCCTGTAGATAAAGCACAGAGCATAAATGTTATCTGGATGGGGGTTTGTTTTTATAAATGAAGAATTCCTGAATGGAAATAGATGACCTGGGTTCTTCAGTGGAGGGGCTCCCAAAGGGCCTAGAAGTGTATGCATCACCCTGCTTGCAGAGTTTGCATACTTTGCATAGTTTGCATGGTTTTTTGTTGTATTGACCGGTCAAAGATTCATTTGCTGGGGTCAGTCCATCCAGATCTGCTCTGCTTGCAGAACTTGTCAAGTTGTCACAAAGTTCCTCATCATGAAGTCCTACATCAGTGGATTAACTGTATCAGGATAACTGATCTTTCTCTTTATCTTTAAATTGATGTTTTATTTGTACATGCAGGTGAGGTTAGCTAGTAAAATCATCCTGACCTATTCTTCCATTTTTGTGGAACCAGGGACGTTTTTAGATTTGAAGATGTCTTGAGTTGGAAGTCATGAAAAGCTGTTTCACTTTTGGGGTCTGGTTTTAGCATGTTCACCATGTATATATCTCTATCCTCATATCTGAACTTGAGCCTGTAACGCCCCCTACTGATGAAAATCTCATAAGCACCCTGGGGATCAGTAGTACATTAATTCAAATGCAAGTAAACCGAGATAGAATTGTGCTTAAGCAAGACCACTGGCCTCAAACAACCTTCAACTTTAATTCTATACAGTCTTCTCATATTGTTTTAGCTTCATTCCTTCATTATCCATCCTTTTTCATATTAAAGATATGTCACACACATATATATTTCGGGCAAATGGATCTTACCCATGATTTCTTTGAGGTTATGAATATTATGCCAATTTAAGGCTTAGACATCCAGCACATTGCCTTATTAACCATACATGGCTTCCTGCTACAGCATGTTGAATTTGATGTCTTACATACCATCCTGGAACCAGGAGGGCTCATGAAAAAATCTAGTCTGATAGTTATGATGACCATAGGTTACTCCCATAAGTACAGATGAACTCCATACATGGCGCCTCATGATGGGAATGAAGTTGTAGATGAGATGTACACTGATGTCCTACTAAGGTGACAATGGGGAGCATGATTAAGTGATTAGGAATGTGTGTTAGTCAGTGCTCATGTCAGAGACTTCTGGAAACTCTTCTGGGATGAGATGTTTGCCATTCAGCCACTGTCACACATTCTCTTCTTTCTTTCTTTCGTCTATCTGCTTGTCTTTAAAACACCTGCTTTAGATGTGTATATCTTTGGAAAGGTTAAAAAGTGATCCCAGGGAAGCACACAAGAACTCGATACTACACAATCTTGGTGTTCAGGTGTCGGTGTCACGTGCAGGGACTTCATTCACTGAGGGTCTAGATCTCAAAACTAAGAAACAATAATCTAAATAATTCAGTAAAGATTTCAGTTGTTTGGGAATTGCAGCAACTGAATAATTTCATGGTTTTTAGAAAATTTGGTATAACGTCTTTGTTCAAAGGTCTGAATCGCAAAATGCAAAAAGGACTGAATGATTCATCCGGAATTTTTAAAAAGTGACAAATTAAAGGATCATTTTGGTGCACTTGCACAGTCTGAATATACTTGCAGGCTTTACTGTAGTAGAAGCACAGATACTGATACAGATAAAAAAAACTGAAATTTAGAAGAACTGATCTTTACTCAAAAAAAAAGAACAACAGAGTTTAAAAGTGAAAAGTGGCTCAAAAAGACATTTTTCTAGCTGCTGTTTGTGGGCAAAGTGAACTGAAACTCCATGTTAATATAATGCAAAGCTATTAAAGCCTTTGGAAAAAATCTACTCAAAATAACGAAATCCATTGCTTAGCATTACTTAACTTCTCAGAAGTTTTGTAAGTAATAACCAAGATCTTATGTGAATGTGAAAGAAAGTGAAAAGTGAAAGTGACTAATTGCCATTGTGAAGCACAGCACACAGCGTGACCCAACAAAATGCTTTTCCTGTATTTCACCCATACACACATGTGTAGCAGGGGGCAGCTATTTAAAGCACCCAAGAGCAGTGATGGGGATGGTACCTTGCTCAAGAGTACCTGAGGGCAACCTACTGGTCTGGGATTCAAAACCAGGACCTTCTGATCCTAGGGCACAGTCCCTAAACACTAGGCCACCTTGTTTTATCTTGTTGGATAAAATTGGTCATGTGGTAAAGGATGATCTGTAGGGTCAGGTTTGTGTTATTCTAACTATTAAGTTCAGTTGGTACTTATTATTTATTCCATTTATTTCAGAAAAGTTAACCATTGCATGCAAACTCAGCAGTCCTCTTATAAGTTAACACTTCCTCGATCTGTCATGTCAGTTGTCAAATTGAGTTCAGCTCCATAGATTCCCTGAAATTGTACCATTTTATGCCGATTGAACAAACACAGAATGAGGGAAGAATGTTTGTACCTCATGTATTTTTCTCTGTTTTTTTTCTGTTTGTCTCTCACACTGAAGTTGAAGGATCACAAGGAGAAGTCTCATCTAAGCTTCAAAGGCTTGAAGGCACAGAAGAAAAAGAAGCCACCAGATACCACAGGTAGGAAGAGTCCATCCATCCATCCATCCGTCCGTCCATCCATCCGTCCATCCATCCATCCATCCATCCATCCATCCATCCATCCATTCTTTCATCCATCCATCCACCCATGCACCCATCCATTATCTGAATCCTCCTAACCAGGGTGTGCTGGAGCATATCTCAGTGACCTTAACGTGAAAGGCTGAGAAACGTCTGGACAGACAGACCCATCACGTCACACCGAGGTGGCAACTTTGTATCTCCTTCCCACCTGATGAGCATTTCTACTGACTGTGGAGAAAACTGGCTCATCCTGGAGGAGATCCACACAGACACAAGGAAAATATACACAGAGAACAAACGCAGGCCTCCCCTGTTGAGAATTAAGAAATGTTCTTTTTAGATATTACTTTATGAATAGAATGAAATGCTAAAAAAAAATAGAAAAAAAAATTCATCTGATTACAAAATAGAACTTTGGCTTCTTACAAATCCTTCGTGCTGTTACTTTACAAAGAACCCTTTTTGCAAAATTAATGCATAAATATTGGGTACCAAAATGTAAGTGATCTCTACATAATGTAAATATAGCAATAAATTAATAGTTAAAGATGCTGAGATTTTTGTTGGGTGTGACGAGGTGGACAGGATTAGAAATGTGTATATTAGAGGGACAGCGCAGGTTAGACGTCTTGGAGACAAAGTTAGAGAAGCAAGGTTGCGTTGGTTTGGACATGTCCAGAGGAGAGACGAGGATTATATCGGGAGGAGGATGTTGAAGATGGAGCTGCCAGGAAAGAGGAGAAGAGGAAGACCAAAGAGGAGGTTTATGGACGTGGTGAGAGAGGACATGCAGGCGGTCGGTTTAAAGGAGGAAGATGCAGAGGACCGGAAGAAATGGAGACGGAGACGACCCCCAAATGGGAGCAGCCCAAAGACAAAGAAGAAGAAGAATCATAAATTAGTAGTAAATAAAAAAAGTACAAACCTTTTTATTTGCAAAGATACTTTCACCTTTATTGTTAGGTTTATTTTTCCACTCACACATTTAATTTCCTAAAACCTGCACTGCATTAAATGAAATAAACTGAACTGATTATAATGTTAGTTTATGTAATTGTTTGGAGTGAACACTTTTTGAAATGGTAGTTGCTGCCACAACAATTCAAGGAATTGTTTTATTGTGAATTATACGTAGTGAGAGTTGTAGAATATGGTCATTTGCAGAACAAGTCCATCTTGATATTTTCTTTATAGATGCTGCTTCTCTGAAGAAGCAGGCTCTGCTGCTGGAGGAGGTTCAGAAGCTGAACAGAGAAAATGCTGAGCATTCAACAGTGTCTGTTGAGGCACCTCTCAGCCAGAACCTTCTGGACTTCATCCTGGATGAAACCAAGGCTCCAGATGCTGAGCAGGAGAAGCTCTCAGAGGAAGAACAACAGGCCACCATTGAGCTGAAAGAGGAGGAAGCAGCAAAGGTGGAGAATGAGCAAGAGGAGGTGGATAAGTCAGAAACAGTGGGGATCACAGAGGTGCTTGAGGAGGAGATAAAGGACGAGGATTGTGCCAGTGTTCCTGATGTAGAGGCTGAGAGGTATAGAATGGCTGCCCTTGTGTGTATGAGATAAATGCAGAAGCTGCAAATAGTCAAATAGACTGACACATAGTCACTTTCACTTGAATGTATGTTAGATATAATGGCACTTATTCCATGGTTTCAAAATGTATCACAAATTTTTTTTTTCTTTCTATGCAGTTAATTCTATATATCTAAACTGTCATCATATAATCATAAAGGTATAATGCTAAAATATTCATGCGGACATGTGTAGACTGTAGATTATTCTAAAACAGATTACAGTTTTTTAAATAAATGTTTTATTTCTATAAATGTCTCTATATATGAATATGTGACCCTGTTTAATTTTAATCTTAATATTTTAAAAGTTATATATAAATCACTGTTTGGCGTGAACATTTCAGCCATGAATCTGAACATGTGGATGAGATGACCACCAGCAGCAAGCGGCGTGTGACCGAGGAGGACCTCGAGCTAGAGGACCACAAGAAGAGCAGGGTGGAGGAGAGAGACGACAAGGGGGAGGAAGAAACCGAGGTGCCTGAAGATCTTAGTGGCATATTCAAAGCGGATGGGGTGGAGATCCACTTAGATTTCAGCAAAAACAAGCAGCAGGAGGAGGAAAACCCTGATGGATCTGAGTGTGAACAGTTTTTCATCGGTGAGGACAAGAAGGCTCACTTTATACTGAGAGCACTGAATATGGAAAAAAAGTCTGATAGATTCCGTCAGAAAGGGAGGAGGGAGAAGGGTAGACAGTCAAGAAAATATCAGCAAGGTGACAATCCAGCGAACATGTTTTCATCTGATCAGATACATGTTAGAACAAGTGACAGAGCATTAGGCACCTAATTGAATTAGTGGCATAAATAGACACATACACACACACACACACACACATGCATAAATATATATGTGTGTGTCCCGTTCTTGGATGACTGTTGATGACTGATGAGTGATAAACCAATATAAACGACCAAAACCACTAGATAGATCGATAATTAGATAGACAGACAGACAGACAGACAAATGGATAGATAGATAGATAGATAGATAGATATATAGATAGATAGATAGATAGATATATAGATAGATAGATAGATAGATAGATAGATAGACAGGCAGATAGAGAAATGGTTGGTTAGATAGACAGACAGACAGGCATGTAAGTTGATTGATTGATTGATTGATTAATTGATTGATTGATTGATTGATTGATTTTTATTCTTTTCCTGCTGTATTGACTGAAGACTGCACCCCACCACCAGTAGCTCCCTTCAGCCACCGTGTGGTTTCTGCCAAACCCAACCAGATCAACAACTTTTACACCATCAATCGACAGGAAGTTCTAGGGGGGTGCGTTTGCAATTTTTTTTGTCTCTTTTACTTTTTATTGAACTTTAAATTCAATAAAGATGGTGGAGGTCTAGTGGTAAGAGTCTAATCTGTGGACCAAGAGAGTGCAGGTTCAAATCCCACCTCCAGCAACACCACCAACATAGGGTTCCTGAGCGAGACCCTCGACTCCAAGCTGCTCCAGCTGAAATAAGAACATCGCGTCAGCAAAATGCCATACATGTATGGAACGTATGAAAGTGGAGAGATGGTGTGAAAGCAGAAAGTAATGTCCTCTAAGCCTGGAGGAGAGCCATTGCATAACCTCCTCCTGCTGCTGGAACCTGCTATCCTCTCTCCCGATTCATAGCTACAGAGTCAGGGGCAGTTATTTTTACTCTAGATTTTCTGGGTATGTGAAACTGTACCCCCAGCCAGCTGGAAGCTTATCACTTAGTGTTAATACACTGCTTCAAAGAGATGCCCCCACTTGCTCTTAATGGAATGGTTTGGAAAAATACTACAACTGCAGCACTGAAACAGTTCTCACACTCCTCTAGTGCTGTTTATCATTTGTATTTTGTATTAAAACCTACTTATATAAGTGTTTTTGTACATGCATATGTTGCATCAACCACATGTTTCATTGATTTTACAAGTCAAATTATGTGTTAATACGCTCTCAACTGATCTTCGAGTATCTTTAATCATTTTAAACACGTATGTGAAGCAAAGTGGCATCAGTTGAACAATAACTTGAGATTTAAAAAATTCAAATAATGAACACAAAGTACAATAAAAGGCTGCAAATAATCCTAATTGTAATTGCTTTCCTTTTTTCAACTTTTTTGGCTTGCAGAGGGCGATTTGGTCAGGTGCACAAGTGTGTTGAAAACTCCTCTGGACTTACTCTGGCGGCAAAGATCATCAAAGCTCGGAGTCCGAAGGAAAAGGTAGGGCATCATTATTCAAACTTCTCCAAACTTATGCTAGAATTAGTCTGAGACTTTACCCTTAAAGTCATTCCTCTTAAAGACAAACTCAAATTACATCTAATTTCACATCGTCTTTTAGTGCCAGGTTTGCTGGTTGCTCTGAAGGGTTTAACACTGTGTTTCATTCTGATAGGATGTAGTCAAGAATGAGATCCAGGTCATGAACCAGCTGGACCACGCCAACCTGATCCAGCTGTACGCAGCCTACGAGTCCAGGAACGATATCATCCTCGTTCTCGAATAGTATGTATGGTTTGTACAGTTGTAAGTGTTAAGCTATAATTAAGAGGGAGAACAGGGTGAGAAGATGGCACAGTCATCTCTTCTTTCAGTGAAAGACCTTTCTGGAATCCTGTGTTGTACCCTGGCATGACTGGAACAAAAGCCAGACTCACTGGAGACCTCTAGAGCTCACTGTATCAAACAGCTTAATTATTATGTTTTATTTCTTGGTTCATGTATTTTTTAATAACAAAGAATAAATAAATTGTATTATAATAATTTTTAAATGTTGCACAGATTTCTCACACATTCAGTTTTTGTTTTTTATTATTTATTTTTTAAATATATGGTTATATATATATATATAATTTTTTTTTTCTTAATCTTGTTTCATAGTCTTTTTTTTTTTTTTTTTTGCACATTTAAACCAATTTCATACTTCGGCTTAAACTTAGGGTTTATTGTTTGATATAAAACACATCACACTGTTTCCTTGCAGTGTGGACGGCGGGGAGCTTTTCGACAGAATCATCGATGAGAACTATAAGCTGACAGAACTGGACACTGTCGTCTTCATCCGACAGATCTGTGAGGGTCTGCGCTACATGCACAGGATGTACATCCTTCATCTGGATCTGAAGGTAACCCGTTACTTTAAAATGTGGAAAATGTTTATTGCAGTACACACAGATATTGTAGGTACCGAATCTCTACATTCTCCATCAGTGTAATTTGCTTGTGCCAATAAAATTTCCTATATTTTTTTGTCTCTAGCCAGAGAATATCCTTTGTGTTAGCAGAGTGACAAACAAAATCAAAATCATTGACTTTGGACTTGCGAGAAAGTATGTTGTTCCTTTTTTCAGCATAAAATTCAATTTGTTATGAAAACAGGTTTAATGTGAAAAACTGGAGCTTGTAACGAGACCTGTTTCCTGCTGTACGACAGGTACAAACCCCGAGAGAAGTTACGGGTGAATTTCGGCACTCCTGAGTTTCTGGCCCCAGAGGTGATTAACTATGACTTTGTGTCGTTCAACACGGACATGTGGAGCCTTGGAGTGATCGCCTATATGCTGTAAGAGTTGGCCATTTTCCCCACACATATCACAACACAGTCACAACACGGGTTCCTGTGTCTTCATAAGCTTTCTACACAGTATTTTACATCTGGGATCATGATGATTCCACTAAAAGGTCTTATTAAAGCCTCACTGCCAGGATCCCTATCTAGTTTAGTTTTCACAACTTTGAAAACATCAGATCTGGATCACGATAGAGTCATTTAAATTTGATAGTGGGAACCATTATTAAAAACGGTTCTGTAGCCTCAGTAGAAGAAACCTTTTTACCGTTTAGTGCAAAACTATCTGGGCTCAGAATAAAAACATCGACATATCCATCATCAACATTTTTGGTGCTGCATCTTAAAAAGTGATGTGATTTTCGAATACAACCACAAGGCTCAACCGCAGGGACCTCATGGCAAACTGTAGCAACTTGAGTTACAAAGCTACAAGTGCAATTTCTTTATTTGATTATCTTCATTTGACTTTGTTCTACTTCCTTGATTTCTGAAAATACGTCTGTTGTGTCCTTTAATCAGCCAATCATGTGTGACCAGCAGGGGGCCTGCTAGCTTTCAGAGGCCTTATGCTGTATTGTTAGGTGATGTTGGAAACCATCACTAGACTTTAGGCATATTCAGATCCAGAGAAGATTACATGATATGTCCCATGGCTAACAACTGTTTGTATTTTATCACAAAGTCAGTTTGTACTTGTTCAGTTACAATAAAAGTCACTTCCCTTTAACAGTCTGAGTGGCCTGTCACCTTTCCTCGGGGACGATGACAACGAGACGCTGAACAACATCTTGTCCTGCCAGTGGAACTTTGAGGAAAGCGAGTTCTTGGGAATTTCAGAGGAGGCCAAGGACTTCATTTCCAAACTGCTTGTCATCAATAAATGGTTTCTGTCAATCATAACACTCATCTATCCATCCATCCATCCATTTTTCATTCATTATGCTATTATCTTGCCTATTTATGATTTATGTGTGTTCTTTTGGATGCTCTTCAGCGGTAGAATAGGTGCAGGTGAAGCTCTGAAGCACCCCTGGCTATCAGACCCAGCGCTCCACCATTGCCTTCATCAGAAGGTACTTGCTTGTAACTTACATGCAAACATGGCAGGGAATGCAGAGTGTGTTCTTAGCATTTGTACACTAGATGGAGATGAACTCCTCTAAACTACCTTGAACACAGTACTGACACTGAGCTCATTTTAAACAACTCTTGTTTCCATCGCAGAGGAACATGTGCCAATCCCGCAGAAGTTCATGCGTTCCTGTCTCAGAGAGCTAATGTGAGTTGGTCACCCACCAGCACAGTACATCCAATACATTCATTTAGAAAGTGGCAGCCAGAACTGAAGTCAGGCCAACTCATAACCTGTGTTACCGTGAGCAACATAATGAGCTTGACTGGTTTCGTTTTGCTTTCTTGCAGATCCTTCTAAAAAACATGCTGGCCAAGCTTTGATTCTGCCAGCTGAGGCCATCTGGACCAAGCCTGCTGTGCCTTCAATTACTGGACATTACTTGTATATACTTACCTATCTGTTAGCCTACACTGTTCTGGTGAACTCTTGCACAATTTCTGAGATTCTGGTCATTCCAGTCACATTTTGTATGCAAAGTGCACTTTCAGTTGCACCGTATGTATTCAGTTCTTTAAAGATTCAGAGGGTTTTCCTTAAATTACAAGGTGGTTTCAAAGAGGGGAACCTGCAGGGGGGTGAGGGTGGTGGTGGTGGTCTAGTGGAAGGGTACTTACCTGTGGCTCAAGAGGTCACAGGTTCAAATCCTACCTACAGCACTTCCACCACTGGGTCCCTGAGCAAGACCCTTAACCCTGCGTTGCTGCAGGGGGGCTGTCCCTGTAATTACTTAGGAAAAACACTAAATGGTTACATTTCAATGATTAAGTGATGATGAAACTGAGAAAACTCTCTGAATGATGATAGTATGAAAAGGTGCTGATAACACAACGTCCCTTAGGCCACCAACTCCGATCGCTTTAAGGAAGCAGAAGCCATTCGTACATGCAAAGTGCAGCAAACCACAACAATAATCACAGAAACTTGGTTTTCATAATGGTGTGTTAAATTGCATTGAATATACAGTTGCATGCAAAAATTTCAACACTTGAAATGTTGTTTTGTTAATGTTTTAAACAATATGAATGAAAAAACGCCCCCAAACATTTGCATACGACTGTACTTTCCAAAACGTTACAGACAAGCTGTGACTGAAATGACATTGGTAGAGTGTTTAGCTGTCTCTGTTCAGCAGGATGCATTTGTTTTATCGTTGAAGTGTTTCGACTGCGTTGTGTGATGCTTATGTATTCATTTAATGAATTGTGTTGGAGAAGAAAAGTAAAATCAGAGCTGCTGTAATGAGAGACATTTTAAAGTCTTGAGCCATAACTATATTCTTCATATTTTGCTACCAAAGATCTGACTGTCTTCTATTTAACCTATTACTGAGGAATAGGTCTCCAGGCTTCCTGAAGGCTTTTGGATTTTATTTGCAGTCCAGCCGCTTTGCCTGACAGCATCCCAATATTATTATTGATGTCCAACGTCCAAAGAAGAGCCTGGGATGTCCTTTGAGAAGCCTGGAGAACTTCAGTTCCTGAAGAAACCTGACAAGAATGTTCAGGCTGTTTAGATTTAACGGCGTTCACCCAAATCTAGACTTTAAATCTGGTTAGAATTCCTCACTTTGTGCTTTATTTTCATGGGTGTTGCAATATATTACTGTGCGTCTCATTTTCCTAGCAATATATGAAGACATGAGGGTTGACTCAGGACTTTTGCACAGCACTGTAGTTGACTAACATGTCAGGTATGTTTTTCCCATAATAATAGATGGATTTATTTCTGTCATTAATGTACATAATGTAGTTATTATAATTTATTTTAGTTTAAGCATGATCTCTTGCAGTGTTTCTGCACATTAGTATCTTTTGGTCTCCTCTGATGATGCCATGTAGGACCTACAGGCTTTTTCATCACTGGATTGTAGGAGCCTGTCTGACTGCAGTACTGTAATGGTTGATTCTACCAAGATGATCTAATCAAAACCATCCAATAGAGGTGTGTTCATAGATTTGCAGATTGACAACACTCTCCCTCTTTATTTTTCCTTCATATTGAATTAAAATAGGTGGCAAATCTGCTGTTGCACAATTTGCAGTGGGTCAAAATGACAATACACTTGAATTCAGGAGAACATTTAGCTTTCATTTCACTGTTGAGGATCTACCTGGATGCATTCACCTGCTACACTGCATTCTGTGCACTTTATCAACTCATGTCGGCAAATGAACCATCACGTTGTAAAAGCCGGTTTGCTTTAAGAGGAGTCATGTTTTGTAAGTTGTAGACCTGTACCTTTCCATATTGTGTGGACGAATGATGAAAAAGAGAACTTTTTACAATACATTAAAGTCATTTAAGTCTTACAGTGCCTTGTTTGTTTCACATTTTTTTTTATTTAGTGCGTGTGCAAACAATTGAAAATCAAATTTTCCAATCAGTCAGCTGAAATCATGTGGTGCCTTTAATTGCCACCAGGAAAGTGAAAGCGAAAGTGACTATATGCCCCTGTGAAACATAGCGCAGCACTCAGTGAACCACAACAGAATGCACCTTCTGCTTTTCACCCACACACTCCGTGCAGCAGGGGGCAGCCATATTCAGCACCCAGGGAGCAGTGATGGGGGATGGTTCCTTGCTCAAGGGCACTTCAAGGTAACCTGCTGGTCCCATGACCTTCTGATCCTGGATCCTAGTCCCTAAACGCTAGGCCATTGCTGCCCCTTTGAATTTCTCTGCCATGGCTGGAGCAAGAAGCAAACTGACAATCAGTGCAGTGGTGAACTATTGGTTAGGGACTTGAGCTCGAAGGGTTGTGGGTTCGAGTAGCAGATCAGTTGGTTACCATGAGGCAACACTGCTCCCCCAGCACTGGACGCATGGCTGCGAACTGCTCCAGTGAGGGCACTAAATGCAGAGAAAGCACTCAGTTGTACAGAGTCTGTTCACATGATCTGCTCAGACATCTATCTAGAAGAAACCTTTTCCAGATGTACTGGCTCCCCGTGTTCAGCAGAGGGAGTTAAAGCGGCAACAAACAGCAAAACATCTTTTCTTTGTCAACTGATTGTCCTCCTCTGCTACTGTTCTGTGTAAGGTCATAATTGAGGTGTCCATTAAGTACGAATCCCTCTTACTAGAGGCCAAAAAGTACAAAAAATAGGTCTCCTTGGAAACGGAGGGTCTTTCTCCGCCAAGAATCTAACCTTGTGACTTTTTTTTTTTGGAGAGTAAAAGTGCACCCACAACACAGCACTAGACCGTCCATTTAGTCCATTGCTTTAACCATAATTTCGCATGTATTGCATTTAATCTGCCCAAACTATCCAAAGAAACCATCAAATGCAAAAGTTGGTTAAACTGTACATTTTCTCGATTGCAACAAACCTTCATATTTAAATGCACAATTATTTTTGTATTTATTTTTATAAAACATGAAATGGTTGGGCGATTGGTGGGTTGGGGTGGTGCACCTTATAATAAAATAGAAAATAAAATTAGGAACCCCCTCGACTTTATATTACTTACTTCTGGGGGTCCTAGGGCCTTGGGATCTAGAAAAACATCTCATTGTATTATCTCCAGCCAGACGCAACCCAGTTAGGGTAGTTCTGAAAATAAAAATGGCTCCCAAACTTTGTTATAAGTCATGTCATATGATGCTTAAGAGAAAAGCTGATGGGTGTTCTCTGGACTGTGCAGATTATATCAGCCCCCATGCTGAGACATGTCAGTGTGAAGGATCCGTTTCATCCCCAGATGTATAAGGGGTGCAGTTTCTCCTCCTAAAGACCATGGGCTGTGCCGTTCCAGGAACAAATCTGGAACACACACGTGTACATGTGTTAGCCACACACTCACACACACACACACACTCTTGCCTTGGTCAGTGTATGCTGACTGCTGACATTTTAAATGTTCCAGGCTGCAGTTAAAGGCCCGTATAATCAAAGGTCTGTTCCTGGAGACCTCTGCGTGCTTTGGGACACAATTAGGCCTCTTTTTCAGTTTGCCTCTGACGTTCGCCGCTCACCGCCATCCTTTTGGGTAAAACGCTCACATTTGTCGACGGAGGACGGGCGTGATACCCCCTACTTCTCCCCGGCAGCCTCCCAGCCTGCACTTGAAAGCACAGAAGGTTCCAGAAGCTTAATTAAAAGCAACTGAGACAGCCGACGTGTTCGATACAGTTTGTTCACCTGAAAAAATAAACTGGAGCTGGAGGAGGGAGCGAGGGCGGGTGGGCCGGGGCGGCTAGAGCTCAACTATGCTGGGAAAAATGCAGGGTCAGAGGATTATGCACCAAGGTCAGAAGAAGGGCCAGTGGAGGGAAAGTGTGTGTTTGTATGTGTGTGTCTGTGTGTGTGTGTGTATCTTTCCATCCATGCTTGACTGAGGGCTTAACCTCTGGAACAGAGGCTTATTATACAGTTATTACATGGTATAGTTATTATTCAGCAGAATCTCCAAGAAGTTACTCACTAACTCAAATATTTAAACTAATATGTTAAGTCATTTAAGGAATTGGAGTCTGGGAACCCTTGGAATTTAAGCTTTATTTTCTTAAACTTTCTTTTTCTCCACAATATAACAGTGGAAATGCAGCACCCATTGGTCCATATTTACAAAGAAATTCACTTTCAGTGCGATACTATGACTAGAATGACTAGTTTGCTATATTGTGATAATAATAATAATACATTTTCACATAGACAATGTATCTGAAGATACATTTTGATACTGATAATGACCATTTTAATTCTTCTTTATTAATAATCTCTGTAAAAATGCAAGCAAAAATCGGTCAAATTGTTTGGTACTGACCCCAAACATTACTCACCTCTGCTCTCTAATGATGATAATGAACATTAAATAAACATACTTCTTACCTCCGCCCTCTAAAAGTGATTATAAACATCAAATTAACAAACATTTCCTACCTCCGCCCTCTAATAGTGATTATAAACATCAAATAGTCAGTTAGTCATTTTCTGGGCCGCTTGTCCTTATTAAGGTCATGGGGGGGGGGGGGGGGGGGGGGTGTGTGCTGTATTCCATCCCAGCTTACACAGGGCGAAGGACGGGGACACACCCTGGACCGGTCGCCGGCCCATCGCAATAAAAAAACATCAAATAAACAAACAATTACTCACTTCTGTCCTCTAGAGGGGATCTAAACATTTGAAATAGACAAGAATTAACCACACCCACCCTCTTACGATGGGAAAAAAAACTCTAGACATATATTTTTATATAAAATATTAACTCCCTCTAAAGGGGCAGGGGCAGTGGTGGCCTAGTGGTGAGGGAGTTGCCCTGGATCCAAAGATCGTGGGTTCGATTCCTTAACCAGTAGGTTGCCCTGAAGTACCCTTGAGCAAGGTACCGCCCCCGTCACTGATCCCCGGGCGCTTTCATAGCTGCCCACTGCTGCACGGTGTTTGCATGGGTTAAATACAGAGGTCCAATTTCGTTGTGATTCACTGTGTGCTGTGCTATGACAAGAATAGTCACTTTCACTTTAAAGGCTTAAAGAAACATTAAAGAAGTTAATAAGAAATTAAATCTGTATTTTTAAGCATTTTAGCAGTAAAACATGGTATATTGAAAAAAAAATTATCTTAATTCTTAATTTCTGTGTATATATTTTATACTCTACTATTGCCTACTGCCCAACACCAACATTGCAATTTCCTCTGAAGGCATAATGTATCTTTGGTCTAGATTATTATATACACACAGGTATTTACATCCGTGTGACAGGCTCCTGAAAAGTCTATGGAGGGACAACGCCAGAAGAACATGATCTGGAGCTTTTGTTTCAACAGCCATAGGTCAGCTCATCCTTTTGATGTAAGTCGTTTCCATGATTCATGTCCATAAGAGTGTCCTCCTTAGTGTGAAGAACAGGATTTAACCAATGATTTGACCGTTTTCCTTCCCAAACTGTTATTTAAATCCACAGTGAAACCTTAATATAGTTTAAACACCTGAAATGTTGGAACCGATTGTGCCGATTCAGAGGATAAACGAGTGGTCTTTGGCTTCATTCCTAATCCAGGCCTTCAGACCAGTTGTTTCATCTGGTTTGAGGTTTAAACAGCTTTCAGATTAAACTGTTAAGTTATTGCAGCCTATCATAAAAAATGTCCTCATTTTGAAAACATGTCAAACTTTAGACATGCTCAATCCTGTTCTGATCTCCAAGCCTGTCCCTTGCGAACCCAACCAACAAAAATCAGTGTGTGAGCTCCAAAGACCTTATACTTCTACACTGCACTGCCATGGGAGCTCAGAGTCTCTCTGTGTGAGAAAGTCCTGCAAGCTTATGATAGGCTGCTCAGCCCAAAGCCCATGAATCCCTGCTTGAGGATACCACACAAGTAGAGCTAATCAAACTACAACAATCATCTCCCAATGAAGGTCAGCCATGGGGAGAAAGGAGATCCGACCAGACACGACACACTGGCAAACAAACACACATGCCTTTAAAATTGCTGCTTCACAAGAACCCTCTGTCAGCTAACTAGCATAAGATAAAACAAAATAAAGAGCAAAAAGGAAGATATACAGAACCCGTCAAATGTTTGGACATCATAAAAACGCGCTGAGAAATGTAGTAAACTTTAAAGCACTTTAGGTCACAGTCTGACCCTGAATTTTTTGGTGAAAAAGCACTTTTCATAGCTCTTCTATGAACCGCAGAGTAAAACGAGCTTTTGGTCGTTTATGCTCCACCTGTAAACTTTATACTAATCACTGAGGTTTAACTGTAAACCTCAGTTTTCTTGTGTTCTTTGAAAGTGGATTTTTTCCCCTGGGATAACCAGACTGAATGCATGAAAGTCAGTAACACAGTTCACTGCGCCCCCTGCAGGACATCACTAGAGTATCTCTATGCAACTGAGGTACTCCAGCCTTGCACCCAACTACCAGATCACTATACTTGCCCCACTTCTTGCCCACCTTGTTTTTGACTCTAGAGTTTGGATTTTGCCATTAATCTCTAATTTGCTCAAGTATCCAGTCTCTTCTTCTCACAAACCATACAAAGTCATTACCTGGAAAAGAGGTTGATTTCCTTTTACTGAAATTAAACTTGGTCTAAAAAATGGCTGTATTTGTTTATTTAATGTATTTAAAAATGACAATACTTAAATAACTATGTTGTTCAAAGTACTAATATTCTACTAATAACAAAAATACAAATAAATGGGCCATGCTGTTCCAGTCCTTTTGGAGGGGATTGTATATTCATCTGCCGCTTGTGCAGCATCCCAGTTATGCTGTTACTTGCATTGCGTAACCCAAAATGGCAGCGATTTGAGAGATTTGGTGAGAGAAGTCCCACGCGGTAAGTTTCATGTCCAATAGGTGAAACTTGAGAGGACACAGGTTGATATTAATGTGTAGGACTTTCTGTCTTACCCCTGAAGGCCTAACCCTGGGAAAAACAGCTGGGATGAATCTTTTCAGATCCCGTGATGGGGGAAAAAAAGAACAAAACCTCACCCTGCTTTTTGTTAACCCTTTGGTTTCAAATCAAACCCCAACAACGTAAAAGGAGTCATGCTGCAGGGTGCACACAGCCATGATGACACTATTTAATAAAATACGCTACAAAACTACATGAAAATCCTGGACTACAGTGCTTATTTCATGTTAAATACTATCTGTGCTTCTTTTAGAAATGAACTGACTCAAATTCAATGTGCAATCCTATCCATCAACTGTGATCTTCTAGGTGTAACATCATCTAGAGAAAACCGGCATATATCAATTCAGCATGGCTGTTTATTGGGGAGCGTTCATTTGGGTACTTTATTGCCATGTGGGGTGGCGGTGGCCTAGTGGATAGAGCATTGGCCACGTGACTGGAGGATCGGGGATTCGAACCCCTTCCCAATAGGTTGCTCTGAGGTACTCTTGAGCAAGGTGCCGTCCCCGTCACGCTCCTCCCTGCAATGGGCTGGTGACCTGTCCAGGGTGCGTTCTTCGCCCTGTGTGAGCTGGGTTGGACTCCAGCGCGACCCTGCTTGGGACAAGCGGCAGAAGATGGATGGATGGATGGATGGATGGATGGATTTATTGCCATGTTTTATGTCTTTGAGAGTAGATCTATAATTTTAATGTATGATATTTAATGTATTAAGGCAGCACTGTGTGGCTTCAGTTGTTTTCCTCATGATTTTCCCACAACTAGAGCCCTTCCCCTGACACTACCGATTAGCCTGTGATGTCAGTATGATACTGATTAAATTAAAATGGAACACCTCAGGAGAAATGAGAAAGAGAGAGAGAGAGAGAGGGAGAGAGAGCGAGAGGGATGTTCCACTGGATGGAAGTTAATGTAATGTTTGTTCTAAGATGTTAAGTCTGGTCTGGGCTGAGGCGCTTTGTGGATATTAGCTGCTGCTGGGTGGTCGTAACTCAAAGCAGAGAGAGTCTCTCCTGTCAGAGGAAGCGAACTTGGCCAAATACGCAGTAGCAGAGATTTGAAAGCATTTAGTGAACATTATGTCATTACAACTTAATGATGTTGTTTTTGAAACGACATATTTATCGTGGTGTGCTTTCATGAGAGATGCCGTTCAAAGACAGTCAGGCCGCAATTACCGGTGTGGGATCTTCTGCAGGTGATCAGCAGCATCCGGTCTGTAGAGACGTCGTGACGATGCATCCTTGAGTGTCAATATTGCTACGCAATAACTTTCCTGGACCCTGAAGTGCATTACCCGTTTTATTTTGATCATAATTCTGCACATCTGGCTGCTTCTGCCCAAGGCTTCTCTAGAGCATTAAAGCATTAAAGCCTTAGTAGCCAAAGCAAATGAGTTATCAACAGGTGGTCCAATCTGTACAATTACATCATTGAAATGTAAACAAATTTGGGATGGTTTTATGTAAAATGGTCTGTTTTAGAGGAGAGCCATTCATGTTTGCAGGGCTGGTGAATGGAACCTGACATCTGTAGCTCCACATCTGTTAAGTTTATAAGCTCTCTCACTGAGGGATCTTATTTGAAAAGGTTCTGAATATACAACCGGATGCCTGTGACATTGTTTGAAGTTTTTGGCTTAAAATGTATTTAAATTGCCTTATTGTTTTTAATAGACTTCTATTTTACAGTCATCATCACACATAAACACTCAGAAGACATGTAAAAGGTGCCCTTAAAGGTTAGATTTAGATTTGTTGGACATTGTGAACTCTGGGTCCATTCACATCCATTGTAAACACATTCTATTGCAGAAAATGCAATTGATTGATGGATTGATTGTTTTTTAAATGTGTAAAAATGCTGGAATTAAAAGAAGAGATTTGTTGTAGCAATATTGAGGATGGAGTTTTGCTAGATTATATAACAAAAAAACTTTAGATTGGTCTAAACTAATCATCGAGATCTGGAATTTTTGAGAACAGTGTAGATTAGATCCATCCATCCATTTTCTGCCGCTTGTCCCAAGCGGGGTCGTGGGGGGGGGTGCTGGAGTCCAACCCAGCGAACACAGGGCGAGGACAGGGGACGCACCCTGGACAGGTCGCCAGCCCATCGCAGGGAGGAGTGAGACGGGGACGGTACCTTGCTCAAGGGTACCTCAGGGCAGCCTATTGGGAAGGGGTTCAAACCCCCAATCCTTTGATCATGCGGCCAACGCCCGAACCACTAGGCCACCACTGTAGATTAGATCTGTATCTTTCTGCTCAGAATATCTGCTCTAGAAATAAACTCCCAAAATTGCTTTCTTGCACATGTGTTTATGCAGATGCACACATGACTGGCTCTGAAGTGGACACTGCGTTAGCGTGTGTTTTCAAGGCCTGGTGGAGGAACAGAATGGCCAGTGATGGCGTGCGGGGTCGACCCGAGTTCAGCTGTCCCCACGTTCCCACACGACCCGAGTGAGCGAACCCGATCCCACTAATAGTGCTTATTACTCTGAACATGCAATCGTTTAGCCAAACAGGTGAAACTGATTTCTGCCAAAGATCTTCTCGTTCTCTAACCCCTCAACCCCTCCTCTTTTTTTCATTTCGTGGGTTCTTTTTGGGAGCCCCCGGGGCCTTCAAGCTAAATGGAGTTTTGTGTGACAGCCTCACCCCCGCCCTGGTCCAGGGCCCAGTTTGAAATGGTGAGAAATTGAATTTTGCTTCATGCTCTCTGTCCCCCTCTCTCTCTCTCTCTCGCTCTCTGTCTCTCTTTCGCTCTATCTCCAGGGGTGATCTCTGAATGCACAATCAGATCCAGATGGACTTATCGGGACCTAATGATAACAAATACTGCAGGAGTTCTCGTCAGGGTGGGACCACCGGCATGAAGCTTGCAGTCACGTGCCCGTCGCTTCACGGAGGGGTGCAGCGAAGGTTCTTCAGAGATGTCACTTTGAGGAAGATAGATGAGGAAAGGCAGATATACAGTGAGACGTTATAAATAGAAGAATTAGAAAAACATCAGAGAGAAACAGCAGTTTGCAAATCTCTTCCATCATCGTTTACCAACGTCAGCTATTATCACACATTTCCTTAATGTGTAAAAAAAACTGAAAACCCAAAGATTTACAATAAAAACCATTGAGCAGTTGCTGAATTCCATTCTTATATGTTTAATAAAAAACTCACAGTTTTTGTTTAAAACTTTCTTTTATTTTCCAGTCATGGTGGCTATTTGAGGTGTAAAAATGTATTTTTTCGAGCGGAGTTTTGCAGGCACTATCTGATTGCCATGAAACTCATGTTTTGCTTTATTTTCCATTTTTACTTAAACTTAAAACTCCAAACTTTCCAAAACTCAACTTTTGGAAATGCTTTAGAGTATTATTTCAGCATTTGCCAACCCAATGCCCATGCTGCATCTGAGGATAATTGTTTCCTTTTACTCATCATGAGCACTTGGTGGTTGCCTAGGGGTTGGATACTCAGCTGCAGACCAAGAGATTGCAGCACTAACACCATCTGAGCCATTTGAGCGACACCATTTGAGTAGATTCATCAGAGGGGGTGATGTTAGGGGGGGTTCTGGTGACCATGATGCCTTGGTACCTGTAAGTCAGCACAATGGAATTCATTGCCTGGCTGGTGAAAAGGTTCTGGGTTTTATTCTGGGTCCTTTCTGGAAAGACTTTGCCTGTTTTCCCTGTGTCTGCATGGGATTTCTCATAGTCAAAAGACATGCACGTTGGCTGGATTGTGAGGATATAGCGCCCCCTTAGGTGTAACTGTGCAAGTGCAGGGTGAAAGGGATAAACTGTCATTGTGAATATCACAGCACAGCACTCTAGGCCACAACAAAATGCCTCTCTGCATTTAACCCATACAGATAGTGTAGCAGAGGGCAACCATATCCAGCACCAGTGTTGAGGACGGTACCTTGATCAAGGGTACCCTACTGCTCCCTGGGTGCTGGATATGGCTGTCCACTGCACTGTGTGTAGGTTAAATGCAGGGAAGCATGATTGTGGTTCACTGTGCTGTTTCAGAATGACAACTAGTCACTTTCACTTTCATGTCTTTGAACGTCATGTCTTGTTCTCTTTCTAAGGTGACAACGTTGTCCTTTATGGATTTTATTGAATTCATTAACCTTAGAAACATCACCTCTACTGCTTTGCACCCCATCTTAGTGCACATCATAGTTCAAACAGCTGAAAGAGACAAAAGCCCCTCACAGTTCTCCAGGATCAAACTGTGGAGGCATGCAGACCTCTTTTACAATCCTTCGCTCCTTGGCGAGTAATTAATTGCGGCTGTAACCAGACTCACAGGTCCTGCTGAGCTGAAGCCTCCCACCATCCTCTCAGCCATCCCTCACATTCCTCTTTCACTCCATCCATCAGAAGTGACTTATGAAAGCCAAATAGCCCGGAGAGACTGGAGGAACCGGGCTGAGAGCTGGAGCCTTGCTGGGTCACTGTTTTCCTGAGTGCTGATCAAACAGGCCGTCAGGATCAGGGCAGTGCTGGCTGAGGTGGAGACCCCACTGACAGCCACCCAGCGCTTGCTTGGAGCAGGAACACAGCAGGCCCGCTGATTCTGAGTGTGTTTACGCAGCTCCAGGGGTCAATTCAGCTCCTGTGCCCAACCCGGGGTGCCATGAGCCATGCTGCCTGGGCCTGGTGGGTGAACTTGGCCTTAGTGCATTATCTGGTTATTAATCTTATAGTGGGACACTACGGGTGAATAGAGTTAGACAGCGGGCGATTACTGATAATTTAACAATGATTTTTTTGGTATTAAAATGCTTATAATTGAAAACAATATTTTAATTGCTTTTCTTTTACAGTGTATCTCCAAGTGCTACATTTCTTTCATTTCTACATGAAATGGAAATAAGATGTAGTGAAAAATGGAAATGGAACTCAGCAATAAATGCCATTTATTTTATTAATGATAATAATAATTATCATCATCATCATCATCACTATAAGAGGACCTGTTGGAGAGTCCATAAATCAACAGCCTGTGGGTTTAATGCTGTGGGTTCGGGGCTGGCTCTATCCTAGATCTAGCACCATTTGAGCCCCTGAACCTCATCTCCAAAAAGCTCCAGGCAGACTTTCTCTATCATTGCGCAGTGTATGACGCTCTGGATAAGAGTGTGAATGATACTGTAAATGTAAATCCTTCAGTCAATGGTTTCTGTAAACCTTTACAATTCATTAGAGGTTTCTGCAGGGAAAAATTTATGGCAATTCTTTGTCAGTGAAGTAAGCTGATGGAGCTGCTCCAACCTGGGAAAACAGATGAAAAGTCATAAAGTTTTGATATCTTAAACATACAAAGAGTGCAGTGGCTTCTATCAGGGGCTGGGGTTAGTTTTGTCTGGGGACAGCCATGAAACGCTGAGCCAAACATGATTGAGCCAAAGCAGAGTTATAAGATAACAAACTGAGTGCATATCCAATACTTAATTAAACAGAGCCTGAAGCAGGATAGTGGGCTCATCAGCACTGTCCAACAGACAACCATCCTGTTCAGCATGCAACAGATGACCTAAAAAGCTCCCTCAAAACAAAACAAAAAAACAAACAAAAGAATTACTGCCCCATCCAGAACGATATTGCTGTTTAATGAGAGAGAGAGAGAGAGAGACTGTGCAACTACAGGTGAATTAGGCCTACTAGCCAGCTATGCCATGCAGCAGGGGGCAGCTATTGAAAGCAGCCAGGGAGCAGTGACAGGGACAGTACCTTGCTCAAGGCTACATCAGGGCAACCTACAGGTCTGGGATTCAACCCCACAACCTTCTGATCCAGGCGCCAACTCCCTAACCACTAGGACACTGCTGCAGACAGTTTAAGCCCATCTTCCTAAGCAGTTTCCAAATTTTAAAGATGAGAGTTAAAGATTCTGAGGTTTTCATTGGGTGTGATGAAGATGGACAGGAATAGAAATGAGTATATTCCAGGGACAGCTCAGGTTGGACATTTTGGAGACAAAGTAAGAGAAGCTAGGTTGCGTTGGTTTGGACATGTCCAGAGGAGAGATGAGGATTATGTTGGGAGGAGGATGTTGAAGATGGAGCTGCCAGGAAAAAGGAGAAGAGGAAGACCAAAGAGGAGGTTTATGGACGTGGTGAGAGAGGACATGCAGGTGGTTAGTTTGAAGGAGGAAGATGCAGAGGACAGGAAGAAATGGCCACTGAGGTGACCCCTAAACGGGAGCAGCTGAAAGAAGAGGAAAAAGAAGGCTAGAGGTAGGTTTTGCCTTCTAAATTAAATTAGCAGAAAAAACACAATGTGACAAACATATATTCTCAAATTCAGAGCTTATTGACCAATCATATGCGCTCATATTATCATCTAACATAAAACAACAAACAAACATGGTGCTCATATCAGCAGCAGGCAGCTTCCCATCAGCAGCCAAGTTGGTCAGCTCATCCCACCACCATCTCATGCTCTGCTGCTTATAACGTATTCATTGGTTTATAACTAACCAATGAAATTAAATGCTCTGGGAAAGCAGTGCTTTAATGGTTCATGCAATTTTGCACTTACAATGTATTTCTTTTAAATAACTACCCAGTAATAAAATAGACCTAGATATCTGACATAACTAGAACCTGCTGAGAATTAGTTGTGTATGTCAAGTTTCTATGTATGTATTTTCCAAGTCCATGTCTTTGTTGACGTCTACCATGTGTAGCTTTAGTGCAGTCCCCGCTCTAGTCCTGCCGCTGCACACCTCAGTCCCGTTCATGACTCCGATGTTGCCCCATACACCTGGCTTTGCATTTAATCCTGTGATAAACCTATGCTATGTTTTGTTCATTTTTAATTTTTTTAACTTAATATTGTGCCTTCATCCTGCCTCCCAACCCAGATACTGTCACAGCACACAGTGAAGTGTAGCAGGGGGGCGCGAGAAGCAGTGATGGGGACAATACCTTGCCCAATGGTAGCTCAGGAGAACCTACTGGTCAGGGAATCAACCTACAATCTTCCGATCCTGTGGACTAATCCCTAACCACTAGGTCACAGCTGCACCGGAGAGCAGTGATGGGGACTGTACCTTGCTTTGGGGTAGCTCTGGGCAACCTACTGATCTGGGATTCAAACCTATGACCTTCCAGTCCTGGGGCCTAGCCCCTAACCACTAGGCCACCACTGCCCACTAATGGAGTAGTAGAGTGTGTTTTATGAGGTGGTCTTGCATAGGATGCAAGGAATCCTTGTCATGAACAACACACAGACACACACATACACACACACACACACACACACACACACACACACACACACACACACACACATTCAAAAGCCAATTTAGAAGCTTGACAGTCCCACACAAATTCCTCAAGAGCAAAATATGGACATTTATTCAGTCCCCACTTTATTTTTAACAGAAAGTTTCAGATATATCTCTGTCTAATTTAGCTGTGTGCTTTATTTTGTGTCATCAACACACACACACACACACACACACACACACACACACACACACACACACTCTTGTCTCTGCCATGGCGGGGTTCCAGCGCTCAGCTCTGTGATGGATGAGCGGGGCTCTGGGTCCCAGCACAGTCACCAGTGTGTTCAGCCTGCTCTCTGTCGGCCTCCCCCACCCCAAAACACACACCATACTGGGCCAACACAAACACCCCACACAGCATCCAACGCTCTGCTATTGTCGTGCGAAATGTTCCCACGAAGTGGTCCAGACAGGCACGGACAGCCTCTCTGCAGCAGCCGGGATGGATGCCATGAACGGGCCATAAAACCTGCAGCGGTGTGTGTGTGTGTTTATGTGTGCTAGGGATTTTGTACTCGTACCATGGTGTTTAGAAACTTTCTGTCGTGGATAAAGTGGACATTGCCTTTGTTTGGTGAAGCCTGTATTGAAAAATAAGACATCAGTGATGAGTTATTGTCCATTACAGGGTCCCAATCATCATCTGACCCACATTTCTGGCTCAGAAGAGGTGCAATTCATCACAACAAGCTGTTTACAAGAGATAAACAAGATCATTCCAGCCTCCAGTTTGGTGCGGTAACAATAACAGGTGACCAGGAGGGATTTCGGTAGTCTGGTTACTGCTTGTCAGTGCAGCAATTTGGCCCGCTTGAAACGCATGAATGCTTCCACAAAAAACTGGCACATAATGAAGTGCTTTGCCTGAACATGGTGCACGACTGTACTGTGTCTCCCAGGCTGGACACGTTCGGCTCGTGTGGAGCTGTCACTCAGTGTCATGTTAGGCCGACCCAAAGAGATTCATGCCTGCTCTTTTCCTAGAGTGGCATTTCCCCCCCTCAGACGGTGCCCCACCTCCGTGCGGACGGGACAAAAACAGGACGGCTCTGCGGCTCATTCCTCCTGCCCCACAAAGACAGACTGTCTGACACTGATGTTTATGGGCTGAGTGGCCGCAAAGCCTGCTGATTTACTGTATCCAGGTTGGAAAGGTTTTTTTTCTTTTTTTTTACTGCTCTTCCTTTGATTTTTAGCTGTGTATTTTCTTCATTTTCAGAGATTGCCGTTTAAGACTACATCATACGTCATCACTGACATTTCATCATGTCTATACACACAATGTTGTGACATATATATATAATATTTAGCCTAACATATAATGTGTAAAAATATTCTGACTTCTGAGTTATTATCCCAGAGTATTACCTCTACAACACCCACAAAAACATGAACAGAAAATATTTAGAAACTATAAATGATTCATATTGATTAGTCACATATTATGCTGTCATATAGTACTATAACAAATGGCAAAATAACAGAATAATAGTAAAGTATATTGCTGAGTTATTCTGTATTTATGCATAACTGTTGATGTATTTATTTCAGTAAAAGTATTTATTGTCCAGATAATGTTCATTTCAAAATGTATGGGATCATAGTAAATCATTAAAATATTCCCATTTAATTGAAAATTCGTCATTTTGGAAATGAAAGTGTCTTTAAAGATTTGAAGGCAGTGCTAGGATGGCAAACATGATGGATAAAAGACAAAAGACTGCAGAAGGTAATCTCTATCAGGAGGAAAACGTATTCGATTTTTACATGCTAATAATTAAATATAAAATATTTAAAATACACTTGAAATGTAAGAATAAAAATAAAAACGATCACTTAGCATATATACATATTATCCATTTTTTCGTATTCTAAATACACATTAATATTATTTTATAAATTTACATTTATATATATATATATATATATATATATATATATATATATATATATATATATATATGAAAATTATAATATTTAATATATAATAGTATTTAGCCAAATCTAATAAAATACTGTGATTGTATATATATATTTTTAATTTGCTTTGGGTTATTTCCACATTTCCCATACTTTTATCATTTGATAAAAATGCCTCTCATATGAGAGGTGTTTAACTATTTCATCTCCATTGATGGCTGTCCCGTGAAACAGCAGTGTTTCAGGAGCTGCTGACCTCTAGACTTTTCCAGCGATTATAGTTTACATCGTGCGTCACGCCACTGCACCACTGGAACATCTGGCGCTTTGATAAATGTAGCTGTAAATCACAGAAGAGAAAAGGATTTTTGTCTATTTGTTAAATATAAGTATTTGTTAAATTAATCAAAAACATCAAAAGGTCCAAAAAGTGTGTGTGTGTTATTTATTGTGCAAAATATAATAATATAATGCCTTTGTATTTCCCAAATATATCAAATGTTACATGCATGAAAGCACCAGTTTAAGGCATTTTTCCTTTGAATCTGTGTGTGTGGGCTGAAGAGCTTAACATGAAATAGGAAGCTGTGTGCCAAGTGACCAACACTGACCCGCACACATCCTGTCCGAAAATGTCCAGAAGACCCTATATAAACACCTCCAGAATAACTCGTACAATCGCAGCTTTCTCCTTTCTCCGTTCCCGTCATTGTTCCCATGTCCAAACGGCCTCCCTCAAACCTTCTCCAACCCTCTCGACACATCCTCCATATTTTTATAACACCCAGCATCTCTGCTTTCCCTCGACGTGACACTCATAGCTTTCACTGAGCTGGTGGAGTGATGAACGACTTTCTGTGGAAAGAGTGTCCAAATGCTAAGAAACATGAAGGAGTGTATGTGTGTGTGTGTGTTTAACTGGACAGCAAGCAGAGGAAACAAGATTGTGTTGATGGCTATTGGCTTGTTAATTGAATTTTACAAATTTTACAAATTTACAAATACTGACATTGTTTTTAAAGAAACTTAGCCTAAAGGCCTATATTATATTATATTATATTATATTATATTATTATATTGTATTATATTGTTTCTATTATATTATATTATATTATATTATATTATATTATATTATATTATATTATATTATTATATTGTTTCTTATTATATTTATTATATTATATTATATTATATTATATTATTTTATACTATATTATGCAAAATCTAGTCTCTAAACTGCAAACAAATTATATTAAAGTTGTACATCATTCCTGGACTAAACTCTGTACAGCTTGCATGCGTGGAGACTAAGAAGCAAGAAACAGCCAGTTTGCATTAAATGTATTTGTGATGTCACAACAACCATCACATATACATACAGTATATCCACCTGGTCGACCTACAGCGATTAGGCTCCACCCGTTGATACAGAATTATAAAAAATACTAGCTTTCTGAGGCCCAAAAGGGAGCCAATCATAATTTATATTTCAGTCTTAAAGGCACAGTAACGGCCATTTGAATGAGAAACCTGCGTAAAAAATGAATAAAACCTGGTGTCACAAGCAAAAGACAAGCTCCAAAGCACAATCCATTCATCACGGAGAAGAAAAACTCCCCCTAAACACCTGCACAACCCCCTCCTTGTCCTTCTAGACCACCGTAGATCCCCCCATTCAATCTTACTCTCCGAAGAAAAAATAAAACCTGCAAACACTTGACGTCTCTGACAGCTTTGCTAAACACCCTCGCCCCATCACTCATGCTGGCTGACCTTGCCGTGTCTGTTCAAAATTTGAGTGAAAATGCTTTCCGGAGGAGAATCTCAAAAAGCTTTCATACTTGCCGTGTAAATGATCTATAATTGCTTTTATAGCAGTTATAAATCATAACCTCCAGCAAAGAGCGAGATCGACAGCCTGTTTACATGATTCACACGAGTTGCACCTGGACAGTGGGTGGAATGGACCAATGGCGATCGTCTACATCTGCTGGCGGAGGGTGCCTGTTTCCAGGGGAGAGAAAAATGTGTGCATTTCACAGATAAAGAAAATATACACTTGTGAGAGGTTATTATACATAATTGTTGGAGCAACAGAAACAGCTCGATTGCTAAAGTGAGGGTAGTGTGAGTAATATAATAAATAATAAAGACTCAGCGTGATTAACTACAGAAATTGAGGGGAAATATAAATATAAGTTCTCGCCATGTGACATGCCAATCAAAAAGTTCTCTTTGTAGAGTTAATTACTTCTAAAGTGAGCGAGAGGTGGTTTCTTTTATAGCTGTTGGTTAGATATGGTTGGTATGGCTGGTGGTGGTCTAGTGGTATGGACCTATGGACCAAGAGGTCGCAGGTTCAAATCCTACCTCCAGCACAACCATCACTGGGTTCCTGAGTGAGACCCTTAACCCAAGCTGCTCCAGGTGGACCGTCCCTGTAATCAGGACATCAGGTGAAGCATCACAAATACAGGTAGCGGTTATTCATTCATTTAAAGTCCATCTGCTCCATCAAATCAGCGCAAGGTTCCGTCGGCATCTTCAGAGAAGTACGAACGTTTGATCTTCATGGCAACAGGCTTTCAAAATCTGATTGTTGCCTAGAAGGATGAGGCTTCAAGAACCACCTTCTTCCCCAAAGAACCTCGGTTGTAGATGAGATGTGGGACAGTGCAGACTCTTGAGGTGTAAAGAAGCTTTTGACCAATTTGATATAGTGAAGGTTCTTTAAAGGTTCTTTAAAGGTTCTTCTCACTAAACCATGTCCTTTATAAACAATGCTCTTTAAAGAGCTGCTTGAAGGTTCTTTAGGGAACCAAGAATGCTTCCTCTTTGGCGTCATCCAAAGAACTCGTTCTGTCTGTATTTTTAAAAGTTTAGAAATCTCAGGTGTTGCCGATTTTACAGAAATGTTTATTTTCTGCAGTTTAGTAAGAACATGATTCACTGCACGTAGACGTTAAGATGTGTGTGTGTGTGTGTGTGTGTGTGTGTGTTTCTGGGCACGTCCACCAATGATCAGCTGACTTGCCTCCCCAAAAACCTTCTGATGAGAGTGACTGTATCAGTTAAGTTAACGTTATTTATTTAGTTATTTTTTAGATTCAGTCCAAAAACCAAAGCGAAGGTGTGAAGTGATGAGAGAAAAAATGATGAAAGTGATGTGAGGTGCATCTAAAGGCTTCACAAATGCAGAACGTTATATTATATTTAACGATTTTTTTTTCATCATTTGTAGACCATTACATACGTCATCACTGGCCAAATGAAAATGTTGTTTATAGAAAATACGATACATTCTACTATGTTGACAACATATTTAATGTAGTACAGCTTCATAATGCAAAATGCAAAATGTGAAATGGCCTGATTGAAGGCACTAGAATAGTTTCCGTAATTTTGACCCACTGTTGTGAGCATAACTTTAGGCACCCCGTTCAAAAGGCATTTTCTTTGATTTTCTGTAAATAAAACATCTTGTGCACATTTTTATTATAAATCTTCTGTTTAATTTCTAAATTTATAAATATAAATTTTCTGTTCGGGGTGATTTTCCTCAAAACACGCAACGAACTTTTGCATTTGACTGTGCGTTGTGTGCTTCCTTTCTTTCGCTTGTATTCATTATTTGTGAATATGATAAAGTGACTCTGAACTGGACCATGATGCCTTATGATGCCTCATAAATGTCCAACATAAACTGCAGTTTACAAGAGAATGATGGTGAGGTGAACACCCCTTAACTGGAAAAGCCAAATGAGTAAGTCCCATCCGTCCATACGACCCTATCGCATTAAATCTCCACATGTTTGGACCTCAGACGGGCCTTTTTCTGGCCGCTACGCTTTAACTCCCACTCCCACACTCCTTCGTAGGCATTCCCAGGCCAGGCCGCACCCAGGCCCCTGAGTGCCAAGCGAGTCCTTGGTGGTCCCGTGGTCCCTCCAGAGCTCCAGCCACGGGATCAGCAGAGTAAACATGTCCGCAATGCATGCTGGGACAGGGCTGCGGAGTCAGCGGGCCAGAGGAAAAGCCTGCGAAGCCCGCAGATCTTCTGCTCCCGGACTGTTACGGGTGGTCAAATCCCAAACGCTCCCCCCCAACTTTCCTTTTTTCCTTTTTCTTTTTTTCAAGTCCGCTACATATAGCACAAGCTGTGCGCGAGGCTCCAGAGGTACTAAAAATGTGGCCTGGAGGCTAGACACACACAGAGAGCTCGCTGAGCAGAGGAGCTTGGATAAAGCGATTTCTATTTGTTTGAGCGAAGACTCAACCTTTTTCGACCTTTTTTTTTTGCCTTTTTCTTCGTCGAAGGAAAATTCCACCATTCTTTGTCATCCACAATTTCTTTGGCGGTTTCCTGAATGAGTGCAGAGCAGGACTGCACAGTAAAAGAATATATAATGGGATTATGTACTCAAAAATATATTGATGGGCACAGCAGTAACCCATTACACGTCCCGAGACAAAGAGAAAGCCACTGCAAAAATTCTGCTGAATTCACCTGGGACTGTTGGGCATGTTTTGCACACTTTCGAGCCTCACACGTTTCTCTCAGTGCTCTTTAAGCTTTCTGCAGAATCATTTGGATGAAAACCAGTGTAAATGGAATGTCAGGCAGAATAATGTCAGTGTGTTTTGATAATCCCTTGGATTACACCTTTAATCTGCACTAAAAAATTCATTAGTTGGATTATCGTATTTTCTCATGTATAATTCGCACAAATTTGTACCAAAATCCATGATAAATATGGGGGTGTGTCCTCTACACAGGGAATTAATGTACGATTTATACACAGGAAATTTCTTCAGTGATTGACACTTCTGCAGAGAGACCAGCGAATGTTCACATTTCCAGGCAATTATCCTCTAAATTATTGCCGAACACATGTTTTTGGTGCTTTCCTATCAAGTAAAATACACGGTACTACATTTACCTGTAAAAATCTGAAAGTGTCATTCAACATAATCCAGAAAAAATCACTTTCATTTCACAAATTTCAATCCAGGAAATTCACATCCATTCTGAATACCTAAACCAGCGACTGCGTACAGAGCAACTCAATACATTTCACCGTTAATACCAGCATTTCTGAGTCATGTGATGCGCATATGTACACATATTAGCATTTTTCCCTGCATGTAACCCAAAGTCTAATGTCAAGATTTCAGACAAAAATACATTTTGGACCAAATTTCAACACCAAATCAGGGGTGCGACTAACATACGGTATATCTTGCGGATGAAAGGGACTAGTCTTGTCATTGTGAAACCCCATACACACACATGCAGCAGGGGGCAGCTATTGAAAGAACCCGGGGAGCAGTGACGAGGATGGTACCTTGCTATAGGTACCTCAGGGCAACCTACTGGAGAGGGAATCGAACCCAATCTTCCGATCCGGGGCAACTCCTTCACCACTAGGCCACCGCTGCCCCGATCATTCCCACATGGGAAAAATATTACATCCACGCGATTATTCCCAATAGTTGCCGGACTGATCTAAATTCTAATCGTGGAAATGATGCACACAGCTCAATCAAGCAAAAATGAGTTTCCTTATACCGCATGGTAACGTTACACTGGGGTCCTTGTTCCACTGACCACAACATTAATAACCCCCCCCATCATCTGTAAAGCAGGCAGCTCAGTTGCCTCCCTTCGGTCTTGTGGTCTGCTGCACCCTATTTCGATGGAACTGAAAAGATCCTTTTTTCCACCCAATTGTGTGCTTTTCTGTGGACTAAATGTCTCTGTCACTTCAAAAAAGAAAAGAATTGGGAAAAATGAACAATGATCTCTCATTGTCAGGCAAATAAGAGCCACTTTGTGGGTAATCTATGAGGAAAAAGTGGAGAGTGGGACCCTATTTGAGAATCTGGCATGAGTGGGGCGCTTTCACATGCTAGCACAGGACGTCTGTTTCCAATAATACTACCCTCACGGGTGACGACAGGTTGAGAAGTGATTTACCTGAAGAGACTTTTATTGCATGCTCAGGCCCACTTCTTCTTCTTCCTCTTCGCTCAGGGCAAACCCGCCTCACTCTTTAGCAAAGGCCCAAATCAGGGATGTCTGATTCAGTTCAGACCAGGACACTCAGGGCTTTATATAAAAGATGCTTCAGGGCTTCACTGAAAAATACAATGTGGCTTATGTTACCCTGGAAAAAAGAACCTACTTAAAAAACAGACCTGATGTCATTTCAATCCATTTCTGATACAAACACACAGGAATGATAGTTTGGGAATAACGTCCTCTGCAAAGAACACACTTCAATTTGATTAGCATTTTTTTTTTTTGGATAAAAAAGCGTGCAATAGCTGTTATTGCACATTTCAAGAAATGTTCAATATGATTAAAATAAATAAATAATGGGATAAGATAAATAGAGCATTTTGATTTTTACAAATAAATAAATACACGAATAAATAAATGTGCATCACATAATAAGAGGAAAACCTTCTCACTGCAGTCAAAGTATATTTGCCGTATAATATAAATGTATAAATATTTTACAGCATATAACAAAAGGAATATAATCTTCTCTCCCTCCTCCTTCTTCCTAAATCATGTTCATTTGAACATAAACGTCAATCTTTATTTTTGAGCACATTTACCCTGGTATTAATTGCTGCTACACAGTTTAATTATATTAAAAAGTTTTCCACCATTTTCGCGATTATGATCATAAATAGCGCCACTGATTAAGGCTGAAAAGTCTGGAGGAAGACTGTACACACAGCACAATGTAGCCGGTAATATTCACCAGCGTGCCAAATATCTTTTTATTGAGTTTATTCTTGGGTCGGCTGATTTCCACAAATGGGCTGGATTATTATCCTAAAGAGCCCACATTAGGAGGAGTGTTCTCTCGCGGTGTTTACAGAGATTTAGAACTAGTCATCAGGGTTTTGTCCCTGCTTTTAATATGTGGAGATGAAAGACATCTTGCAAGACTGCATGTGGGGAACTGCATTCACTTACAAATCTGCGCAAATGACCAGCGATTACTTAGAAGGTGCACTTTTAGAGCCGTGCTCCCAGCACTTCCACGCTGACATCTGTGCTGGAGAGACCTCCTGAAGAAACCCTGCTGTTTTGTCCAACGTGGGCTGACACACATTAAAGACATTAAGCTGATCAATAGAAAAGCCTAAAGTCGGGGCTCTAGCTTTTAAATCCCATGAAACGAGAATGACAGTAAGATTGAAATTGAAATACTAACGTTTCCCTCAAAACCTTCTCGACGACAGTAGCTTTTTCTTTTAAACCTTTTCCTGTTTGAACTGGTTTAAAGGCCTTTATTGCAGTTTTAAGACTGTTTCTTCACATTTTATCAGTCTTTGAGTTGTATCTAGTATTATTTTATTTTTTTCTATATGGGAAACTATTGCACGTGCTGTCTCGGCAGCTGATTTTTAATAGCATTTCACCTTTACTGGTGAAATAAAAGGCAGGAAAACTCTAAAAATGAAGCTGCTTGCTTGATTTAGTGCTAGATTACATAGAAAATAAAGATGGCCCAACATCTCCTGGGACAGGAGGGCAAAGTGTGATACTTAGAGTGGGCTGAGAGAAAAAGACCAAACAGCGGATGTATATTTTGAAGCAAGAAGTGTTCCGTACAAAACAGAACCCATTCAGTGCCGCACAGACTCTTAAACCCCTTCCTGCAGTTTTTCTTTTGCTCAAGCCAATGGCAGGATGGAGATTGACATATTTTTTTTTATAAGTGTCCAATAAAATGTTTCCATTTGAATTCTAATGAAATCATCACATTTTAAAACGTCATGAAAAATCAGAATCAAAGGGTAAACCTGAAGGACCTCCAGAACAATGTGAGGGTGGAAAAGAGATTTAAAGCCCTTCAAGAAGTTTTCCATCAGACTAGAACCTTTCATGCATTTGGACGGTTCTCTGAGCTGTTGTGGTGCCTCATAAACCATCGTTTGTATTAAAGAACCCTTAAGAACCTTCTTGCAAGAAAGTCTAAAGATTTTCTTCATACATGCTGACTTTCTTTAAAATTCAGTAAAGAGAAATTCTTCACACTAGAATAAAAATAAAAATAAAAATAATAACAAACAATTCTGTTGAAGGATATATGCTCTTTCATTTGCAGAGGAATTGGGGTGCCACACATTTCCGACAACTTAGAGCATCCTATGGATGGATGGCAGCAGAAAATTAGGGATTAGGCATGATGATACTGGGACCATGTTGGCTCCTGAAAATATTTTCATGCAAAAAGAAAAAAACAGACATTGGACAGATTAGATTTTCAAGCTGAAATGGAATATTTAACAAATAATTAATTCAGAAGAGATTTAAGGGGATGCTGGAACACCATACTCAGTGTAACTCATTGAAATAAAAAATAAAGCTATACATTTGTAATCCAGGTCGTTTTTTAAACTAGAAATTGTAATTCTTTTTTGTAACAGATGATGGAAAAGGAATTGGCCTACAAATCCATAAATACTATCAGCAAATATGAAATAAAACATCATTTAAAATGTATAAAATAACACTTAATACATCAAACAGAATAAAGCGCAACAAAGTGCGTTCTTTTTTGTGTTCCTATTAATGAATAAAATAACAAGAGCCTCTTTTTAAGAATCAGTGCAGCTCTTTTTGGAATAATGCATATAAAGTTAAACTCCAGTCCACAGAGAAAACATGACTCATGTCACTCTTGACCACAATCAGAGCTGCAGCGGAAATATATCACCCTAAAACACACTGATTGCACCTTTAATGCAAGCCTGGCGCTTGCTCAGCTTCCAAGGGCACCGAACCTCGGCGCAAAGGGGAAAAAAAACCACCACAGTCGAGAGAAGCCGAGTCCAGCAGACAGCAGTGAGCCGCAAGCAGGTGCTTTTCCACCCATTAATGCAGGATCGCGTTTTCCCCCCTTTTTGGTGGTGCAGCTATTTCCTCTCCTATGCAGAAAAAAAAAATGAGGCGAATTTGCTTTTTGTATTAACAACGTCCAATGTGTCCCCATCAAAAACAGCCTTTCGGAGCCATTAGTCTTCAGGGTGGGGGACAGGGTGGTCGGGTTTTTTGAGGTTTTAAGGTGGTGGGTGCTTTAAATGGTGGAAAAAGCTTGTGGGAAGGAAGGTGTGAGAATTCTTGCATGAGGGTATTGTTGTATCCAAAAAAGCAATTCCCTCGGCTAATCTGAAATCTCTACTATTTCAGCACGACATGTGCTTCCCCTTCTCCGGCTTACTGAGGCATATAATAAAATGCACGCCACTAAGCGAGCTTCCTGCCCACTTGAAAGGCACCTAATGTTCACTGATACAAAACAAATGCGTCCAGAGCACCTCTGGCATTTAGAGGCCGAAACATTGCGACCGGACAGGTATGAAGAGAGCATGTGATGAGAGAAATAACATTATTTTATTTGGCAGGCCTTTTAGTCAGGGGCATTCGAGTGGAAATAGATCTTGAAGATCTGTGCAGAAAGCAGGATGGATGAGTGATGCAAATATCCTGAAAAGGAAAGGGCTTCAGTGTAGACATTGTTTCAAAATGTAGTTTTTCTCCCAGTTTATGTGCTTTATAGAAATAAAATAAGCTGCAAAGATGGCGCTAGACCGAGAAGCTATATGAGATATTTGCAGAACTCAATCTAAGCAACGTCTTTAGATGATGTTATATGAGTTTATGATTGCTCATGAATCGAATGTTAATGAAATGTCTTTCTGCAGACCATGAATGGAAGTTTGTTTGCAGGACAAGCAGTTAAAATCATCTTCATTTTTGTCTTCTCAATTTCCCCACGACACAGAAAGAGGCAAAAGCCAGTGTCGACTGGCCATTTCTGTCTGAATAGAGGTCTGATATAGAGTACAGAATATTATGCTCAATCCCATAAACAGAAGGTAAAATCATTTGAAAATTTTCATTATATGAAACCACATTATTGGAATGAAATAATAAAAAACCTAGATAGAATGAAAACAGTTACTAAAGCTGTCGCTGGATTGGCACCTCTCACATGTCTGGATTGGACCCCTTAATAGTACGACTTCATTACCTTGAATTAAGTAACATTACACCATATTTCTCTGCAAGTACATTTTTAAGACTCCCCGTCACCCCGTCCCGGCTTTTTATTTTTACTTTGAACCATTATGTTATAAAAGGCCCCTTTGTCCTGGGACAAAAATCTTTTTAGGCTACTGTTTCTGTTTGGGACAGCGGTGGCCTAGTGGTTAGGGAGTCGGCCCCAGGATCGGAAGGTTGTGGGTTTGAATCCCAGACCCGTGAGCTGCCCTGAGGTACCCTTGAGCAAGGTAGCGTCCCATAGCTGCTCCCCGGGTTTTAAATAGCTGCCCCCTGCTGCACGCCAAGTATGGATAAAAAGCAATGGTCGTTAGGGCTCACTGTGTGCTGTGCTGTTGTTTCACAATGACAAGGAGAAGAAACAGTAATCAGTCAGACATTTTAAAGGTGACCCCACTGAATGAATAATAGAAAGTATATTTTCCTTGAAAGAAATGCAAAAGAAGGTAAACATCCTATTGGAACGATGTGCTGTGGGATCTTTTATGCTGAAATTAGGCAACATTATACCATATTAGCCTGTTAGAAGTCACACGGCACAACAATATGATGTCATTTGATTAACATTGATTAGCTTTATGGTGCTACAGTTTGGAGTGGTGCATCTGAAAAACGTTCAGTGAAAAGTGGTTGTCTTATTTTGTGTTTTTTGCAACAATTTTGTAATTTGCACTTGTTTACCATCAAAATATTTCATCATGTAATTAATATGCATCTGTGCTCCCTGAATGCTATTGTATCAGTAATGGTTGCTATGGTTTTGATGGGTGAAACTGAGAAAAGAAGTGGCTGTTTGTCATTGTGACAACACCGCAAAGAAGCTTCTCTGCATTTAACCCATCATACACAAGTGAAGCAGTGAGCAGCTATACATCCAGCATCCGGGGAGCGGTGATGGGGATGGTAGCTTGCTCAAGGGTACCTCAGGGTGACCTACTGGTCTGGGACTCAGACCCATCACGCCTATCAGAGGGCTAGACCCTAATGACTAGGCCAGCACAGCCACTGGTGGTTACCAGGTTATTCCATTTGGTTGCTAAGGGGTTGCTAGGTGGTTCCTATGATTTTGTAGGTGGTTGCCAAGGTGCTTCTCGTCAGTTGCTGTTAAACACTGATGTCACAGTTGCTATATGTGTCTCTTTGTATGTGTGTGTGGGTGCATGGAGTGGATTGCAAGTGAGAGCACAAGTGAATGCTATGTGTGTGGGCCTCACATGTACACACACATGCACACACGTGTGTGTGTGTGTGTGTGTTGTGTGTGTGTGTGTGTGTGTGTGTGTGTATGCTGTAGCAGCAAGCATGAAATGACTCCAAATTGGCTGTGCCTCGTATCCCTGGCTTTTTGACTTAGATCCTATCCCTCGTTCCTCTGAGACACTGACCACTGCGCTGCTGCTTATTTAATTACGCTCCAGTCTGGGACTGAGGCGCGGGGTGATAGGGGAGTTAAATACTAAAGAGGCGATTCTTTGGTACAATAAATTACACTGCATAATTTTGTAGAGTGCTCCAGCCAGTCCTCAGCGTCTGTTAATGCTTGAATAGCTCCTCATTCTCTATTGTAAATTTACATTTCGTGCATCTCCCGTGTGAGGTCACGAATGTCTGTACCACGCTTGTTTCTGGGCCAGTAAAGGAAGAACACGCCCATGAGCTCGATTAGATGGAAAAGGGATGGACAGGACCTGAAAGTCTGCCTGAAAGCATTCCATATGCTTTATCCCAGAATCTAATGGGCCGTGCTGAGTGCCTGTTTGTGAGTGTTTGTGTGTGTGTGGGGGTTCTAGTCCACCACTGTGCAGCTAGAGAACAACCTCAGGATGTCAGGATGCTCCTTGTAGTGCAGGACTAGGCTACTAGCCACTGTTGTGGAAGCCACAGTCTGCTGTGCCCTTGCCACTGAGGTGGGGATAACAGCCAGTGTGAGGTCAGGATATTATGGAGGGCAGTAGTATCCTCTGTAGATCTGTTTATCCCCTGTGCAATGGATGATGGCAGGGACAATGTCAGGATGTCAGGATGCTCCTTGTAGTGCAGAACAAGGTTACTAGCCACTGTTAGGGAAGCCGTGGGCTGCTGTGCCCTTGCTAGTGAGGTGGGGATGACAGCCAGTGTGAGGACAGGACATTATGGAGGGCAGTAGTATCCTCTGTAGATCTGTTTATCCCCTATGCAATGGATGATGGCAGGAAAAATGTCTTTAATGTGTGAAAGGACACGTTCAAAACACTTGTTAATGATGGATGTGAGGGCACCTAGTTGGTGGTCCTTTCAGCTGCTGATATTGGACTTTTCAACGCTGCTATGATAATGGCAGGTTTGAGGCACTAGATGACCACGGCTTTATATACAGACAGATTAAAAATAGCACAGCCAGTATTAAGAAGTAGAAATGCTGAGACACAGACAGAACTAACTGATTGTCCTTCTTCCCATATTTTGTTTAAATTTGCATGATATATAAACTGTTATGAAACGCAAACTTCTGTAATAACAATGGAAATGTAACCTGCCAGTTGTATTAGTGGACATAATCTGTCATGATAGTATATCACTTCTTCTTCTTCTTCTTCTTCTTACTATTATTACTATTGTTATTATTATTACAAATGAGATGTACCATTTGGAAGAGCCTCTACCCAATGCGAAGGTTTCCATGAAAAGGACCTATATTTCTGAGAGCATCTTTTGCTTTCTGAGGTTAAGGTTAGGGCTGAGTTAGGTGTAGCAGCATTTTTACAGTCAGCCCAAAACACTCCACAGATTCAGGAATACCCACTGGTGTGTATACATGTGCTTGCGTAAGGGTACTTGAGTGCTCCGGTGTGCAGGCTGGGATTGAATAATATTTCTATAAATACATTGTAACCATTCAAATTTTTGGGAAAAACTAGGACCAGCATGCAAACAAAAGACCATCCTGAGTTGCGGAGGCTTGTGACCAGCGGGTGGCGCTCCAGTGAAGCAGATTGAGTGGGCCATCAGTCCAGCAACGCTACTGGATCCACTCAGAGAACACAATCCACTGACCCCAGAGTGGTTCTTCAGGTTGCTGACATGTAATATTCTAGGGGCATGAAGATCCAGTCTGATCCTGAGCCAGTGCTCCCTCAGTCCGTGACGTCCACCCTGACAGTGTCTTACTTAGTGTGCAACACACCAACACACCCAGCCAGTCTGGAATGTGTGGCTTTTTTAATTTAGTACTCCCAACGAAAGCAATAAATGAACGGACGTAAGAATCTGGCAGGATTATTTGAGGAGCCGAGCTTTGGAATGCTCTAATAAAGTGTGAGGGTCCCCAGCCACTTCCAAAGTGAAGAAGAGGAAGAGAGCGAAATGAAAATGTGCTGGGTTACAGTGCCGTGGCAGTTGGCCTCCTATTCACATTACAGCCAAGCACTCTGCTCTTAAGTTAAAGTTGACATCTGAGTTTAATCAACTGTGCTCCTGAAAAATGAGTGCATGTGATGATATGTTTTTCTGAATGCTCTTCTAATGCATGAAGAAAAGGCCTGTAACGAGGAAAACAAAAGCAACACTGATAATGCTAATCTTCTTTTTGAAAGATGTGTGGTCAGCGTAGTAATATAGGAAGTGAGCAATGATCTGCTTACTGTCCTTCCCACCAGACTTTCCGCCACGGGAGGCACATCCCTCAAACCAAGAGCCAATGATCTGTAACTTTCTTTCTTAAACAATCTCTCAATGTGTAGTATATGTAAAGACAGACTAAGAAGAATTTAGGAAGACTAAAAAAAGGAAAAAAATAAAGTCTATATATATATATATATATACATATATATATATATATATATATATATATATATATATATGGACACAGGGCAAAACAAACCCAAATATATATATATATATATATATATTTAAAAGCCAATTTAAGCATTAATAATTTTATTGTTCACAGTCTTCTTTTTGGAAAACCTGATGTTACACATTATCAAAAAGTACTTTTTCTGGTCTCATCTTTCTATATCACAAGATTCTATTTCCATTTTGTAGCTTCAGTAACATCTGGTGAAGTTCAGGTACCGCATGTTATGGCTTGCTTAAAGGGCTTCTTTCATGGATCACTTCCAAAAAGCTTCTGGATTTGGCGTCTGACAGTTGATTGTGAAATTTAAAACCCCCAAGATTCAACTAAACGGTGCAGTCTGGAAGCTACGGTCTGTTCTTTGTCTTTCCATTCTCCTTACTGTACATGGGGGCAGTGTTAAGTTCATCTTCTTTCTGTACATCACCCTGACATTTAATGGTCATTTCACTGACCTACTAATTAATTTATAGTTATTTCTTAATCGGTGCTTCTTCACAATGTTCTGCCTTTTCGGATGAACAGATGCTTTTATGAATGGTTGACAGAGGGGTTCTTACGTGTATGCGACCCCATGTTAATACCCCAGTGGAACCAGTTATAGTCCCAGACAATAATAAGAATGAATAGAAACATTTTCATCCAACGTACAAATGAATTTGGGTTCCCCATATGCTTTTAAAATTTTATTTTTATTAGATGAAATAAACTCTACAATTAGATCTTAGATCTTAGATCTGTCCTGTCCTCACCATGTGCACCTGTGGATTATTTTAACCCCTCCTACCCACTGATGAACTTTGTCTAATAATGGTTCGTACACTTGTGTTTAAGTCTTTATCTGACCTCTGTAAAAATGGCTGCGTCTCCTGTCTGTCTTGCTAGTTATATGCATCCTGTCCTCTATCTGTCATTGTGTTCTTTTATTATCTGCTAGTTCTCTGGTGCTTAAGTAAGGTTCATTGCTTATTTTTCATGTTTTGTTTCATTGAAGGGGCAGTGGTGGCCTAGTGGTTAGGGCGTCGGCCGCATGATTGGAAGATCAGGGGTTAGAACCCTTCCCAATGAGTTGCGCTGGAGTCCCCTTGAGGAAGGTGCCCGTCCCGTCATGCTCCCCTCCCTACGATGGCTGATGGCCTGTCAGGGAGCGTCCCCATCCTTAGTGCTGGTTGAACTCCAGTCTGACCCGTTTGGGACAAGCAGTAGAAGATGGATAGATGTTTCATTAAATAAAGTCTGCATCCAACACCTCCTAACAAATAATCTGCTTAATGTTATAAGGGATATGCAACATACAAGTTTTGGGACTTTTGGAAGGGTCTATTAAAATGTGTTACCATTTATGTTTCACTTTTAACTCTTTAACTCAAAGTTATCTTATAGTTGACATGTACTTGACCACATCGAGCTGGATGTCAGGTTATTAGGATGTATTTATGGGAAAGATATGCTTGAATCTGGGGTTTGCTGTGCATTTTCAGTATTAATTTGAAGAAACAAAATTCAGATGCAAAACATCAAACAGATTAAATATTATATTTTATTATTATTATCATCAGTCTTTTTATACAGGACATTATATTGCCAAGACTAGAATCTGTAGAAACTGACGGTAGTTTTCAAAAAACTTTCCCAAAAAACAAGAACGTGGGAGATTTGATTTCCTATTCGAGCTAATGTGGCTGGATTTTAGAGCCAGGTAGATTTGACCTTGACTGGCCTAAAACTACATGTTCATGAATAGATCTGTGAATGTAAACATGCAGTGTCGAACCTGACAGCCAGATGTGGGTGTGAAATGTTAAACACAGCTCCTTGCTGGAATTTATCCTGTCTAACTCCTCACAACCCCTATTTAAAGCTGATTTACTCTGTCTTACATTCTACTCTCTATTTCTTCCTCTTTCACCCTCCCTCCACTGTCTCGGGAAACAGTTTTCCCACATGCTGCTCGTTTTGGAAGTGGCTCAGGCTTTGCCATCCACTCACTGGTTGCTGCTGACGCACCTCTATAAGCGAGTCTGTTGCTTTCTTTGGCCCGTCCCAGGTAGCAGCAAGGCAGTGAAACGTGTCGGAGTGAGATCCCTGGGCACCCTCCGTCGGAGTGAGGCTCAAACAAGGGTGTCCTTGGGAGGACGAAGGCCTGGGAGCGCTGGCCAAGCCTGGCATGATGCCGCGGCTGGACTGGACTAGGCAGCCGAGTGTGTAGAGCTTTCCGGAAACCAGGGCAGTTATGATTGAGTTCCTGTTATTGACTGCCTTTGCTTTTGGAGTCTAACCTTTGCCAGGCCCCTCTCTCTCTCTTCTCTCTCTCTCTCTCTCTCTCTCTCTCTCTCTCACCATTTTTCCTGTCAAATTCTGTTGCACTCTCCTTCCCTGATATTACTTCTCACTTTCTCTTTCTGTCTCTGTTGTTTCTCTTCTCCCTACTCTTACAGCAGAAAGTGTATAGATATTCCCCAAGAGGCCCAGTGTGTGATTTCTAAGAGCCAGTGATTGCAGTGTATGGGCCAGTGTGTGATGCTTAAGTTTAAGGGCCAGCGAGTAGTGTGTAAAGGCAAGGGAGTGACGAGGGCCCAGTGACTGATGTGTAAAGGCCAAATGAGTGGTCTGTAAGGGCCAAGGAATGGCGAATAAGCTTCTAGTAAGGTACATGTGGGGGTGCAGTGAGTGTTGTGTAAGGGCCAGTTTGTGATGCCAGAAAGTAGTGTGTAAGGACAAGTGAGCCATGTGTAAGGGCCAGTAAGAGTGTATAAGGACAAGTGAGCGGTGTGTAAGGGCCAGTAAGAGTGTGTAAGGACAAGTGAGGCCGGTTGGCCCGCCAGGGCCGGTAAGAGTGTGTAAGGACCAGTGAGCCACGTGTGCGAGGCCCGGTAGGTGGAACCAGTGAGCAGTGTGTAAGGGCCAGTAAGTGAGTGATAGCAAGGACAAGTGAGCCATGTAAGGGCCAGTAGAGTGTGTGAGACCAGTGAGCGTGTGTAAAGGGCCCGATATAAGGTGTGTAAGGACAAGTGAAGCGGGGTGTGGGGCCAGTAAGAGTGTGTAAGGACAAGTGGCCCGGTGTGGAGCCCCAGTAAAGTGTGTGGACAGAAGTGGCCCGGTGTGGGGCCGTAAGGTATTAGCAAGGACCAGTGAGCCGTGTGGGCAGTAAGAGTGTGGAGACCAGTGAGCGGTGTGTGGGGCTATTAAGTAGTGTGTAGGACAAGTGAGCCGCGTGCTTGGGCTTCGGTAAGGTGTGTGAGACCAGTGAGCCGTGTGTAAGGGCCAGTGGAAGTGTGTGAGGACAAGTGAGCGGTGTGTAGAGGCCAGTAAAGTGTGTGGGACAAGTGAGCGGTGTGTAGAGGCCAGTAGGTGTGGACAAGTGAAGGGGTGTAAAGGGCCCAGTAAGGTGTGTAGGACAGATGAGCCGTGTGTAGGAGCCAGTAAAGTGTGTGAGGACAAGTGAGCCGTGTGTGAGGCCCGGTAAAGTGTGGGGACCCAGTGAGCTTTGATGTAGGGCCAGTAGAGTATATGGGACCAGTGAGCAGTGTGTAGGGCAGTAAGTGGTGTGTAAGGACAAGTGAGCCAGTAATGGCAGGGCCCGGTAAGGTGTGTGGGATGATGAGCGTGTGTAAGGGCCAGTAAGGTGTGTAAGGACCCCATTGAGCCGTGTTGTAAGGGCCAGAAGAGTGAGTGTATGCAAGGACAAATGAGCCATGAAGGGCCCGTGGGTGTGTAAGGACCAGTGAGCCGTGTGGGGCAGTAAAGGTGTGTAAGGACCAGTGGGCCGTGTGCAGGGGCCCGGTAAGAGTGTGGGACCAGGGCCGTGTGTGAGGCCCCAGTAAGGGTGTGGGACCAGTGGGCCCGTGCCAGGGCCAGTAGGTGTGTGGGACCAGTGGGCAGTATGAGGCCAGCCAGGTGTGTGTAAGGACAAGTGGGCTGGTGTCAGCAGGGCCAGTAGGTGTGTGGACAAGGTGTTGATTGTGCGAGGCCGGTAAGGTGTGGAGACAGAGTGGGCGGTGTGGGGCCAGTGGGGGTGTGTAAGGACAAGTGAGCCGTGTGTAGGGGCCAGTAAGAGTGTGTAAGGACAAGTGAGCGTGTGAGGGCCAGTAAGAGTGTGTAAGGACCAGTGGGCGTGTGGGCCAGTAGGTGTAAGGACCAGTGAGCAGTGTGCAAGGGCAGTAGGAGTGCTGTGGAACCGATGAGCCGTAATAGCAAGGGCCAGTAAGAGTGTGGGACCAGTGGGCAGGTAATGTAGGGCCTGTAAGAGTGTGTAGGACCAGTGAGCCGTGTGGGCCCGGTAAGTGTGTAAGGACCAGTGGGCATTGTGTAGCAGCCAGTAAGAATGTAAGGACCAGTGAGCAGTGTGTAGGGCCAGTAAGGAGTGTGTAAGGACCAGTGAGCCGTGTGTAGCAGCCAGTAAAGTAATGTAAGGACCAGTGAGCCGTGTGTGGGGCCAGTAAGGTGTGTAAGGACCAGTGGGCCGTGTAGCAGAGCTGATAAGAGTGTGTAAGGACCAGTGAGCAGTGTGTAAGGGCCAGTAAGAGTGTGTAAGGACAAGTGAGCGTGTGTAAGGGCCAGTAAGAGTGTGTAAGGACCAGTGAGCAGTGTGTAAGGGCCAGTAAGTAGTGTGTAAGGACCAGTGAGCCGTGTGTAAGGGCCAGTAAGAGTGTGCAAGGACCAGTGAGCCGTGTGTAAGGGCCAGTAAGAGTGTGTAAGGACAAATGAGCCGTGTGAGGGCCAGTAAGAGTGTGTAAGGACCAGTGAGCCGTGTGTAAGGGCCAGTAAGAGTGTGTAAGGACCAGTGAGCCGTGTGTAAGGGCCAGTAAGAGTGTGTAAGGACCAGTGAGCCGTGTGTAAGGGCCAGTAAGAGTATAAGGACCGTGAGTAATGTTTAAGGGCCAGTAAAGGTAAAAGTAAGAGGCCCTGGTAGGGTTGTCTGCTAGGGCTCAGTGTGCCAGTGAATGTTTATTCCAGTCAGTGTTACTCTCTAAGCATGTTCAGCTGAACCAACCTTTCCTCTCTCCTCCTCTGGCCCTGTGGCCACTGACCAGCACCTCATCAACTGGGGCAGGAACGTGTCAGCCAGTGTGCGGTAGGGAAATGGGTGGAAAACTGCAGCAGAAAGAATGACTCTGAGAGCAAGAGTGATTTGTTAACAGATTTCCTGTTTTTTGATCCTGTTTTTATTATTACTTGAGCAATAAGAAGATTAAATGCAGAACAAAGCAGAAATGATTGCACATCTGTGCCAGATATGTTGTAGGTGTTGTTACTGGGACCTTATAGAGCAATGTGTTATCGCCTCAGCACACTTTCTTATGGGAACTCTGTGAAATTCGCGGCTCCTGTTGTTCTGTCCCCTCTAAATTACGCGCTGTGGTGCAATACGTTATGTCGAAGACAGCGTGAGGAAGAAAAAGCAGGCCGAACTACAGTGCCATACATTTTCCCACCCGATCAATTTTCTTCTCGAAGGCAATCGGACGCACCAAATGGACTTTATCAAATATGGAAACTGAAACAATTCAAACAATGAAAACTTGATTATGGAAATGTTCACTGCATCTTTCAGCAGTCGGAATGGGAATGCTCCACTACTTTATTCTGCCAATCATAAACAATTATTTGGCTATTCAAATTCGTATTCCATTACTTTATATGTTGAAAAATGTCTTGCTTGTTACCATGACTTTAAAATCCCGTTACAGGATTTGGTCCTGTGATGGGTTGACAACCTGTTAAAGTGTGTTTTTTTTGCCGTTCACCCCATGAGGGTGGGGTTAGACTCCCAGCTGAGGGATTTAATTCTGTGACCCTGGAAAGATAACAGTTTCCATCATAAGGATGGATGGATCAATTGGTTACGGAAACACAAACTAACACTCCATCAGGTTACAAAGCACATTTAAACTCAAAAATTTAGTTTGGTTTTGGTTTGACCACCGATATTCTACAGCCTGAACTCTCTCAGATGAGTTTCTTGTCACTTCTTGAAGTCGTTTTCTGGAGCAGTTCTTCTGGCAGTTCTCCTGACGTTCCAAAGCCCTTCTGCTCTTTTCTCTGTGGCGATGATCTCCCCCTACTTCTGTCTCTGAAACTGCTCAGAAACAAAAGCTTTTTCCTTCAGGAAGATCTGGAGAGCTGTTCCTCAACAATACAGTAAAAATACAAGAAAGTGTGGATCTTTAAAAGTAAAATATGAAACATGGAGGCTCAATGCTTTTGACAAGCACATAACTACTCTTTACAGTCCATTTGCTGTAATTGCAATTCCACTATTACAGATTTAATTATTATTATTAAATCAACAGGTCTGAGCCTATATTTATGTTTATTGTGTGGGTTTTAATTTAAAAAATGTACTGTTTTTTCTTTATTTACTTCTTTAAAGCACACACACACTTTTTAAATCCTGGTAAAGTAATTCAAATCCTCTGCTTCTGCTCTAGCCTTAAACAGAAAGTGTACGACCTGAGCTTCTCTGTTTGGGAGAAAGATGCATGGGTTATGGGAGGATAAAACAAGGCGACATGGGAGAGAGAGCGAGTGAGAGAACATGAACGGCTGGATCTCCTCCCGGTCGCAGGTCCAGCTGGCCTGGAGGCCTGAAAGATGTGTGTTTATTGCTCAGTTGGTCGAGGCGCTGCAGCCATCTGGGTAGAGACCTCTGGTCAACAGCACACAAAACATGTGTGGCATCGGCTGCCGAATAACACTAATAAAACAAAAGGCCGTCCCACAACCACCTCTGCCCCCTCAAGGATGGATTTCCTCCACATTATGATATCTGGGAGGTGCAGAAGGGAAAG